>CM066912.1:33192401-33776870 GCA_033964015.1 Scolanthus callimorphus | reverse complement strand
TAGATAATCGTCTAGATAATCGTCTAGATAATCGTCTAGATAATCGTCTAGATAATCGCATAGATAATCGTCTAGATAATCGCATAGATAATCGTACAGATAATCGTATAGATACTCGTATAGATATATCGTATAGATAATCGTCTAGATAGTCGTCTAGATAATCGTATAGATAATCGTATAGATAGTCGTTATAGATAGTCGTATAGATAATCGTCTAGATAACCCTCTAGATAATCGTCTAGATATCGTCTAGATAACCGTCTAGATAATCGTCTAGATAATCGTCTCGATAATCGTATAGATAATCGGCTAGATAATCTTATAGATAATCGTCTAGATAATTGGCTACATAATCGTCCAGATATCGTCCAGATAATCGTCTAGATAATCGTATAGATAGTCGTATAGATAGTCGTATAGATAATCGTCTAGATAATCAAATAGATAATCATATAGATAATCGTCTAGATAACCGTCTAGATAATCGTCTACATAATCGTCTAGATAATCGCATAGATAATCGCATAGATAATCGCATAGATAATCGTACAGATAATCGTCTAGATAATCGTCTAGATAATCGTCTAGATAATCGTCTAGATAATCGTCTAGATATTCGTCTAGATAATCGTCTAGATAATCGCATAGATAATCGTCTAGATAATCGCATAGATAATCGTACAGATAATCGCCCGATAATCACGCTTGATTATCGTCTAGATAATCGTCTAGATAATCACGCTAGATAATCGTCCAGATAATCGTCTAGATAATCGTCTAGATAATCGTCTAGATAATCGTCTAGATAATCGTCTAGATAATCGTCTAGATAATCGTCTAGATAATCGTCTAGATAATCGTCTAGATAATCGTCTAGATAATCGTATAGATAATCGTATAGATAATCGTATAAATAATCGTATAGATGTTCGTATAGATAATCGTCTAGATAATCGTCTAGATAATCGTATAGATAATCGTATAGACAATCGTATAGATAATCATATAGATAATCAAATAGATAATCATATAGATAAACATATAGATAATCATAGAGATAATCATAAAACTTAGCCCAAAGTGAATCTTTTTCAACAGAAACACGCCGATAATCACGCTAGATAATTGTCTAGATAATCGTCTAGATAATCGTCTAGATACTCGTCCAGATACTCGTCCAGATAATCGTCCAGATAATCGTCCAGATAATCGTCTAGATAATCGTCTAGATAACCGTCTAGATAATCGTCTAGATAATCGTCTAGATAATCGTCTAGATAATCGTCTAGATAATCGTCTAGATAATCGCATAGATAATCGCATAGATAATCGTACAGATAATCGTATAGATAATCGTATAGATAATCGTCTAGATAATCGTCTAGATAATCGTCTAGATAATCGTATAGATAATCGTATAGATAGTCGTATAGATAATCGTCTAGATAACCCTCTAGATAATCGTCTAGATAATCGTCTAGATAACCGTCTAGATAATCGTCTAGATAATCGTCTAGATAATCGTCTAGATAATCGCATAGATAATCGCATAGATAATCGTACAGATAATCGTATAGATAATCGTCTAGATAATCGTCTAGATAATCGTCTAGATAATCGTATAGATAATCGTATAGATAGTCGTATAGATAATCGTCTAGATAACCCTCTAGATAATCGTCTAGATAATCGTCTAGATAACCGTCTAGATAACCGTCTAGACAATCTTATAGATAATCGTCTAGATAATTGTCTACATAATCGTACAGATAATCGTCCAGATAATCGTCTAGATAATCGTATAGATAGTCGTATAGATAGTCGTATAGATAATCGTCTAGATAACCCTCTAGATAATCGTCTAGATAATCGTCTAGATAACCGTCTAGATAATCGTCTAGATAATCTTATAGATAATCGTCTAGATAATCGTCTAGATAATCGTCTAGATAACCGTCTAGATAATCGTCTAGATAATCGTCTAGATAATCGTCTAGATAATCGTCTAGATAATCGTCTAGATAATCGTATAGATAATCCTATAGATAATCGTATAGATAAGCGTATAGACAATCGTATAGATAATCATATAGATAATCAAATAGATAATCATATAGATAAACATATAGATAATCATATAGATAATCATAAAACTTAGCCCAAAGTGAATCTTTTTCAACAGAAACACGCCCGATAATCACGCTAGATAATTGTCTAGATAATCGTCTAGATAATCGTCTAGATAATCGCATAGATAGTCGTATAGATAATCGTCTAGATAATCGTCTAGATAACCGTCTAGATAATCGTCTAGATAATCGTCTAGATAATCGTCTAGATAACCGTCTAGATAATCGTCTAGATAATCGTCTAGATAATCGTCTAGATAATCGTCTAGATAATCTTATAGATAATCGTCTAGATAATCGTCTAGCTAATCGTCTAGATAATCGTCTAGATAACCGTCTAGATAATCGTCTAGATAATCGTCTAGATAATCGTCTAGATAATCGTCTAGATAGTCGTATAGATAATCGTATAGATAATCGTATAGATAGTCGTATAGATAATCCTATAGATAATCCTATAGATAATCCTATAGATAATCGTATAGACAATCGTATAGATAATCATATAGATAATCAAATAGATAATCATATAGATAAACATATAGATAATAATATAGATAGTCATAAAACTTAGCCCAAAGTGAATCTTTTTCAACAGGAACACGCCCGATAATCACGCTAGATAATTGTCTAGATAATCGTCTAGATAATCGTCTAGATAATCGCATAGATAGTCGTCTAGATAATCGTCTAGATAACCGTCTAGATAATCGTCTAGATAATCCTCTAGATAATCGTCTAGATACCGTCTAGATAATCGTATAGATAATCGTATAGATAATCCTATAGATAATCGTATAGATAATCGTATACATAATCATATAGATAATCATAAAACTTAGCCCAAAGTGAATAGATAGTCGTCTAGATAATCGTATAGATAATCGTATAGATAATCGTATAGATAATCGTATAGACAATCGTATAGATAATCCAATAGATAATCATATAGATAATCATAAAACTTAGCCCAAAGTGAATCTTTTCCAACAGAAAGACGCCCGATAATCAGGCTAGATAATCGTCAAGATAATCGTCTAGATACTCGTCCAGATACTCGTCCAGATACTCGTCCAGATAATCGTCCAGATAACCGTCTAGATAATCGTCTAGATAATCGTCTAGATAATCGTCTAGATAATCGTCTAGATAATCGTCTAGATAATCGTCTAGATAATCGCATAGATAATCGCACAGATAATCGTATAGATAATCGTATAGATAATCGTCTAGATAATCGTATAGATAATCGTATAGATAATCTTATAGATAATCGTCTAGATAATTGTCTACATCATCGTCCAGATAATCGTCCAGATAATCGTCTAGATAACCGTCTAGATAATCGTCTAGATAATAGTCTAGATAATCGTCTAGATAATCGTCTAGATAATCGTCTAGATAATCGTCTAGATAATCGTCTAGATAATCGCATAGATAATCGCATAGATAATCGCATAGATAATCGTACAGATAATCGTCTAGATAATCGTCTAGATAATCGTCTAGATAATCGTCTAGATAATCGTCTAGATAATCGTCTAGATAATCGTCTAGATAATCGTCTAGATAGTCGTATAGATAGTCGTATAGATAATCGTCTAGATAACCCTCTAGATAATCGTCTAGATAACCGTCTAGATAATCGTCTAGATAATCGTCTAGATAATCGCATAGATAATCGCATAGATAATCGCATAGATAATCGTACAGATAATCGTCTAGATAATCGTCTAGATAATCATCTAGATAATCGTCTAGATAATCGTCTAGATAATCGTCTAGATAGTCGTATAGATAGTCGTATA
Organism: Scolanthus callimorphus; assembly: GCA_033964015.1. Classification (NCBI taxonomy): domain Eukaryota; kingdom Metazoa; phylum Cnidaria; class Anthozoa; order Actiniaria; family Edwardsiidae; genus Scolanthus; species Scolanthus callimorphus. The sequence continues at coordinate 33,772,930 of CM066912.1, read as the reverse complement.
GATAATCGTCTAGATAACCCTCTAGATAATCGTCTAGATAACCGTCTAGATAATTGTCTAGATAATCGTCTAGATAATCGTCTAGATAATCGTCTAGATAATCGTCTAGATAATCTTATAGATAATCGTCTAGCTAATTGTCTACATAATCGTCCAGATAATCGTCCAGATAATCGTCTAGATAATCGTCTAGATAACCGTCTAGATAATCGTCTAGATAATCGTATAGATAATCGTCTAGATAATCGTCTAGATAATCGCATAGATAATCGCATAGATAATCGCATAGATAATCGTACAGATAATCGTCTAGATAATCGTCTAGATAATCGTCTAGATAATCGTATAGATAGTCGTATAGATAATCGTCTAGATAACCCTCTAGATAATCGTCTAGATAACCGTCTAGATAATCGTCTAGATAATCGTCTAGATAATCGTCTAGATAATCGTCTAGCTAATCGTCTAGATAATCGTCTAGATAACCGTCTAGATAATCGTCTAGATAATCGTCTAGATAATCGTCTAGATAATCGTATAGATAGTCGTATAGATAATCGTATAGATAATCGTATAGATAGTCGTATAGATAATCCTATAGATAATCCTATAGATATCCTATAGATAATCGTATAGACAATCGTATACATAATCATATAGATAATCAAATAGATAATCATATAGATAAACATATAGATAATCATATAGATAATCATAAAACTTAGCCCAAAGTGAATCTTTTTCAACAGAAACACGCCCGATAATCACGCTAGATAATTGTCTAGATAATCGTCTAGATAATCGCATAGATAGTCGTCTAGATAATCGTCTAGATAACCGTCTAGATAATCGTCTAGATAATCGTCTAGATAATCGTCTAGATAACCGTCTAGATAATCGTATAGATAATCGTATAGATAATCCTATAGATAATCGTATAGATAATCGTATAGATAATCCTATAGATAATCGTATAGATAATCGTATAGATAATCATATAGATAATCATAAAACTTAGCCCAAGTGAATCTTTTTCAACAGAAACACGCCCGATAATCACGCTAGATAATCGTCTAGATAATCGTCTAGATAATCGTCTAGATAATCGTCTAGATAGTCGTCTAGACAATCGTCTAGATAATCGTCTAGATAATCGTCCAGATAATCGTCTAGATAATCGTCTAGATAATCGTCTAGATAATCGTATAGATAATCGTATAGATAATCGTCTAGATAATCGTATACATAATCGTATAGATAGTCGTATAGCTAATCGTATAGATAATCGTATACATAATCGTATAGATAATCGTATAGATGATCAAATATATAATCATATAGATAATCTTATAGATAATATAGATAATCATAAAACTTAGCTCAAGTGAATCTTTTCCAACAGAAACACGCCCGATAATCACGCTAGATAATCGTCTAGATAATCGTCTAGATAATCGTCTAGAAAATCGTCTAGATAATCGTCTAGATAATCGTCTAGATAATCGTCCAGATAATCGTCTAGATAATCGTCTAGATAATCGTCTAGATAATAGTCTACATAATCGTCTAGATAATCGTCTAGATAGTCGTATATATAATCGTATAGATAATACAATAGATAATCATATAGATATTCATAAAACATAGCCAAAGTGAATCTTTCCAACAGAAACACGCCCGATAATCACGCTAGATAATCACGCTAGATAATCACGCTAGATAATCGTCTAGATAATCGTCTAGATAATCGTCTAGATAATCGTCTAGATAATCGTCTAGATCATCGTCTAGATCATCGTCTAGACAATCGTATAGATAATCGTATAGATAATCGTATAGATAATCGTATAGATAATCGTATAGATAATCAAATAGATAATCATATAGATAATCATATAGATTATCATAAACCTTAGCCCAAAGTGAATCTTTTTCAACAGAAACACGCCCGATAATCTTCTAGATATCATATAGATAATCATAAACCTTAGCCCAAGTGAATCTTTTTCAACAGAAACACGCCCGATAATCGTCTAGATAATCGTCTAGATAATCGTCTAGATAATCGTCTAGATAATCGTCTAGATAATCGTCTAGATAATCCTCTAGATAATCGTCTAGATAATCGTCAAGATAATCGTCTAGATAATCGTCTAGATAATCGTCTAGATAATCGTCTAGATAATCGTCTAGATAATCGTCTAGATAATCGTCTAGATAATCGTCTAGATAATCGTCTAGATAATCGTCTAGATAGTCGTCTAGATAGTCGTCTAGATAATCGTATAGACAATCGTATAGATAATACAATAGATAATCATATAGATAATCATAAAACGTAGCCCAAAGTGAATCTTTTCCAACAGAATCACGCTAGATAATCACGCTAGATAATCGTCTAGATAATCGTCTAAATAATCGTCTAGATAATCGTCTAGATAATCGTCTAGATAACCGTCTAGATAATCTTCTAGATAAAAGTCTAGATAACCGTCTAGATAATCTTCTAGATAACCGTCTAGATAATCTTCTAGATAATCGTCTAGATAACCGTGTAGATAATCGTATAGATAATCGTATAGATAATCGTATAGATAATCGTATAGATAATCGTATAGATAATCGTATAGATAGTCGTATAGATAATCGTATAGATAATCGTATAGATAACAGTCTAGATAACCGTCTAGATAATCGTCTAGATAACCGTGTAGATAACCGTGTAGATAACCGTGTAGATAACCGTGTAGATAATCGTCTAGATAATCGTCTAGATAATCGTCTAGATAATCGTCTAGATAATCGTCTAGATAATCGTCTAGATAATCGTCTAGATAATCGTCTAGATAATCGTCTAGATAATCGTCTAGATAATCGTCTAGATAATCGTCTAGATAATCGTCTAGATAATCGTCTAGATAATCGTCTAGATAATCATCTAGATAATCGTCTAGATAATCGTCTAGATAATCGTCTAGATAATCGTCTAGATAATCGTCTAGATAATCGTCTAGATAATCGTCTAGATAATCGTCTAGATAACCGTGTAGATAATCGTATAGATAATCGTATAGATAATCGTCTAGATAACCGTGTAGATAATCGTATAGATAATCGTCTAGATAATCGTCTAGATAACCGTCTAGATAATCGTATAGATAATCGTATAGATAATCCTATAGATAATCGTATAGATAATCGTATAGATAATCCTATAGATAATCGTATAGATAATCGTATAGATAATCATATAGATAATCGTATAGATAATCCTATAGATAATCGTATAGATAATCGTATAGATAATCATATAGATAATCATAAACTTAGCCCAAAGTGAATCTTTTTCAACAGAAACACGCCCGATAATCACGCTAGATAATCGTCTAGATAATCGTCTAGATAATCGTCTAGATAATCGTCTAGATAGTCGTCTAGACAATCGTCTAGATAATCGTCTAGATAATCGTCTAGATAATCGTCCAGATAATCGTCTAGATAATCGTCCAGATAATCGTCTAGATAATCGTCTAGATAATCGTCTAGATAATCGTCTAGATAATCGTATAGATAATCGTATAGATAATCGTCTAGACAATCGTATACATAATCGTATAGATAGTCGTATAGATGATCAAATATATAATCATATTAATAATCTTATAGATAATAATATAGATAATCATAAAACTTAGCTCAAAGTGAATCTTTCCAACAGAAACACGCCCGATAATCACGCTAGATAATCGTCTAGATAATCGTCTAGATAATCGTCTAGATAATCGTCTAGAAAATCGTCTAGATAATCGTCTAGATAATCGTCTAGATAATCGTCTAGATAATCGTCCAGATAATCGTCCAGATAATCGTCTAGATAATCGTCTAGATAATAGTCTACATAATCGTCTAGATAATCGTCTAGATAGTCGTATAGATAATCGTATAGATAATACAATAGATAATCATATAGATATTCATAAAACATAGCCCAAAGTGAATCTTTTCCAACAGAAACACGCCCGATAATCACGCTAGATAATCACGCTAGATAATCACGCTAGATAATCACGCTAGATAATCGTCTAGATAATCGTCTAGATAATCGTCTAGATCATCGTCTAGATAATCGTCTAGACAATCGTCTAGATAATCGTCTAGATAATCGTATAGATAATCGTATAGATAATCGTATAGATAATCAAATAGATAATCATATAGATAATCATATAGATTATCATAAACCTTAGCCAAAGTGAATCTTTTTCAACAGAAACACGCCCGATAATCTTCTAGATATCATATAGATAATCATAAACCTTAGCCCAAAGTGAATCTTTTTCAACAGAAACACGCCCGATAATCGTCTAGATAATCGTCTAGATAATCGTCTAGATAATCGTCTAGATAATCGTCCAGATAATCGTCTAGATAATCGTCTAGATAATCGTCAAGATAATCGTCTAGATAATCGTCTAGATAATCGTCTAGATAATCGTCTAGATAATCGTCTAGATAATCGTCTAGATAATCGTCTAGATAATCGTCTAGATAATCGTCTAGATAATCGTCTAGATAGTCGTCTAGATAGTCGTCTAGATAATCGTATAGACAATCGTATAGATAATACAATAGATAATCATATAGATAATCATAAATTGTAGCCCAAGTGAATCTTTTCCAACAGAATCACGCTAGATAATCACGCTAGATAATCGTCTAGATAATCGTCTAAATAATCGTCTAGATAATCGTCTAGATAATCCTCTAGATAACCGTCTAGATAATCTTCTAGATAAAAGTCTAGATAACCGTCTAGATAATCTTCTAGATAACCGTCTAGATAATCTTCTAGATAATCGTCTAGATAACCGTGTAGATAATCGTATAGATAATCGTATAGATAATCGTATAGATAATCGTATAGATAATCGTATAGATAATCGTATAGATAATCGTATAGATAGTCGTATAGATAGTCGTATAGATAATCGTATAGATAATCGTATAGATAATCGTATAGATAATCGTATAGATAATCATATAGATAATCATAAACCTTAGCCCAAAGTGAATCTTTTCCAACAGAAACACGCCCGATTATCACGCTAGATAATCACGCTAGATAATCACGCTAGATAATCACGCTAGATAATCACGCTAGATAATCGTATAGATAATCGTATACATAATCATATAGATAATCAAATAGATAATCATATAGATAATCATATAGATTATCATAAACCTTAGCCCAAAGTGAATCTTTTTCAACAGAAACACGCCCGATAATCTTCTAGATATCATATAGATAATCATAAACCTTAGCCCAAAGTGAATCTTTTTCAACAGAAACACGCCCGATAATCGTCTAGATAATCGTCTAGATAATCGTCTAGATAATCGTCTAGATAATCGTCTAGATAATCGTCTAGATAATCGTCTAGATAATCGTCTAGATAATCGTCTAGATAATCGTCTAGATAATCGTCTAGATAATCGTCTAGACATCGTCTAGACAATCGTCTAGATAATCGTCTAGATAATCGTCTAGATAATCGTCTAGATAATCGTCTAGATAATCGTCTAGATAATCGTCTAGATAATCGTCTAGATAATCGTCTAGATAATCTTCTAGATAATCGTCTAGATAACCGTGTAGATAATCGTATAGATAATCGTATAGATAATCGTATAGATAATCGTATAGATAGTCGTATAGATAATCGTATAGATAATCGTATAGATAATCGTATAGATAATCGTATAGATAATCGTATAGATAATCGTATAGATAATCGTATAGATAATCGTATAGATAATCGTATAGATAATCATATAGATAATCATAAACCTTAGCCCAAAGTGAATCTTTTTCCACAGAAACACGCCGGATAATCAGGCTAGAAAATCGTCTAGATAATCGTCTAGATAATCGTCTAGATAATCGTCCAGATAATCGTCCAGATAATCGTAAAGATAATCGTCCAGATAATCGTCCAGATAATCGTCTAGATAATCGTCTAGATAATCGTCTAGATAGTCGTCTAGATAATCACGCTAGATAATCACGCTAGATAATCGTCTAGAAAATCGTCTAGATAATCGTCTAGATAATCGTCTAGATAATCGTCCAGATAATCGTCCAGATAATCGTCCAGATAATCGTCCAGATAATCGTCCAGATAATCGTCCAGATAATCGTCTAGATAATCGTCTAGATAATCGTCTAGATAATCGTCTAGTTAGTCGTCTAGATAATCGTCTAGATAATCGTCTAGATAATCGTCTAGATAATCGTCTAGATAATCGTCTAGATAATCGTCTAGATAATCGTCTATATAATCGTCTAGATAATCGTCTAGATAATCGTCTAGATAATCGTCTAGATAATCGTCTAGATAATCGTCTAGATAATCGTATAGATAGTCGTATAGATAATCGTATAGATAGTCGTATAGATAATAAAATAGATAATCATATAGATAATCATATAGATAATCGTCAAGATAATCGTCTAGATAATCGTCTAGATAATCGTCTAGATAATCGTCTAGATAATAGCATAGATAGTCGCATATATACTCGTATAGATAATCGTCTAGATAACCGTCTAGATCATCGTCTAGATAATCTTCTAGATAATCGTCTAGACAACCGTCTAGATAATCGTCTAGACAACCGTCTAGATAATCGTATAGATAGTCGTATAGATAATCGTATAGATAATCCTATAGATAATCCTATAGATAATCGTATAGATAATCGTATAGATAATCAAATAGATAATCATATAGATAATCGTCTAGATAATCGTCTAGATAATCGTCTAGATAATCGTCTAGATAGTCGTCTAGATAATCGTATAGATAATCGTATAGATAGTCGTATAGATAGTCGTATAGATAATCGTATAGATAATTGTCTAGATAATCGTCTAGAAAGTCGTCTAGATAATCGTCTAGATAGTCGTCTAGATAATCGTCTAGATAGTCGTCTAGATAGTCGTCTAGATAATCGTCTAGATAATCGTCTAGATAATCGTATAGATAATCGTATAGATAATCGTATAGATAGTCGTATAGATAGTCGTATAGATAATCGTATAGATAATCGTCTAGATAATCGTCTAGATAATCGTCTAGATAATCTTCTAGATAATCGTCTAGATAACCGTGTAGATAATCGTATAGATAATCGTATAGATAATCGTATAGATAATCGTATAGATAGTCGTATAGATAATCGTATAGATAATCGTATAGATAATCGTATAGATAATCGTATAGATAATCGTATAGATAATCGTATAGATAATCGTATAGATAATCGTATAGATAATCATATAGATAATCATAAACCTTAGCCAAAGTGAATCTTTTCCAACAGAAACACGCCGGATAATCAGGCTAGAAAATCGTCTAGATAATCGTCTAGATAATCGTCTAGATAATCGTCCAGATAATCGTCCAGATAATCGTAAAGATAATCGTCCAGATAATCGTCTAGATAATCGTCTAGATAATCGTCTAGATAGTCGTCTAGATAGTCGTCTAGATAATCACGCTAGATAATCGTATAGATAATCGTATACATAATCATATAGATAATCAAATAGATAATCATATAGATAATCATATAGATTATCATAAACCTTAGCCCAAAGTGAATCTTTTTCAACAGAAACACGCCCGATAATCTTCTAGATATCATATAGATAATCATAAACCTTAGCCCAAAGTGAATCTTTTTCAACAGAAACACGCCCGATAATCGTCTAGATAATCGTCTAGATAATCGTCTAGATAATCGTCTAGATAATCGTCTAGATAATCGTCTAGATAATCGTCTAGATAATCGTCTAGATATCGTCTAGATAATCGTCTAGATAATCGTCTAGATAATCGTCTAGACAATCGTCTAGACAATCGTCTAGATAATCGTCTAGATAATCGTCTAGATAATCGTCTAGATAATCGTCTAGATAATCGTCTAGATAATCGTCTAGATAATCGTCTAGATAATCGTCTAGATAATCTTCTAGATAATCGTCTAGATAACCGTGTAGATAATCGTGTAGATAATCGTATAGATAATCGTATAGATAATCGTATAGATAGTCGTATAGATAATCGTATAGATAATCGTATAGATAATCGTATAGATAATCGTATAGATAATCGTATAGATAATCGTATAGATAATCGTATAGATAATCGTATAGATAATCGTATAGATAATCGTATAGATAATCATATAGATAATCATAAACCTTAGCCCAAAGTGAATCTTTTCCAACAGAAACACGCCGGATAATCAGGCTAGAAAATCGTCTAGATAATCGTCTAGATAATCGTCTAGATAATCGTCCAGATAATCGTCCAGATAATCGTAAAGATAATCGTCCAGATAATCGTCCAGATAATCGTCTAGATAATCGTCTAGATAATCGTCTAGATAGTCGTCTAGATAATCACGCTAGATAATCACGCTAGATAATCGTCTAGAAAATCGTCTAGATAATCGTCTAGATAATCGTCTAGATAATCGTCCAGATAATCGTCCAGATAATCGTCAGATAATCGTCCAGATAATCGTCCAGATAATCGTCCAGATAATCGTCTAGATAATCGTCTAGATAATCGTCTAGATAATCGTCTAGTTAGTCGTCTAGATAATCGTCTAGATAATCGTCTAGATAATCGTCTAGATAATCGTCTAGATAATCGTCTAGATAATCGTCTAGATAATCGTCTATATAATCGTCTAGATAATCGTCTAGATAATCGTCTAGATAATCGTCTAGATAATCGTCTAGATAATCGTCTAGATAATCGTATAGATAGTCGTATAGATAATCGTATAGATAGTCGTATAGATAATAAAATAGATAATCATATAGATAATCATATAGATAATCGTCAAGATAATCGTCTAGATAATCGTCTAGATAATCGTCTAGATAATCGTCTAGATAATCGTCTAGATAATAGCATAGATAGTCGCATATATACTCGTATAGATAATCGTCTAGATAACCGTCTAGATCATCGTCTAGATAATCTTCTAGATAATCGTCTAGACAACCGTCTAGATAATCGTCTAGACAACCGTCTAGATAATCGTATAGATAGTCGTATAGATAATCGTATAGATAATCCTATAGATAATCCTATAGATAATCGTATAGATAATCGTATAGATAATCAAATAGATAATCATATAGATAATCGTCTAGATAATCGTCTAGATAATCGTCTAGATAATCGTCTAGATAGTCGTCTAGATAATCGTATAGATAATCGTATAGATAGTCGTATAGATAGTCGTATAGATAATCGTATAGATAATTGTCTAGATAATCGTCTAGAAAGTCGTCTAGATAATCGTCTAGATAGTCGTCTAGATAATCGTCTAGATAGTCGTCTAGATAGTCGTCTAGATAATCGTCTAGATAATCGTCTACATAATCGTATAGATAATCGTATAGATAATCGTATAGATAGTCGTATAGATAGTCGTATAGATAATCGTATAGATAATCGTCTAGATAATCGTCTAGATAATCGTCTAGATAATCTTCTAGATAATCGTCTAGATAACCGTGTAGATAATCGTATAGATAATCGTATAGATAATCGTATAGATAATCGTATAGATAGTCGTATAGATAATCGTATAGATAATCGTATAGATAATCGTATAGATAATCGTATAGATAATCGTATAGATAATCGTATAGATAATCGTATAGATAATCGTATAGATAATCATATAGATAATCATAAACCTTAGCCCAAAGTGAATCTTTTCCAACAGAACACGCCGGATAATCAGGCTAGAAAATCGTCTAGATAATCGTCTAGATAATCGTCTAGATAATCGTCCAGATAATCGTCCAGATAATCGTAAAGATAATCGTCCAGATAATCGTCTAGATAATCGTCTAGATAATCGTCTAGATAGTCGTCTAGATAGTCGTCTAGATAATCACGCTAGATAATCGTCTAGAAAATCGTCTAGAAAATCGTCTAGATAATCGTCTAGATAATCGTCTAGATAATCGTCCAGATAATCGTCCAGATAATCGTCCAGATAATCGTCCAGATAATCGTCCAGATAATCGTCCAGATAATCGTCCAGATAATCGTCCAGATAATCGTCTAGATAATCGTCTAGATAATCGTCTAGATAATCGTCTAGTTAGTCGTCTAGATAATCGTCTAGATAATCGTCTAGATAATCGTCTAGATAATCGTCTAGATAATCGTCTAGATAATCGTCTAGATAATCGTCTATATAATCGTCTAGATAATCGTCTAGATAATCGTCTAGATAATCGTCTAGATAATCGTCTAGATAATCGTCTAGATAATCGTCTAGATAATCGTATAGATAGTCGTATAGATAATCGTATAGATAGTCGTATAGATAATAAAATAGATAATCATATAGATAATCATATAGATAATCGTCAAGATAATCGTCTAGATAATCGTCTAGATAATCGTCTAGATAATCGTCTAGATAATAGCATAGATAGTCGCATATATACTCGTATAGATAATCGTCTAGATAACCGTCTAGATCATCGTCTAGATAATCTTCTAGATAATCGTCTAGACAAACCGTCTAGATAATCGTCTAGACAACCGTCTAGATAATCGTATAGATAGTCGTATAGATAATCGTATAGATAATCCTATAGATAATCCTATAGATAATCGTATAGATAATCGTATAGATAATCAAATAGATAATCATATAGATAATCGTCTAGATAATCGTCTAGATAATCGTCTAGATAATCGTCTAGATAGTCGTCTAGATAATCGTATAGATAATCGTATAGATAGTCGTATAGATAGTCGTATAGATAATCGTATAGATAATTGTCTAGATAATCGTCTAGAAAGTCGTCTAGATAATCGTCTAGATAGTCGTCTAGATAATCGTCTAGATAGTCGTCTAGATAGTCGTCTAGATAATCGTCTAGATAATCGTCTAGATAATCGTATAGATAATCGTATAGATAATCGTATAGATAGTCGTATAGATAGTCGTATAGATAATCGTATAGATAATCGTCTAGATAATCGTCTAGATAATCGTCCAGATAATCTTCTAGATAATCGTATAGATAGTCGTATAGATAATCGTATAGATAATCGTATAGATAATCGTCTAGATAATCGTCTAGATAATCGTCTAGATAGTCGTCTAGATAATCTTCTAGATAATCGTATAGATAGTCGTATAGATAGTCGTCTAGATAATCGTCTAGATAATTGTCTAGATAATCGTCTAGATAGTCGTCTAGATAATCGTCTAGATAGTCGTCTAGATAGTCGTATAGATAGTCGTCTCGATAGTCGTCTAGATAATCGTCTAGATAATCGTCTAGATAATCGTCTAGATAGTCGTCTAGATAGTCGTCTAGATAGTCGTATAGATAGTCGTCTCGATAGTCGTCTAGATAATCGTCTAGATAATCGTCTAGATAATCGTCCAGATAATCGTCCAGATAATCGTCCAGATAATCGTCCAGATAATCGTCCAGATAACCGTCCAGATAACCGTCCAGATAATCGTCTAGATAATCGTCTAGATAATCGTCTAGATAATCGTCTAGATAATCGTCTAGATAATCGTCTAGATAATCGTCTAGATAATCGTCTAGATAATCGTCTAGATAATCGTCTAGATAATCGTCTAGATAATCGTCTAGATAATCGTCTAGATAATCGTCTAGATAATCGTCTAAATAATCGTCTAGATAATCGTCTAGATAATCGTCTAGATAATCGTCTAGATAATCGTCTAGATAATCGTCTAGATAATCGTCTAGATAATCGTCTAGATAATCGTCTAGATAATCGTCTAGATAATCGTCTAGATAATCGTCCAGATAATCGTCCAGATAATCGTCCAGATAATCGTCCAGATAATCGTCTAGATAATCGTATAGATAATCGTATAGATAATCGTATAGATAATCATATAGATAATCATAAACCTTAGCCCAAAGTGAATCTTTTTCAACAGAAACACGCCCGATAATCGTCTAGATAATCGTCTACATAATCATATAGATAATCATCTAGATAATCAGATAGATAATCAAAAACCTTACCCCAAAGTGAATCTTTTTCAACAGAAACACGCCCGACAATCACTCTAGATAATCGTCTAGATAATCGTCTAGATAATCGTCTAGATAATCGTCTAGATAATCGTCTAGATAGTCGTAGAGATAATCCTATAGATAATCGTCTAGATAACCGTCAAGATAATCGTCAAGATAATCGTCTAGATAATCGTCTAGATAATCGTCTAGATAGTCGTCTAGATAGTCGTATAGATAGTCGTATAGATAGTCGTCTCGATAGTCGTCTAGATAATCGTCTAGATAATCGTCTAGATAATCGTCTAGATAGTCGTCTAGATAGTCGTCTAGATAATCGTCTAGATAATCGTCTAGATAATCGTCTAGATAATCGTCTAGATAGTCGTCTAGATAATCGTAAAGATAATCGTATAGATAGTCGTATAGATAGTCGTATAGATAATCGTATAGATAATTGTCTAGATAATCGTCTAGATGGTCGTCTAGATAATCGTCTAGATAGTCGTCTAGATAATCGTCTAGATAGTCGTCTAGATAGTCGTCTAGATAATCGTCTAGATAATCGTCTAGATAATCGTATAGATAATCGTATAGATAATCGTATAGATAGTCGTATAGATAGTCGTATAGATAATCGTATAGATAATCGTCTAGATAATCGTCTAGATAATCGTCCAGATAATCTTCTAGATAATCGTATAGATAGTCGTATAGATAATCGTATAGATAATCGTATAGATAACCGTCTAGACAATCGTCTAGATAATCGTCTAGATAATCGTATAGATAGTCGTATAGATAACCGTCTAGATAATCGTGTAGATAATCGTCTAGATAATCGTCTAGATAATCGTATAGATAGTCGTATAGATAATCCTATAGATAATCGTCTAGATAACCGTCTAGATAATCGCCTAGATAATCGTCTAGTTAATCGTCTAGATAATCGTGCGTACATGGAAATCGATCTGCCCCTATTGTAGATCGATTAACAATACAAACTGCTGCGCGTGAGTTGCGCTGGAACTGCTTTTCTCTTCTCTTTATTATCATTCATAACCTTTGTAGTATTAAAGTATGTATTGTTTGGATCGTGTATGTATTTGTAATTAATGGGACTTACTTTTTTTGGGACTTCGTGTCCGTTAGTTTGCCCCTCATCTGTCAATGTCAATTTTAGTATCTTACATGTTTTATTGTGACTTTTTTATATGTGTACAGATGAAATCCCTTAAATAAATAAATAAATAAATAAATCGTCTAGATAATCGTCTAGATAGTCGTCTAGATAGTCGTATAATTATCTAGATAGTCGTCTAGATAATCGTACAGATAATCGTCTAGATAATCGTCTAGATAATCATATAGATAATCATCTAGAAAATCATATAGATAATCATAAACCTTACCCCAAGTGAATCTTTTCCAACAGAAACACGCCCGATAATCACGCTTGATTATCGTCTAGATAATCGTCTAGATAATCACGCTAGATAATCGTCTAGATAATCGTCTAGATAATCGTCTAGATAATCGTCTAGATAATCGTCTAGATAATCGTCCAGATAATCGTCCAGATAATCGTCCAGATAATCGTCCAGATAATCGTCTAGATAATCGTCTAGATAATCGTATAGATAATCGTATACATAATCGTATACATAATCGTATACATAATCGTATAGACAATAAAAAAGATAAAAAAATAGATAATCATATAGATAATCATATAGATAATCGTCTAGATAATCGTCTAGATACTCGTCTAGATAATCGTCTAGATAATCGTCTAGATAATCGCATAGATAGTCGTATAGATACTCGTATAGATAATCGTCTAGATAACCGTCTAGATAATCTTCTAGATAATGGTCTGGATAACCGTCTAGATAATCGTATAGATAATCGTATAGATAGTCGTATAGATAATCGTATAGATAATCGTATAGATAATCCTATTGATAATCGTATAGATAATCGTAAAGATAATCATATAGATAATCAAACAGATAATCATATAGATAATCATATAGATAATCATAAACCTTAGCCCAAAGTGAATCTTTTTCACCAGAAACACGCCCGATAATCACGCTAGATAATCGTCTAGATAATCGTCTAGATAATCGTCTAGATAATCGTCTAGATAATCGTCTAGATAATCGTCTAGATAATCGTCTAGATAATCGTCTAGATAATCGTCTAGGTGATCGTCTAGATAATCGTCTAGATAATCGTCTAGATAATCGTCTAGATAATCGTCTAAATAATCGTCTAGATAATTGTCTAGATAATCGTATAGATAATCGTATAGATAATACAATAGATAATACAATAGATAATCATATAGATAATCATAAAACTTAGCCCAAAGTGAATCTTTTCCAACAGAAACACGCCCGATAATCACGCTAGATAATCGTCTAGATAATCGTGTAGATAATCGTGTAGATAATCGTCCAGATAATCGTCCAGATAATCGTCCAGATAATCGTCCAGATAATCGTCCAGATAATTCGTCTAGATAATCGTCTAGATAATCGTATAGATAATCGTATACATAATCGTCTAGATAATCGTATAGATAATCGTATAGACAATAAAATAGATAAAAAAATAGATAATCATATAGATAATCATATAGATAATCGTCTAGATAATCGTCTAGATACTCGTCTAGATAATCGTCTAGATAATCGCATAGATAGTCGTATAGATACTCGTATAGATAATCGTCTAGATAACCGTCTAGATAATCGTGTAGATAATCTTCTAGATAATGGTCTAGATAACCGTCTAGATAATCGTCTAGATAATCGTCTAGATAATCGTCTAGATAATCGTCTAGATAACCGTCTAGATAATCGTCTAGATAATCGTCTACATAATCGTCTAGATAATCGTCTATATAATCGTCTAGATAATCGTCTAGATAATCGTCTAGATAATCGTCAAGATAATCGTCAAGATAATCGTCAAGAGAACCAGTTAGGTTTCAATGTCTTTGATGCTTTCGGCTGCGCGAACCGAGTTCTTTTTAGTTTCTGTGGCAGATTTTTACCATGGCGGCGATGGCGGCTTTGTCTCTCGCTTAAGAAATGGTTTGAATTAGAACTTTTCCCAGGTGAATCTTTTCCAAGAAAAACACGCCCACGATCCAGATTTCACCTTCCCTTCGGTTTTGCGAAATTGTTTTGCCGGCACAGCTTCAGGGCTGAGCGGAGCTAGATAATCGTCTAGATAATCGTCTAGATAATCGTCTAGATAATCGTCTAGATAATCGTCTAGATAACCGTCTAGATAATCGTCTAGATAACCGTCTAGATAATCGTCTAGATAATCGTCTAGATAATCGTCTAGATAATCGTCTAGATAATCGTCTAGATAATCGTCTAGATAATCGTCTAGATAATCGTCTAGATAATCGTCTAGATAATCGTCTAGATAATCGTCTAGATAACCGTCTAGATAACCGTCTAGATAACCGTCTAGATAATCGTCTAGATAATCGTCTAGATAATCGTCTAGATAATCGTCTAGATAATCGTCTAGATAATCGTCTAGATAATCGTCTAGATAATCGTCTAGATAATCGTCTAGATAATCGTCTAGATAATCGTCTAGATAATCGTCTAGATAGTCGTATAGATAATCGTCTAGATAGTCGTCTAGATAATCGTCTAGATAGTCGGAGTCATTTGATCTGCTTGCGTATAGTTTCTTGTCAGCCTTTTCTAATAGATCTCTTATGTTGGTATGCTTAGACGAGTATCTCCTCTTGAAACTTCGATCTAAGAAATTCTGTAGTGGTTAGATTTGTGTCTGAGGCTCCATTACAGGCAAGGCGTACATAAAGTTAAATAAAACTATAGAGTTAAATAAGTGTTCTACCTCCTCATTTGCATATTCGAGATCACATGAGATAAGCGCATGCGCAGTGGAGATCATCATTTAGAGCGTATCCTTCAGTGGAGAGAAGTCGCGCTTTGAAACTACCTAACAAATTCGTGTTTTTTGCATTTATCTTCAAGTTTTTCTGTTTTCTAAACAACACAGTTCAGACACTAGGCGAAAGCCCTTTATGAAATATCGCTGAGGAGGTGATGAGTCTGGACTTAGAGTTGGAAAATCCTCTCAACACTCGCCAAAACTCAATGGGAGACCACGAGGCCAGAATCAATGAACCTCGAGGCGAAAGCCTGATAGGCGAGGAAACAGTCGAGAAACTCGACAATCATGCCAGCAAAGATACTCGAAAGGGAAAGAAAACACTGGCAAACCCACCCGAAAGGGTAAGAAGCCTGCTGAAAAGCAAACAGGCAAAAAGGCCGAGGGAAAAACCTTGCAAAACAACGGCCATGTTTTGGCGCCAAAATTGTCAGGCGCTTCTACGAGCTCAGCGTCTTTAAGCACGGACGTAGAGGAGATTAAAGTTCAGTTGAAATCCATAACTGGCTCACTGGCAACCTCACGCCTGTAGTACAGGAAATCAAAACAGCTTATGATAACTTCCAGGCGGGTGACGACGAAATGTCATCCGACACTGACGATGAAGTTAATAAAAGAGGTGAACCAGCTCCCGAGGACAATACAGAAGCTGAAGAGGGGGAAATCCCCGAGCCTCCGCCAAAAAAGGCAAAGAAACAGTTTGGTGTTCTAACTAATATGGCAAAAGTAGTCAACAAACCACAACAAGATGGAGAAGATTTAAATACAGATTTGTCGGAATTACTGACTGAACTGCTAAGCATTGGCGTGAGCAAAGAGTCACGTGATGAGCTAATGAACAAGTTTCCAACACCAGGAAATTGTAAACGGCTGGAAGTGGTGCGTGTCAATCCAGAGATATTCAATAATGTCAGTAAAGACACCAAGACTGATGATGTCGTGTTACAGAAAGCCCAAAAAACACTGGTCAAGGGCATAACAGCCGTAGCTCAAGTGCTTACTGTCCTCATGAAAGTTACACATCCAGACCCAGCGGCAGACACTGCCATGCAAACACTCTCAGATGGGTTATCCCTTCTTTGTGATTCATCACATGAAATAGATCTGAGACGCAGAGCACTGTTCAAAACAGATATGAGATCTGAATACAAGTTGCTCTGCAGTGATCAAACTCCAATTAAAGATCTACTTTTTGGGTCAGAACTGGGGAAAGCTGTGAAAGAACTCACAGAGGCCAGTAAAGTGACATCAAAAATCACATCAAAACAAAGAAGGCACAATGCCAACTCCAACAGCCAACAGGGAAGGAGTGAACAAAGGAAACCATTTCCTTTTTTAAGCCGGGGAAGGTACCCCATTGGAAGAAACAAAGGCAGGTACAAAAACATGGCAAGAAGTCAACCCCAGAATCAAGTGGCAAGAAAATGAGCTTACCTAGCAAACCTGTTACTAATGTTCAGGTAAGCAGTGCTCAAAATGTTACTTTACACACAGAGAAACCTGTGATTAACAGTGAGAATACACTGGCAAACAAAAATATAGTAGCGGCAGGACGCTTAAGATTTCACCAGGAAGCCTGGGAAAAAATCACTTCTGATAAAGCTATTTTGGACATAGTAATGGGGTACAAAATTATGTTTCAATCCCCCCCAATACAACATTTCCAGCATAAACAACCTAATTTTAGTGAATATGAGGAGAAAGCTCTTGATGCACTTATCTTAGAACTATTGAACAAGCAGGTTATTGAAAAATGTGATCATGAACCTGGTGAATTTATATCTCCAGTGTTCTTACGATTAAAAAAGAGTGGAAAATTTAGGCTGATATTAAATGTGAAAAAACTAAATGAACATATTTTACACGTCCATTTCAAGATGGATACCATTCAGTCGTGCATCAACTTGATAACAAGAAACTGTTTTATGGCATCCCTAGACTTGACTGATGCCTACTATTCAGTGTCCATCAGTCCTGAGTCACAAAAGTATCTTAAATTTCAAGTTGGCAACCACCTTTATAAATATGTGACTTTAGCAAATGGCCTAAGCTCCGCTCCCCGGATATTCACAAAACTTATGAAGCCAGTATATTCCACTTTACGAGCCAGAGGTTTACTCTCTAGTGGCTACTTAGATGATAGCTTTTTAATGGGGGAATCATATGATGCATGTATGAGGAATATTGTGGAAACTCATAACTTGTTTCGAGACCTAGGGTTCCAGGTTTCACAGGAAAAATCTGTCACTGTACCAACTCAAATCATTGAGCACTTAGGATTTAAATTCAATTCTGTTGAAATGACAATCAGTCTCACAGAAGAGAAAATCCAGAACATTATTTATCACTGCCAGTCAATTTTAGACAAGGCATTTTTCAGCATAAGAGAAGCAGCTCAACTAATTGGCATTTTAGTCTCCTATTCTGTGGGAGTGGAGTATGGCCCACTTTTTTACAAACAGCTAGAAATTGAGAAAAACGAGGCTTTGAAAACAAATAAAGGCTCATTTGAAGCTCTTATGCAGTTTTCTGAAGCAGCCAAAAGAGACATTGAATGGTGGCTACACAGCCATCAGAAATACACAAAAACTTTCCCAAGGCAGCCCAAACTTTACCCTTACTACCGATGCCTCCTTAGAAGGGTGGGGCGCCCATAGGGAGGGGTCCCAACCCACAGGGGGCAGGTGGCTTGAACATGAAACCACTAAACATATCAACTGCCTTGAAATGGAAGCTGCAAAGCTAGGGCTGATAGCCCTTTGTGCAGAGGAAAGAGATGTTCATATCCATTTGCAGTTAGACAATGTCACAGCATTAACTTACATAAATAATATGGGTGGCACTCATTCCCATGCCTGTATGGAGTGGCCAGGGAAATCTGGCAGTGGTGTATTGCCAAAAATATATGGCTGACTGCCTCCCATATCCCTGGAATACAAAATGACATAGCAGATAGACTAAGTCGAAAGTTCAATGATAGAACAGAGTGGCAACTTAACCCCAAGATTTTTGGGGGTTTGGTTTTGCGATGGGGAAAACCAGAAATTGATTTGTTTGCCTCACGGAATAACTACCAATTAAAGCCATTTGTATCATGGCATGCTGATCCAGAGGCATATAAAACTGATGCATTTTGCATGGACTGGTCAAATAAATATGTATATTTATTTCCTCCCTTTAGCCTGTTATCCAAAGTTATTCAGAAAGTCCAAGAAGATCGAGTCCAGGCATTATTGATTGCACCTGTTTGGCGGACTCAAGTCTGGTTTCCAAAGATATCACATCTACTCATCAAGCAGCCAGTACTGCTACCAAGGGACAAATCACTTCTCCAGTTACCACACAACAAGACAAAAGTTCATCCTCTCTACCCCAAGATGAAAATGATGGCATGCCTCTTATCAGGGGAAAAATCCAGAATCAAAACATTTCAGCACGAGCTTGTGAGCTCATTATGTCATCATGGAGAACAGGAACTGTCAAGCAGTACAGAGTTTATCTACGTAAATGGAGGGTCTTCACAGCAGAAAGAGGTGAAGATCCCATTTGCCCTACTGTAGCCCATGTGGTTGAATTTCTAACTCATCTTTTTGACTCTGGCTGTAGCTACTCCGCTATTAACACTGCAAGAGCAGCCTTATCGTCTGCTATTGAATTAGCTGATAGTCATTACACTGTTGGGGAACACCCTCTAATCAAGAGACTAGTTAAAGCTACATACCAGAATCGACCACCACAACCAAGATACCATAGCACTTGGGATGTTTGTAAAGTGTTGGACTTACTGAAAACATGGAGTCCAGTTTCCAAGGTGACACTCAAATTGTTAACTCAGAAATTAGTTATGTTATGCATGTTAGTCACTGGGCAAAGATGCCAATCTGTTCACTTAATGGACATCAGTGGGATGTCTAAGGACGAAACCTCATATACATTTGTTATCCACAAGCTTGTGAAGCAATCTAAACCAGGAAAAACACAGCCAGTATTGGTGCTGCCTGTTTTCCCTGCTGACAAACGACTTTGTGTGGCAACATATTTAGAGGCATATCTGGAAAGAACAGAGCCACACCGCAGTCCACAAAATACTAGACTTTTTCTTAGTTACACTAAGCCCCATAATCCTGTAAGCTCAAGTACTGTTTCTAGATGGGTTAAATCAGTAATGACTCAAGCAGGTATTGATACCCAAGAATTTCGACCACATAGCACAAGGGCAGCGTCTACCTCAGCTGCATTTCAAAAGGGAGTCCCAATAGAAACTATAATGGCAGCTGCAGGGTGGTCATCACAATGCACCTTTGCTACGTATTACAAGAAAGAAGTTCGAGTGGACAATGACTTTGGAAATGCTATCCTGAGTTCTGCTTTGTAATAGTATTAAGTCTACTGGTTATTTTAGGGTTTACATTAAAACCATATGTTCAGACCATGCACAATTGTACTGGTTTTTTGACATTTCTACATTTGTCTTGGTGGGATTTTATGGCCCATGTGGCTTTGAAGTCTCATGTGATCTCGAATATGCAAATGAGGAGGTAGAATTAATAAATTAAACAAGCCTTACCTGTAAGGTGAAGTTTGATTGGAGTTCTACCTCCTCATTTATGCATAGAGAGATTACATGCCCACCCATTGGTTTTTAGCCTTGCTATACCCGCCCTGTAATCTTGTATTTACATGGGCCACTTCAAAGGATGATCTCCACTGCGCATGCGCTTATCTCATGTAATCTCTCTATGCATAAATGAGGAGGTAGAACTCCAATCAAACTTCACCTTACAGGTAAGGCTTGTTTAATTTATTAAATCTATTTCTTCCTGGCTTATTCCCTCTTTGCGCAATGATCTTATCACGAATAATGACTTGTTAGCCTTAATAACCTTGGCCCGCACGCGCGTACTATACTTACAATTCTGTTGGAATGTAACACCTAAAATGGGCAATTCTTTACATTGTGGTATATTATTAACTGGCGCTATGAGAAGACAAATCCAAATACGTTTCAACAATTCTCTGAAACTCGCTCTATTTCTTTGTGATATTACGTCTTGATGACCTGGTATTGTTTTTATTGTTTGTCTATTGTGTGGTTCCAAAAAATATCCATACTCTTGGAAATTCCAGAGGGGTTGGGGGGTCACTTCTCAACACCCTTCCGTAGGGGTATGGATATTTTCTGGAACCACACATTGTCTGTTTATAGTGTCCCCAGTTACATGTAGTTCAATAAAACAAAGTTAAGTGTAGATGCAGACAGATAATGCTGAAATTTCTCTGTGATTTTAGAATTTTCATGTTTCTCATAAACAGCTTTTGAACTATTGAACAACAACACCACCATTTAACACCAGGAAAAATAATGTGTTTGCTTTTTGGGCACTCTCAGAAAGGACCCTGTCTGAATTGCAAGTGGTGTGTACCATACGTGTGTGTGTAGAAGGGGGGGGGGATTATGTCACAAAAAACTCTCTCAGGGAACCAATTAGGAAACTCCCAGCATGCTTTTCACATAAGGTTTAGACACTTTCCATGATAATAGACTATACGATGGTGTTGCCATGGAAACCAACTTGGGTCCAGTCTCCCAGGTATAAAACAAAGTAAATCTCATTTCTGTGTCTGAGGAGTTGGACGGCTAACTAAAGTTACTATGTCTGCATATGTAGAGGTTTATGGCAGGGTCCACTTATTATCTCATGTACTGAAATAGCAGAGGAAATCACAACTCAGCTTCAATGATTGAGCTGGGGCCAAATCTGTTTCCATAGTAACATCAATATGTAGCTATGATATGTATGGCACATTGTTCTATCATTCTGGAAAGTTTTGAGAGGTTACGCAACAAGTATGCTGAGAAATCTTATTATCCAAAGCATTACCTGTGTCAATCATGTGATGACATACATGCAACTTTGCATAATTTTAGAACCTTAGTTAATATCTGTGTAACCAAGAATGATATCAAATTGTTTGGTTCCAGAAAATATCCATCCCCCACGGAAGGGGTTGGGGTCAATTTACCTGATTTCTTTCATACAAATACTGTTTTTTTCCTTTGGAAATCACTTTAGATATCTTTCAGAGAGGGGGGATGTCCGAAATGGAATGAGTAAAGAATTCGCATTGGTGCTGTCACTTTATCCAATCATTTAGATGATTCCTTTGTCGGCACAGGTGCTGCAACCCTTAATCAACTCACCACTCACTCACTATCAAGATAATCAAGATAATATTAAACAGAACATAACTCATTCCTCTGAATGGCAAATCCCAGCCCAGGTCCCCGCATCCTTGAGTGACAATTAAAAATGCCAATAGCCCCGGGTTTCCTGCCCTCTTGAGCTTTCAAAAACCCTTCGAATGCCCTCAGAAACATAAAACTTAGTTGAAACTTACAACAGACAAGATGAATGAATCTGATGTGACAACCAGCAAACAACTCGCAATCACTTAACACCATATTTGGAAAACAGTGCCCTTGCGTGCAGCCAATCAAAATTTATATAAGACTTTTCCATTGTGATTGCACATGCATTCGAATTGTTTTCCGTTGGTTTAGAAGCGTGCGCGCATGTTGATGCAAACAGCGTTGCCTGCAAACTTATTTACCACAGCAAATCATATTACGAGAACAGCAAAAGTTATGATAAAAATATTTTTGATGGGTTTTGAGCATGGAAGAAAAACAGTGAACTAAACTCATTTTGTGCTTCTGTTCTGTTGTGAAGGGTTCGCGTTATTTTTAGAAAACATGACAAATCAATCTCCTGTTGCTGATTGGCGAAACGAAGAACTTGATGCTTTCCAAATATGGTATTTTTTTGATCATGAGTTGCTCGCAAGTTGTCATGCTGTTACATGTTTCAACTCACTTATATGTTTCTGATGCTCTGCAATGCACTGGCAGGAGGGTGCAGGATTTTATTGAAAAATCTATACAGATAATACAGCTCATTGGGTGCCCCAAGGCAAAATATAAATGAACAGTATATGAGAAAGTTCCAAGAAAGACAACTGGCAGAAATACAAAATATATAGAAACCCATGTTCTGTATACCCCGCAAACCCATGTTCTGTATACTTCCTCGCAGTCTTAGGCCGACTGCGAGGAAGGGAGAGAAAGCACTGTGAGCAAGTGTTTGGTTTGCAATCAAGTAAAGTATGGGTCACATCTGATGTCACACATGGGACTTGACCTTCTCAAGGGGTATGTCACAAAAGTGCAATAAAACCCAGAATCATCAATTTGCTTTTGTCCAAGACCAAGGGAACTGAGTCAAGGAGACACATTTTTGAGAGATCTGTTTTCTCATCCAAATGATAGTGAACTGTTCAAGTTCATCCACATGTGTGGCAGACAAACACTTTAAAAAAGCCTCAATAATCGCAATATCGGTCTAAAATCAACACTATGAATATCACTGAAGAACATGTCAAACGAACAATATCATATAAATATATTTCTATGCTATTTAAACAACAGTTCAACACAAGGTTTTACCTTTACAGGCACGTTTTGTTCGTTAGGGTACACGTGAATGCAACCACCGTACGCCATCTTGTTCTTTCAGTAATGGGTGATACCGCTGACACGACGTCCCATAATGCGAGGTGGCTGTTTCTCGAGTCCCGATATTTTCTGGCCCGATAAACTCAGTCTCGGGTGGTGTTTCTCGACACCCCCCCCCCCCCCCCCCCGAAAATTATCGGGAACCCGAAATGTCATAGTTCCCTTTATTAATAGTAGCCTTTCCCGATTATTCTTCTAGAAATTCAATTCTCGTTTTACGCCCTAAATATATATATTTTTTCAAAATAATGCTTCTTTGGCTTTCGGCAGAAAATGCTTTAATTGTTTTTAGTGCATAAAGTGCGCTAAAAGTTGAAGCCATTTTACCGCGTTTCTTTCCTTATTATGAATTTTTCTGTGTTTACCCGAGGATTCATTAAGGTGCCTCATGCGAAAGTCAGAGCGCATTTCGCGAAAATATTTTTCGTCTACAACTTTAAAATATACTCGCTATGAACTTCAATCTTGGAGAATATAAGCAGGTATCTTTTGGCAATATGTACGCATTATAATCAGATCTCCATTAGCGTTAATACTTTAATAATATCTGAGCTTAAATGGACGAAACTCCGTTAATCTAAGTGTTAACGAAGTTTCAGGAAATTCGTTGGAAGCAAAGTGCCTATTTTAAAAAAATAGGCCAAAAACACGACTAAAACCCCCCAAAAATAGGCACTTTGCTTCCAACAAATTTCCTGAAACTTCGTTAACACTTAGTCAAACCGACTTCAATATGATTAACGGAGTTTCGTACAAAAATACCAGCAACTTTTTTTTTTTTGCGCGGGGGTTGATTTCTCAAAGAAGGGGTTCTTGGTTCTTAGTTTATTTCACTCCTAAATAGCTAGAATAAGCTAAACACAGGAGGCTAATAAGAAATCAATATCATTAAATAACATACCCTTTCGCCAAGTATGCTCTGACTTTCGCATGAGTCACCTTAAATGATGACGTCATCGATGAAGTCAAGCAAATGACCATGTTGGTGTACCCCCTTGTCACAAAAATAATTTTGTCAAACATTGGTTATCTTTGTTATGGCCCAACACAGGGGCCCCAGAACAGAACAGTCAGTTGACGGACACCACCCCCCTCCGTAACGATTGTACAAAAGCACATTTTTTAGTAGTTGTACTGAAATCCCATAAAGAAAGTGTTGAGTTCTTTACAGCGGTGTTTCTCTTGGGCTTCGCACTTGGGATATAACCACGTTTAGTTCTAGGCCACACCACGTGACCATCCTACCCCCCCCCCCCCCCCCCCCCCGCCATTCTCCGAAACAATCAGTTTTCCAAGGCCGTAGCTATAGAGTCTGACGTCGACATCGACATTTTATGGAGGCGTACAAGTGGGTCAAAGTACATGTAGGCTTAATAAATATGTAAATGATATAATTTTACAGTTTTGCTTAATGTTATAAACTATAATTTATAGTTGAACTATGTTTATCCACTAAGGTGGATTTTTTACAAATAGAGCACAGTCAGTTGATGTCAAGTACTGCAAATTGCTACTTGGCCTAGGAAATGCGAGGAGCCAATCATGACGCTCGGATTTATATAACTTATTATATAATTTATTATATATATTTTTTGTGTCTGTGTGTGGTCATCAATAGCCCATTTCGCGGTTGAAAACGCGGCACTGTGGAAGCCTGTATTTTATTAACACCAAAGAGAGGCTCAAGCGGGCAATGTTTTTTCAAGCGCGCATGTTGTTCAAAATCCTGGAAGAAAAGTTGAGAAATACATTTTCGCCACTACTGGCAGGTAGATCGAAATGACTTGCTACAGTATTTTGGCAAAGGGAAGTGCCCACAGAGAACATTGCCCTCCTGGGCCTCTCTTTGGGCTATTGTTTTTGCTGGGGAGGGGGGTATGGGGTGGGATTGGGGGTAAACTGTTTTTTGCACTAAACGTTTTACTTAGCGGGCAGTTGCTACGGCCTTGTTTTCTCCATGCTTGGTTTTCTTGGCACGTTATCATATTTGTAATGTTGTTTATATCGTGGCATGACGGCTCTCAGACAGGAGAGCACCCTATGTGATGAGATACCGCGGGTAACTAAAGTTAACCTAACCTAATCTTACCTAGCGGTACACATTAACAACCAAATCAACAGCACTATGGAGATTAAAAAATGGATTTTGACTCGCAGGTGCAATGACATGAGGCAAACAGTTTCAGAGGTTTCAAATGAACAAAAACAAATCGATCGATATAATAGATTGATATATCGGCTAATGGACCTTGGCGGTTATAAAGCATTGAAGGCTTGATGTAAACTACTTTTGCTGCTCGACTTGAAAGCATCATTTTCAATGGCGAAAAGTAGTTCCTCGTGAAACCATGTTGATTATGTGATGATCAGTAGGCACCCGCGGTGTGAATGTGGGAGTCCTGTGGTAGCAAAGTTTCAGCAGTTTGTCTTGTTTCCGCACTATCCTTCTTGCTGGACAGGGTTTAGAGTTTTCCTTCTCTAGAGCGCCTTACATTCCCTCGCCGCTAACATGAACAACTCAACAACGTCTAATTGTCGGTGGAATGAGGACTTTCTCCTCAGCTACAACATGCTACAAGCGCTTGTCTGGATGACGATCATCATTGGTGTAGCTGCAGTATTTGGGAACCTGCTTGTTCTGGCAGCGATTGTCAAGACCCCAACACTCCATAAAGTTTCCGTTTATTTTATAGGATCCCTCGCTATAGCTGATATCTTGGTAGGAATAACCGGTATTCCCATGTACGGTTGGGCCGCACTCACTTGGCCTGCGCTTCTGACAAGTAATAGGCTTTTTGAGAAGTTTCTCGATTTCTTTATCCTTCAGACGTTAACCGCGTCCTCGTTTAGTTTACTTGCAGTGAGCTTTGATCGATACGTATCCATAACGCTGCCGTTCAAGTATATAACATTTATGACTACCCAAAAGTGCGTGGCGACTCTCGTGGCAATTTGGATATCGTCTGTAGCAATCGCAAGTGGGAGTTTTGCATTTTCAAACTTTGTCGCAAGACCGAAGCTCTACCTTGTGAGTGTTGTGCTATCATTTGTTGTTCCTCTGATTTGCATAGTCTACATGTACTACCGCATATACCAAGCAGCGCAAAGACAAGCCGTGCGTATTGCGGCGCATCAAGTGCAACTCGCCAATATAAACTGTACCGAGGGAAATCAGATGCCAGTACCCGAGATTACCTTAGTTCCTATAAAGACATCTATTAGTGTAGCTATAATAGTGGGATTATTTCTGCTTTTCTGGCTGCCGAATCTTGTTGTGGGAGTCATTCATTTTGTAGTTTCAGAGTCGAGCTTGTGTGAAGCGGGAAAAAATGGAACAGATATGGTTAGTGACATTGCCTTTTGCATTTCTAAATTCATCGCTCAACCCTGTTATATACGCTATAAGATATCAAGAAATACGGACTGCGATGAAAAGTTAGTCAGGCTTTAGAGACTTATGGCAGACTTTGTTAGCATGATAGAAAATATTATTTTATATTATGAAATAAAATATTCGTCGTTAACAGGCGCTGCCGAAGTGCCTTATTGACTTAATATGAGATCTGACTTTAAAATCTGTCAAATATTTTAATTTGCTTTCCAAATTGACAAGCGTTTTGTGGCTGATGAAATTCATCATTACTACAAGACTACTCGATCTTTATCTGACATTTATTATTTTTCCCAATCCTCTTTGTTAGATATTACACGAGAAAAATGATATAAAAAAGAGAATTAAAAGCGCTCCCGATCCGGAATTCAATGATCAATTGTTATTGCGCCGTTTAATCGCTCAGTCAAGCATAATCGCTTTAGCAATTTAGCATAATTTTTGTTATGCGTTTTGTTTAAGTGCAATAAACTTATATTGAGTTTTAGATTAAAAATTCGTTAACTTAATATTTTGCTTGCACAGGATTGACATCAGTGAGTGTCATCCTCTTTGAGTGTGCTTATACGATTCACATCTGTTTTATCAAGACGATGCAAACAGGACTGAAACGAAATAAAAAAAGTGCCGAGAAAAACATAGAAAAAAACAAAATGTCTCTTAATATCTGAAGAAACAATGAGGATTGCTCAGTAAAATTAAACTCGAATATCTTCATAACGGTATTAATTATATAGCCAGCTCGAAATCCCATTGTGCCGGCAGATCGATTTTTCTTGAATCGTCCAATTATTTTTTAATTGGATCGCGCGCGCTCTAATTGGACAGTTCGCGCTAAAATTGGACAGTTTGGGTTTGAACATGGATGTTATATAATTAATATATAACAGGACTCCATGCTTGTCCAATTAAGAAAAAATGGATGATTCCTCGGAACTCCAAATTGGACTCGGCCTGCGGCCTCGTCCAATTTGGAGTTCCTCTGAATCATCCAATTTTTTTCTTAATTGGACAAGCATGGAGTCCTATTATATATACTAATTATGCAACTATTTTCAACATGAAATAGACCATTGGCAGCTGAGCAGTCATGTGCTTGTTATTTCGCTACGAGCCATGAATAGACCACTAGTTACCAAGGGTAAATCAACCGAGAATCATTGCTGTGGAGGGCAAACAAATTATTAGTTGACTTGTTTATCACAAATAAATGTTACTGGTAACGCTACCAAGTTCTTTATGAGCAGGCAAGCAGATTACAGATACCTTTCAATTGTTTTGCTCTCCAGTACAACCACGTGACAGACGAACTCCGATGTCTACATATGTATGGCAAATGGTGCTATTAGACGAGTGGGTAGTTTGTTCAAACACCGTGGAGTCTTTCAAGTTATATTTCAAAAACGAGTTCAAGTGTTTCATTGGGTTTGCAAACAACGAGAAAACCATTGAAACACGAGCGGCGTAGCCGCGAGTTTTTTATTGTTTTCGAGTTGTTTGTAATCCCAATGAAACACGCAGAACGAGTTTTTGGAATTACTTCTCACACAAATAAAATACACAGATTATATCATGTTATGCAATCACGCTTAGAATGTTAAAGAACAAAAACATGATTACATAAGCCCAACGACGCCAAATTAGCTGATTACATCAGCCCTTTTGTTCAGGCAAAGAACATGCCATCTAATCAATTGCTGGATTGTACAACCTTGTATATGCTAATTGAATCGCCATTTCACCTTGAACATGGCGCAGTCAAGGTTTCGTCCGCCTGACTGCGGAAGAAAAAGAAAGGATAGCGGTATCCGCCCAAACTCTCTACCAAATCGTGTGCGAGATACGTCGGTATGTGCTGGAACGAAAGCCCAACCTGGATTTCAATTTCTTGGATGGCAACGACAAAGTTAGTTTATGTTTATATGTCCACGTTTCTGCTCCAAGGATGCCATTAGCCACGATATTATCAGTGTAATTTGGAGAGCTAGAAAGCAGTGAATTCACTAGGAGCAACCAAAATATTAGCCTACGTTTGTTAAGTAAGCTTTCGACTGATAAATTAACAGCGCTTTGCAGCGTTTTGGTTCAAATTAAAGCGGATGGAAATGGATTGCTAGTTTTGATTGCTGAAAATATTTTTGGGTCTTTTGGGCAAAACAAGATCCGAGTGCAACAACGAACTCTGGTGTTTGCATGTTCTGATAACACTAGTCATATTTCTAACATTTTTGTTTTGTTAGATTTGCTCACTTCAAACGTTTGCTGAACGCAGAAGGGAAGGACGGGACGAGCGGGCAGGATTGGCGCTAAAGAACAAGAAAGAGAAGAAGCTGCCGATCAAGACAATTAAACATGTTATTGAATTGTGTTTGAGTAGTCTATGAATATGCTAATTAAGAACTCAATATCACTAGTGTTTGAAATCATTTCAAACACTAGTGATTTTCAACTGGTGTTTCATTGGGTTTCCAAAGTCATACACCTGACCAAATGCAAGAACCCCATTGGTCTACGCCCTCATGAATAATTAATGAGTTTGAGAAAGTAGATTGAATAATTTTCTTTCTAACATAGGCAAGGGTCTGACTGACCGGTCAGAAATCTCTAGAAAGGCAAGAGTGGATTACCAAGAGTTTCCATATTTACTATGTACGCCCGAATCACAGTCAGAAAAGTGTCTATTTTTAGAACTAGGATTCCCGCGAAAATTCGTCATCCACAGGGTTCCCACTTTCTCGCCACGCGAACAGTTGTGAGATCCAGCCTAAAATTAAATCGCAGATGAATGGAAAAACCGTTATAATCGCAAAGATAAGGTAGGATATTCTCTATTTTGTTGTGTATTGGGTATAAGAGCATTCGAGCCTGAGCATTCGAATATTTTCGCGCGCGGAACTCAAATCTAAAAATAGACACTTTTCTGACTGTGATGTGGACAAATACAGTAGGGAAAGATTCTAACTCTTGTTAATCCACTCTTGAGAAAGGTTAATATAATTTCCTAAAGCAAGCGGTACTTTGCCAGCGAACTAAAACTTTGACAGCTGAGCTGACCAAAACACAAAACTTGCCGCCGTCGAGCAGCTGTACTTTTTCAAATTACAGCCATTCTCAGTTACACGCGGTCGCCGGGAAAAAAGCTTGCAAGCGAAAACTCGTTTTTTGTCAAAGTTTCCATGGCAACGCACGTGCTTTCGCCAGTTTGTCGCGCTCAGACAAGACAGAAAAACGAGTTTTCGCTTGCAAGCCTGTTTTCCTGGCGACCGCGTGTAACTGAGAATGGCTGTAAGCATCACAGGGTCTGCGATCGGTTGCGATTGTATGGAAACCCATGGGCTGCAAAACGTCTTCGATCCGCGATCGCTTTTGATCATCTGAACTCAGAGCTTGCGCTCACACATCGGTTGGAAATGACAGGCGCCTGTAAAGCTACTGATAAAAACGAATTTGATTGGCTGGAAAAAGAAAGCTTTACTATTTAGCAGTAAAACAGTTCTAAAACTAACTAGGCCTTTCAAAATGCAAAATCGATAGGGTAATAGCAGAGAGGAACGCCCCTTTTTATGAGTCCCTGATTTATGACATGGTCCTTCGAGCCGGATATCAATTTTCGTCGAAATGGGGCTCATCTCCAGTGTACGAACCGCCAGCTGCGTCACAAAGCTTTCTTTGTTTGGTAGAACGAAGGTTGAACCAATCATGATTAAATAGTAACAAGAGAAAATGATCCCAGAGAACGCAACCCCATGACCCATCTGAGTGGCTGTAGTTCTAAAAATAGATTTCCGTTGGGAATTGCACGCGCATTCGAACCGTTTTCCGTTGGTTTAGAAGCGCGCGCGTGTTGATGCAAGCAGCGTATCAGCAACAGAACAGCAACAGTGCAGCGTCACGTAGCATGCTTGTCACACATGCATCCTCACAGTGATGTCTGTTGCTAGGACACGTCCAATCACAAGGCGCCGCTAAAAATAGCTCCCTGTTCTAAAAATAGAAAGTGTCACGCTCTTCTGCCACTGTCATGGAAAGAGATCCGTGTGTTGGGGTTGCGTTCTCTGGGGATCATTTTCTCTTGATAGTCACTAAACACAAAGGTGTCCTCAGGTAATGGTTCTTACACTGGAGATGACCCGAATATGGGCTCCTAGCTCGTGGCCGTTTTGTCTTGCACCGAAAAACCTTACCGACTACATGCAGGCTATAAAGCGAAGTCACCGATGTCACGGCGACATGAAGTTGGACTGAAAGAAAGAAGGAAATAAAGACTCCTAGGGAATGGTTAACAACTAAGGGTCCGTTTATATGGGAAAAGTTGTCTCGAGAATAAGGGAAAACAAAGCGAATAATTTTTTCATACATTTCTTTGTAAAACACAATAAAACCGTTTGCATCACGTCCCGGGACGAAGGGTTGTCTTGGGTTATAGGGATAGCTCAAGTAGCCGAGGCGAGGTATCTCTTCGTCCCGGGACAACTTTTCCATCGGGACAACTCGTGCAGGCCATTTTGGCGTATTTTTGGTTACTAAGAAGTCTTCTGTTGAAGACTTTAAAGACGTGAAAGTAGCAATACTGCCAGGAAACGTTTTAAAGGCTTCCGCGAGAACCGCCATATTTGACAATTCAAAGTTGTCTCACCTGAGGGTAATCCCGAGACAGCTTTTTTCCATATAGCGCTATTCACTGTTAATCAGCATTACCATTGTAATTCTAATGTGCCAACCGTAGACTGTATTGCGCCCTTTGTTCTGCGAACCAATCGATCTCTGGTTGGCACATTACTGATGATCGATGACGTCAGTGTGAACAGCGCTATAAATTTTTAGCGCCCTATCTTTCATTATTTGTAATTACTTGTATGTTTTTTATGAGTAAAATAAAGACTATTATTATTAATAATAATAATAATAACAATAGCATTTATATAGCGCATTTTCCTAATGTCCAAATGCGTTTTAAAATATGATGAAATTTGTTAAAAATCTTAATATTGAAATATAATATATTATAAAGCTAACTATGAATGAAAATAAACTGATTTAAAAGGTGGGCACTCGCTTCGAGTGCTTCTGGTGCCTCAGCTAAGGGTTATTCCTTCTTCCTTAACTCACATAAACAGAACCTAAGTCACAATACATAAAATGCATTTTGAATATTTTATTTATTTCTCACTTGGAATATATGGCATCTTGATCACGTCGTAGTTTAAATCCTTTTGTTATACCTTAAAGGGGCTATGTGACGGTGACTCAGATTTATATATTATACTACAACTAAGCCTTAGAGAAAGGGAACTAAAAATTGCAAATTTTATTAGTATTCTTACGTAAGATTTAATAGCTTTCGCTATCAAACTGCATTTAAGCTACCTAAATTAGCCCCAAAATCGTAACACTGCCCCCTTAAGTTATCAGTTATTTTTTCATTTACTATTTTTAACAATATCGCGGTGTTTTTAAGTTGCGGAAGCTTTGTAAATACTTTTGAGAGCCAATTTTACTTGAATAAATACACAACACGATAAGCAAGTGTCTAGAGATACAATCTTACTTCTTACGTCAGGCCCCTGCTCTAGTGCTACACATGCTTCGAAGGCTGCACGGAGGACCTTGAAGCAGGTCGCTTATCTTTAGATTTAGCCTTTCTAGGCGCTGTAGTTTTCGAAACAGGCTGCTTCTTGTTCGCGGTGTTTTTAAGTGGCGGAAGCTTTGTACGTAATTGTTGAGAGCCAATTTGATCCGTTGGCGACGAAGCGGGGTTCACCTTAGTTCCGTTGCGTCTAGAGTCGTTACTAGTTACCGCTAAATGGTTTCCATGGTAATCGCTGATTGGCACATCAATAGCGTCAGTGTCTTGAACGAAAGCCTCACTTTCATGTTCTAAGTACTTCCGGTCTGGATTGATTGTCACTTCCGTGTACGACGACTTCCGATCGCTAGTGCTTCGCGCTGTTCTGGATGACAAGCCAGTTGCCTTCAAGAAATATAAAGGGAATAAGCCGAGCGCTTCGAAACAAAAAGGAGAATTTTTGTGCGTACTTTACTAACCACTGCCTGCTGATTGGATTTAGGCGCCACGTTCACATTCACACCAAAATATGCATGTCAACCATATAGAGGAACATGCTAGTTTTACAATGCTTACGAGTGGCATACTGTAGAATATCCCACGCGTCACTTGTATTTTCTGGTATACACACGAGCCTTCAGGCGAGTATGTATGCTTAGAAAATACAAGTGACAAGTGGGATATTCTGCAGTATGCCACGAGAGTTCATTGTATAACTATTCTATACCACTGTACAGAAAATTAAAGCAACGTTTTACGTAAACGCAGTGCAGGTTGAGTGGAATACCGCCGAATATACAACGCCATTCCTGCATTCTGATTGGCTGTATTTTCTGTGGCGTGTTATAAATGAATAAATAGCTCCATTCATACGTCGCGCAAACATCGTGTCGAACTTCAATCAGGGTTTCTGAATGACAAAATCCAGGATTTTTAAGAAAGTCTTTTGTTATTTTTTGGGTAGAAATACCCCCCCCCCCAAAAAAAAAAAATAATAATAAAATAAAATAAAATAAACATTTTTCCAGGAGTTTTCTACGATTTTCCTTAAATACTTTCAAGGAATTTCCAGGAAGGAAATCACAATCTAGGATTTCCAGGAGGAATGATTTACGAACTCTGTTCAATACATATCGACTTTGATTCAAATGCCGATCTAAATGTGCCGATCCAAATCAGTCAAATACTCCACAATACATACCGCTTCTTTTTTTTACAGTTCAGTTATGCATAAGTTGGGCACATTCAGATGGGTACAACACAGAGCTCTTTGAAACGGCGTCGGGCTTGTGGCGTGCCGCACGACTGACGCTGTCGCCTAGGTACTTCAAGTATGATACTACCAAGTGTACCACTATATATCCTCATTCTATAAGACATGGGAGCGATTCATACAGGGTACACTTGGCAGTAACATGAAGTACCTACCCGCTGTCGAGCCAAATTTCGCGTCGAACCTAATTTGCTGCGCCGAACTTACCTTGGTGAAGACTATGTCGTGTGTTGAGCTCTTATTGCCAGTTTTACTAGTCGACGAGTGAGTTGTCGTCATGAAGTTCCCATGTTTACTGAGCCAGATCTCTCGCGACCTGTCAAGTGCACGTCGAACCTGTATACAACAAGGATCGTTAGATTAAGAGCAGATTTCATACTGTCGGGATTTATCATGTAATTGCGATTGCTTTGGGTTCCCATTGGGTACTCATTTTTCTCAGCCAATCAAATTCTGCAGGAAATGCAGTTGTGTATTTACTTAGTAATTGATTGGGCTTGTTATTGGCTGAGAAAAAACCCATTCAGGAGCAAGTTGTAATTTCTCTCGATTCTGATTGGCTAACGATTGCTCAATTGCGATTGATTTCACGATGGTCATGCGAAATCCCAACCTAGCCCCTGGCGTTCTGGGTGGGCTTCCTGTGGTTGGTAAGACATGTGGGACGTGACGTCACAGGAAATCGACCCAGTGCCCACGCATCCTAACGGTTCATATCCGAGCACAGGGAGCCCACCCAGAACGGTGAAATCCGCTCTATAACAGGACGCTATTCTGCCAATTGCGAAACGATTGATGAGAAAAATCAGAGGATCTCGAATGGCCGACTCCAGTTTGGTGTCGAGGAATTCTCGAATACTATTTTTTTTCTGGATTCTTCAAGCATGGAGACCTGTTCTTTATTAATTATATAGCATTCAGAAATGAAGTTCAAAACTGTCCGACTGAACGCGCGCGATCCAATTTAGGAGAAGTTGGACAGCTCAAAAATAATTGTAAAATCCGCGCGCTGACAATATTAGGTTTTCAAGTGGCTATATTGGGCTGTCCCCCCCCCCCCCCCCCCCTTTACTATCGAAGAACCTGGACATTCCACAGGGATCACTGTGTTTGACCGTGGAATTTCCACAGGGTTTGTTGATTTTGACCTTCCACTGGGTCATTCAATTTAGCCTGGAATTTCGACAGGGTATTGAACAAGAGAATGAGGAATGTCCACAGGAGTTGCTTCATATTTCCACAGGTGGTGTACAAGAGACTGGAATTTCCACAGGGGTAGAGCAAATTTTGAAAATTTGGAGTTCCTCGATAGTGTGTGTGTGTGTGGGGGGGGGGGGGGGTGTACGTTTTTTGGAATAGCCCATTATTAGTCAGGAAACACTGCGAACATGTTGTCCTACTATCTTGCTATGTCTCCCCACAGCAAGCATTGCGCAACTCAAGACTTCTATCTTGTGCGATGAATAACGCTGAGATGATTCAACAGGAAATCAATTTGTCCGCGAAATCGCTGATGAAAACGGATGCTTACCCTCACTCATTATTCACTAGCAACATGACAACTCATGATAACTGAATGATGATCTGTAACTCGTTTGAGCCATTGAAACCTACCTCGGAATTTAAAACGCAGTGAAGGATGAAAATGAAAAAGCCCTGGAAAAGAGTCATAGTTAATTTAACATTTATTCCTCGATTACGAATGGGCTCTGAGTAAATTACCCATGAGGCCGAAGGCCAATGATCTATTGATTCAGGGGACGTGAGAGCGAGAGGAGTTATTGTGCTAGTCGAATCACACTAGCGGTCAATTTGATTAACGTATTCGGGTCTGGTCATTTGCCATTTTCTGGCTTTCAACACTTTCCGTAGCACAACCAATCAGAACGCATCAAACAACTCTAAATCAAAATCTGCACTTTTGCACTTTTGCCATTTTTTCCATGAAAGGGGAAAAATAAATACTTTCTACTATTTTTTTCCCAATTTATGTATAACACTGTGTACCCCAAGAAAAAACAATTCTTAGATACAAGAACGGGAGGATTTGATCCACAATTGCTATTTGCATTCTTGCCAATGCCCTTTTCGTATAACTCGAGGGCTTGTTCGCCCGAATAGTTTGTGCAACCCGTTGTTTCGGTACATTTCCTATCATCGATGCACCATTCATATCGTCGCATACGGCCAGTTTGAAGGACCTACGAAAAGCGTTTCGTAACACAGTTCAATTTGGGCAATTAAGAAATATAGATATTCTTTTTACAGTAATAACTATTCAAATTGGACATTTTATGTATGGCAATAGACGCATTTTATTTTCCCCTTTTTCATTACATGCTGGTTTCTACACAAAATTACATCAACACTAAAATCGGCTCCATTTGGGTATGATATATATTAACTAGAATCGGCCTTTCCATGTAAACCTACTAGAAAACGTAACTTTATGAATTTTACTAGAAAACGTAACTTTATGAATTTTACTAGAAAACGTAACTTTAGTATTTTACTAGAAAACGTAACTTTATGTATTTTACTAGAAAACGTAACTTTATGAATTTTACTAAGAAAACGTAACTTTATGAATTCTACTAGAAAACGTAACTTTATGAATTCTACTAGAAAACGTAACTTTATGAATTCTACTAGAAAACGTAACTTTATGAATTCTACTAGAAAACGTAACTCTATGAATTTTACTAGAAAACGTAACTTTATGAATTTTACTAAGAAAACGTAACTTTATGAATTCTACTAGAAAACGTAACTTTATGAATTTTACTAGAAAACGTAACTTTATGATTTTACTAAGAAAACGTAACTTTATGAATTCTACTAGAAAACGTAACTTTATGAATTCTACTAGAAAACGTAACTTTATGTATTTTACTAGAAAACGTAACTTTATGAATTCTACTAGAAACGTAACTCTATGAATTCTAGAAAACGTAACTTTATGTATTTTACTAGAAAACGTAAATTTATGAATTTTACTAGAAAACGTAACTTTATGAATTTTACTAGAAAACGTACTTTATGAATTCCACTAGAAAACGTAACTTTATGAATTCTACTAGAAACGTAACTTTATGAATTCTACTAGAAAACGTAACTTTATGAATTCTACTAGAAAACGTAAATTTATGAATTCTACTAGAAAACGTAACTTTATGAATTTTACTAGAAAACGTAACTTTATGAATTTTACTAGAAAACGTAAATTTATGAATTCTACTAGAAAACGTAATTTATGAATTTTACTAGAAAACGTAACTTTATGAATTTTACTAGAAAACGTAACTTTATGAATTCTACTAGAAAACGTAACTTTATGAATTTTACTAGAAAACGTACTTTATGAATTCCACTAGAAAACGTAACTTTATGAATTCTACTAGAAAACGTAACTTTATGAATTCTACTAGAAAACGTAACTTTATGAATTCTACTAGAAAACGTAAATTTATGAATTCTACTAGAAAACGTAACTTTATGAATTTTACTAGAAAACGTAACTTTATGAATTTTACTAGAAAACGTAAATTTATGAATTCTACTAGAAAACGTAAATTTATGAATTTTACTAGAAAACGTAACTTTATGAATTTTACTAGAAAACGTAACTTTATGAATTCTACTAGAAAACGTAACTTTATGAATTTTACTAGAAAACGTAACTTTATGAATTTTACTAGAAAACGTAACTTTATGAATTCTACTAGAAAACGTAACTTTATGAATTCTACTAGAAAACGTAACTTTATGAATTCTACTAGAAAACGTAAATTTATGAATTTTACTAGAAAACGTAACTTTATGAATTTTACTAGAAAACGTACTTTATGAATTCCACTAGAAAACGTAACTTTATGAATTCTACTAGAAAACGTAACTTTATGAATTTTACTAGAAAACGTAAATTTATGAATTCTACTAGAAAACGTAAATTTATGAATTTTACTAGAAAACGTAACTTTATGAATTCTACTAGAAAACGTAACTTTATGAATTCTACTAGAAAACGTAACTTTATGAATTTTACTAGAAAACGTAACTTTATGATTTTACTAGAAAACGTAACTTTATGAATTCTACTAGAAAACGTAACTTTATGAATTCTACTAGAAAACGTAACTTTATGAATTCTACTAGAAAACGTAACTTTATGAATTTTACTAGAAATCGTTACTTTAATTTTTAAGCTACTAAAAACTTTTGTTTACGAGGCATTCTACCATCAGGCGCCCGTTTCTCGAAACGCCCGAGAATTCTCGGGCCGAGAACTTTGTATTGCAATTTTTATGGATTTATCAAAAAGATTTTCGTTTTCTTTTCTACCCTGCTGATTTTAATAGTCTATAACTCCCTTTTCGTAGTTATTTCTATTCTATAGTACTTAAAGAATTACGTGAGTTTAAACCGAACTTTTCGGGCGCCCGAAATACTCGGGTGAAAAACAATGGAAAGTTTTCGGGAGCAACTGACCTCCCGAGACTTTTCGGGTGATTTTTCTTCGATTTGAGGGTTTCAATGAAATAGGAAATTTCTTTTTTGAGACGTAAACACTTATACATATTCACGGATAGGAAGTTCTAGACTACTTAAACCATCTGGGTAGAAAAGAAAACGAAAAACTTGGGATCAATCTATTAAAATTTCAAAACAAACTTTTCGGGCCCGAGAATTCTCAGGCGTTTCGAGAAACGGCCCCCAGGGGCGGATTTAGGGGAACACCGAGGGCCTCCCCTTTTCTCGGGAGTTTTCCCATACATTTACTGTATTTGCTGGAGGGAATTTGAAAATTTTCGTTCCATGTTTTCACTATCCCCCCCCCCCCCCCCCCCCCCTTTCAGAAATCCCCTGACCATATATGAAAAAGCCTTATTTGGGCGTCTTTCAAGAGGGAATTTATATGGAACTAAAATAAAGTTTTGTCGAAAGTATATGGTAGTCGGTAAGATGCTACTGTATATTAGTCCGGCCGATTAATGAAAAAATTGCGCACTTTTGGCTTAAAGCAGCAAAGTTTGGATGTTAATAGTTTTTAGTAGTTTATTGATGATAAGCTATGGATCCACGCTAAATTATACTAGACGCAATTCACCGAAACTTGGTACGCGTCGAAAAAAACGTCTACGATTCTGCCCGTTCGGGCCATGTTTTTGTCTGCAACGGGCCGGCATGCTCAGGGACGTAGCCGGGGGTGGTGGGGGTGGCACAGGGGGCCGCGGCCCCCTTCCTCGGGAGATTTTCCCATACATTTACTGGAGGAAATTTGAAAATTTTCGTCCCATGTTTTTACTATCCGGCCCCCAACCAAAATTCCTGGCTACGCCCCTGATGCTTTTCCAAAACTTTTCTGAAACACCTGAAAACTGGATGTTTATTAAATATTTTGGAAAAAAGACATCAGTTAAAATTTAAGTCGTTTGCTTTAATATTTCAAGAATTTCGAATTTCGACTTTGTCATGATGGTTATTTTCAAGAACACATCACATTTCAAGCCAAGCCAGAACACATTTTCAAGCCAGTGGAGAAAGGAATGCAGACAAAAACACGAACCCGAGAGACCACGGTTCGGTGAATTCCGTAGTATTCCATTTCGCTACGAATGAATTCTAGTGGCCAAAATATCTAAGATGTGAACTAAAATACATTGAAAGCTATTACCAGGCAAAGTTTTCTTTAGCCTAAAATGCGCAATTTCCTCGAAAGTGAGCTCTAATCCACCACACTATACCTATATGAATAGGTTCTCGATTCAACTTTTTAGGTTAGGCTGCGCTCATAAAGTATACCAATAGTCGATTTGGGGCAGGTGATATTGAGGGGGACCATATGTTTTTTTTTCTAAGGAAAAAATTGGGAGGATACAGAAAAAATTCCAAAGAACGAGTCAATGACGGAGGATACTTTTCCAGCCATCTGGTGAACTTAAAATTTCTCAATTTTCTTTGCCAGAGCATGCCCCCACAACCCCTATGCAGAGTCCCTTTCACGATATTATATTATCAAGTAACACTTGGAAAGTACTTATTTTTTCACTTGTAGAATTTTGTCAAGTTCCTAATTTTGTTTTCCAACCTTCAAATTACATTGGGGATGTTAAAATACTTCTCAGAAACAATTTCACCTGCCCCCATAACCACCGGACATATTTTCTGAATGCAGCCATCAACAATCTACTGGCTTTCGTCAAGGGTTTCATTATCATCATCTTCAGCAATGATGGCTTGAATATCTTCAGCTGACTACCAGTATTGCTTGCTATTATACCGTCACCATTTATTCAACTTCAGGGATACGCTCATGGCAGCACCTGATAAAAGAGGCACATTCATATTAGAAATCCACAGTTTGTCAGGTTGTGGGAGATAGTTTGTCTAGATTGTGTATAATTAATTAAACAAGAAGCTATTATCACAAATAAAGTAAGCATTCCCATTTCTTGTGCTTAAGGTGGTCCATGGCTAATTCAATGGAAATGTCAAATCATCAAATTTTATGCTGTCAATCCTCAGAGTTTAGAAATGTGACTATTTTTAACTAGTAAAATACTAGCCATGGAACTAGTAGCCATGTGGGCTTAATTCCATAAAACCTCTCTATGCAAGGTGATCTCAATTCAAAATCATTATTAGGAGGAAAAGCCAGCAGCCCAACCCAGGCAAAATGTAGACAATATTGGCAAAGGTGAATCACAATCTAAGACTGTGGGTCTTACCAGCATAGCACATCAAGATGCCAGACACTTGACTGTGTAAGCCTCAATCGAGCCAATTCTGGCAAAAACAATGCGAAAGTGTTCTTCTTCCAAAATTTCTTGGTCTGTATGCGGCAAGCAGAGGCTGAGCACCTGTTTAACAGACAATAAGAATTTTGTTCATATTGGCAACCTAACAAGAGGCAAACTGATAGCAATTCTAAATAGGGCCATCTCTAGCAAACAAAGGAGCCTAGTCCTTTTGTACCAAACATGTTGCCACTTTTTTCATCAAACTGAAAAAAAAACAATCCTTTTGTACCAAACATGCTGCTACTTTTTTCATCAAACTGAAGAAAAAAAACTATTCTTGTGAGACCCCAAAATGACCACATGCAAACTTTAAAACATGTTCCAGAAAATCTACAAGAATTAAACCTCCCAAGGATTAAAAGACTCCCTCTCTGTCTGCTTACAGTGTGTTATATTTTGGTGTATAATCAATCTAAAATGCAGTGGCCCATGTGGGTTTATTTCAACTTTCACAAATCATTTCTGTAACCAGTTGCAAAGTTGGTTGCTGTAATCCAAACTAGGCTCCCAACTTCAAGTTTCACCCCTAAAAAATACCAAAACGGGCATGGCTCAAATAACTTTTTTGTCCCAAAACATACCCATAAAAAGAATTCTGCAATGTTTGAAATTAAAATGTTGCCTAAATAAAATGTTGTTCTAAATTACTGTCATGTCAACAAGTACTCTCTCTCTCTCTCTCTTTCTTGAAGGTTTGCTGCTGTGTTAGAGCCATTAGACAAGATACCAGAATCTATACCTCAAATTTTATTGCAGATCACGATCAACGCTAAAAGAGACCAATATCTGTGATTTTATCCCCTAAAAGATATGGCAATCATCCCAAACCAGAAAAAATATGGCAGTCCTCTCCCCAACCCTGGGGCCAAAAGTACATAGGTATCAAGTAGAGAGCATTTTTCCAACTTGTAGAGAGCAGGTTATAGAGAGTAGTAGAGAGCAACTTGTTCCAAATGACTTAGATCATACCTGCCAACTCTCACAGATTTCATGGGAGACTCCAGGTTTTGAGTCAAATCTACTGGTCTCTCGGTTTTCATTGTAAATCTCCCAGAAAATCAAATCGCTCAGTCAATTTCTTCATTTAAATCTCAAGATTTTAACTGCCAAGCAATATTTTTTGGTTTTGAGACAAGGTTATGACAGCACTTTCCCTGATCTCCCGGTTTTCACTTGTTGATCCCTGATTCCATTAGAAATAAGGGACTGTTTGTTAATTACATTGCATGGGGGGCTGATGGTTTTATAGGGGGTGGGGGGGGGGGGAATTTTGCAGAACGTTGAAAAATTAGGGCATAAATTTTTAGAACACGCGAAACTTTTTGGGGGTGCATTTCAGTGTCATGCAAATTTTCAAAGACTAGGACTGAGATTGAGTGCAATTGCGCGAAACACAAAGCAAGTATAAATCCAGAGTGTCCTAAGCCAACTAAAGCTTTCCTACTAAGGTTTCTGTTGAACTTCTCCTCTCTTTTCTTGCCAGTTAGAGCTTGTTCTACCGGTACATCCTCTTCAACAATCGTACTTAGTTTAGACGCCATTTTGATGCTTACATTGTAGCTTAGTCAATTAGCTCGCAGGGGGAGGGGGGTAAAATTTCAAATAGCCGTTTTTCGAAGGGGGTAGAAATTGAAACTACTTTTTTTGTAAGGGGGTAAGTTTTCACAAAACCTACGAGCAGAAAAAACCACCAGCCCCCCCTGCGATGTAATTAACGAACAGTCCCTAAGTGATCCGATTTTCCCAGGAAAAATTGACAATGACCCCTATATCTGAGAGGATGATCCTGATCCCAGGGGCCCAAATCGCGATCCCTGAGCCTCGAAATAGCGATGATCCCTGATCCCATATACCTGGTTACTGCCCTATAATATTAGTATTTGAGTATTGGTTGTGTCTTTATTGCTATAAGTACGGATCTATTAAGGAAAAAAGAATATCATATATTTACCATTAAATCATGCTGTTCCAGTTTGCTTCCTGGTCTGGTCCTGGCCTGCCACATCCCCTTTTCAAGCTCTTCTTTGGCAAAGAAACACAGCCCAATTGCATGACTATGGGGCCAAGAATTGTTGTCAAAAATCCTTGCCACATTGATTATAAGTTTCTTCAAGATCTCTTCAAGTTAAAGTCCTTCAAGATAAATGAAAAAAACTTTTGTTACATTCTGTACACCAGACAGTAAAGAAGTACATTACTTTTTGCCCTTTTTGCCATGTAAACAGAGCCTGTGAATCAGGTTTTGCCATAGAGTGGCAGCTGGTTTATGCCACAAAATGTCTCAGCACCGCGCACTCATCACACATTAAACGTGAAAATATTTTCACTTGCGGAACTGTCGGTTTTTGTCTGTTTTCAAGACTACAGAGGTTCTTTCTGACAGTCTTTTATTACTATTAGCTAGCAAAGTTGGTCTCGTATCTGGTAGCTTCTGGTATTTCGAGTGGTTGTTTTGATTTGCGCCCGAGAGAATATAAGTTAAGTTAAAACGCGAACAACTAGCAGGATACGACGAGTTCATCGGCGAGTGGAATATTGTGAGCGAGTTCAGGTGTTTTTCATCGTCTCCGAAAACGCACAATACCGCCAGCAACAACGCAGGCTAAACCAGAAGCTATGACTTTAATAGTTCGGCCACTCACCTTAGTTGAGAGTTATTAGGAATCGATGATTTTCAAGGAAGCTGCTGCTTTCGTCCACGAAATAATCCATAGCTGAACTGGACGACACCGTCGAACTGGACTGATGTGAAAAACTGTCAACAGTTCAAGGTCATGCATGGCTAGGGACGAATTTGATTGGTGGAGTCATGGCTAGGGGCGAATTTGATGGTGGATTTCGATAGCGTTGCGTGACTGTGACCGTTAGGCCGCGAAGGAGTCTATAGTATTAACTGACCAAGTAGTCGGGATCAACAGAGAAAATGCAAGCTCTCTCACATCAAGGATTTTAAAATCATTTTTATTTCTAACCCAACAAGGCGAAAAGTATGACAGCTTACGAAAATTCTAGCTAAACTACGAACAAGTCAACGCAACAGATGGCGATTTCAAAACAGCAAATTCGAGTCGAGTTGCCTTCCGCTTATTTGAAACGAATCCTGCATCCTGGCGTTGTATCACAGGAGGAAAGATGAATACAATGAAATGACAAGGTGGAAAGCCAATGGTGACGGAAGGAAGTTTCGATGCAGAGATGAAGAGGCCTCTGCTAGCAGGGAACGATTGAACAGAAACAATCAGAAATCTTTAAAACAATCGAACTTCTGAACTCCAGAAGACATTTGCAGTCAGAAACCAGTGTTGTGACCATGCAATCGCGCTAGTGTTGATTCGACGTCGATAAAGGACGAACTTAAATTATGTGTTTGTGCGTTATACATATTCTTCGAAAAGTTTTATTTCGTCCCATGTTACTAGAAAGCATAAATTTATGGATTTACCGGAAACAACACGGCTGCGACGTAAACTTATGAATGTTACTAGAAAGCGTAAATTTATGGATTTACCGGAAAACAACATGGCTGCGACGTAAACTTATGAATGTTACTAGAAAGCGTAAAGCATAAATTTATGGATTTACCTGAAAACAACATGGCTGCGACGTAAACTTATGAATGTTACTAGAAAGCGTAAATTTATGGATTTACCGGAAAACAACATGGCTGCG
The DNA here is from genome assembly GCA_033964015.1 of Scolanthus callimorphus. Taxonomy (NCBI): domain Eukaryota; kingdom Metazoa; phylum Cnidaria; class Anthozoa; order Actiniaria; family Edwardsiidae; genus Scolanthus; species Scolanthus callimorphus. The sequence goes on along the minus strand of CM066912.1, from coordinate 33,728,586 downwards.
ACGTAAACTTATGAATGTTACTAGAAAGCGTAAATTTATGGATTTACCGGAAAACAACATGGCTGCGACGTAAACTTATGAATGTTAATAGAAAGCATAGCTTTACGTTTTCTAGTCTCTTTAATAAATTTACGTTTTCTAATAGGATTCGCCGCTTCACAAAGGTTCACAATTACAGTAAAATTGTTCATTTCTAGCAAAGTACATGAATTCATGTTTTGTGCCGTTTTAGAGTGACCCCAAAATACTTTTCTATCATTTAATTTTTTTTGAAACGGTCCTTTTCACTAAAAGGACAGAAAATCAGAGAATGTCCTTTTCACTATTATTTTCGAGCGAACATTTGATCATATCTCTACAACTTGTTGATAGGTGCCGTTATGATATTTCACTGTTTTTTTTTAAACGTTATGCAAATAAACTGACCACTTTAGCCTTAAAAATAGCAAAACATATTCATGATGGAAGCAGGATCCTGACAAGGGGCGATATTCATAACCATAGGTGTCCACAGATTGTGTAATTGACCAATTCGTACAGAACACGAGCTTTTTTTATTTGCTAAAAAGCCCAAACGAAGAGGGTTATAGAAAAGTACTTATCCTCAATCTGTTGGAAGACGCATTTTGGTCAAATTGTCGCTCAAAATTAACCACAAATCGTGACACTCTCCTTAAATCTCCCTTATTAGCGCGCAAGTTATTTGAATTCGTTGCTCTGAAATGTCCGAATGCTATAGCAAATACGAATTCCAGCAACCAGAAATTCTAAGAAGTGACCGAAAATAACAAAATTTGTGATATTTTTCACAAAAAATGCACGTTATGAATGAAATATCGTCAAAGTGCAAAAGTGCAGATTTTGATTTAGAGTTGTTATCATTGACAATAGAACTAGTGTGATTTGACTGAAATTCACTAGATTAGTGTAGATAGCTTGTATACCGCTACGCGAGCTTATCTTGAAATCAGAAACATATAACTTAGTTGAAACATGCAACGGCGAAGCGTGGATTATTCGTAGCGAGTTTATGACCATATTTGGGAAATAATGAGCTCTCGCCTGAACCCAAGCAGGTTTTTTCTTCATAATATTTCATTTTTTGCTCAAATAAAGTATACCAACATTGGTAAGTGATAATATACCAACATTTTACATCTTCAAGTGTTGCAAGAACATTATTTTCAAAATCTGTTCAATTGTTTATTCTGCGAATATTCCGCAGCTTGGCACTAAAGCAATGTATTATTGTTACACGTTTTAACTCAACTCGCTTATGTGTTTCTGTTGAAATTTGATAGCTATATCCCACTATATATCACATATAGATAGATAGAAACTTTTATTTCTTATCAAAGCTCAGGGTAGTCCAATCACAAGCTTGAAAACGGTGCCTGTTGTCAACAGGAGCCCTGAGTTATACAAAATTTAAAATACAATATAGCTAATTTATAATATTCATCCATTATTCATATAGGATGCTCATCCAATCCCTGCACTGGATTCGGATCAGGTGACACTACTTGTTACCCCCGATACCACTGTCTGATACAGAATACTAATTGATCTAATTAGTATTCTGATATAGAATACTAATTAGACCAATTAGTATTCTGTATAGGACACCTTCCAGTGCAGCCTTCAGTCTTTGAACAGTTGGATATTTGTTTCAAATAACATATATCCCCTACTGTCCAAAGGCTGAAGGGGACCACTCTAGTGAAGTCCAAGTATGGTCTTCTCTCGTAGAGCACTACTTAAAAAAAGCTTTACCTGAGAGACTAAATGTTGTTTTAGTCCGGCTAGTTCCATGTGGGACAGGAATCATGCCTTCTGCGCATGCTTGCTACAAAACGATTGGCGTTTTTTGTGCATTCGAAAATTCTTTCATTTTCAATGCACATTGTTTCAAATATCCCCTACAGAAAAGCTGAAGGGGGACCACTCTAGTGAAGTCCAAGCATTGTCTTCTCTCGTAGTCTCTCCTGAGAGACTATATGTTGTTTTAGTCCGGCTAGTTCCATGTGGGACAGGAATCATGCCTTCTGCGCATGCTTTCTGCAAAATGATTGGCGTTTTTAGTAAACACCCGAAAATTCTTTCATTCTCAATGCACATTCAATTTAATATAAGTACAAAAGTTAGAATATCATAAGTACTTTACAATATTCGTGTCTATGTTGTATCGGCAGATACAAACACGAGCGCCTAAGCCACTCATATTGTAAATAGTACATATGCACGGCATTCACAATGGCCACCGCTCATTTGAATTTTTTACATCAAAATTATAGCGCCTGATGACTTTCAAAGCATTTGTGGACTTCAGTTGAAAGCACTAATTCTTGGACGAGATATAAGCATCCGAAGTTCTCAAAATACACCAAAACGAGGCTAGCAAGGCTTCTAGTGAAATAATACTAATTTCTTTGCGGCGGAATATATAATGGTCTGGCGATTATTCGGAATAAGATATAAGAATGCTTTAGATACTAGCAGGGACGTCTGATACTAGATAGAATAGAAGCACAAACAGTTTTTGGCCAGACCGCGCAGATTGGTAAATTTGACTTGTGTACACTCGCGAAGTTGTGATGGACTTCACTAACGTAGTTATCTCTAAGAAAAGATCCAGGAATTCCCAAATTCCCTCCAACAGATACAGTAAATGTATAAGCACATCTCTCGAGAAAGGACGGGCCGTGATCCCCCCCCCCCCCCCCCCTCTCTCTGATCTGATTGTACTAACAATAACTACCTGTAAGGAGTTACAGATGGCAAAGAGGTACTGGAACGCAACAGCTTCAGCACTGAGAGCTAGAACACCAAACAACCAGGTAAGACCCAGGAGAGGGAGGAGGACCACAGCGGACTTGAGACCAGATCTGGAGAACAAAACACAAACGTGTAAAACACAAACACAAACAGGTAAGACCCAGGAGAGGGAGGAGGACCACAGCGGACTTGAGACCTGATCTGGAGAACAAAACACAAACGTGTAAAACACAAACAAAACACAACACAACCAGGTAAGACCCAGGAGGGGGAGGAGGACCACAGCGGACTTGAGACCTGATCTGGAGAACAAAACACAAACATGTAAAACACAAACACAAACAAAACACAACCAGGTAAGACCCAGGAGAGGGAGGAGGACCACAGCGGACTTGAGACCAGATCTGGAGAACAAAACACAAACATGTAAAACACAAACAAAACACAACCAGGTAAGACCCAGGAGAGGGAAGAGGACCACAGCGGACTTGAGACCAGATCTGGAGAACAAAACACAAACATGTAAAACACAAACACAAACAAAACACAACCAGGTAAGACCCAGGAGAGGGAGGAGGACCACAGCGGACTTGAGACCAGATCTGGAGGACAAAAGACAAACATGTAAAACACAAACACAAACACAACCAGGTAAGACCCAGGAGAGGAAGGAGGACTACCGCGGACTTGAGACCAGATCTGGAGAACAAAAGACAAACATGTAAAACACAAACACAAACAAAACACAACCAGGTAAGACCCAGGAGAGGGAGGAGGACCACAGCGGACTTGAGACCTGATCTGGAGAACAAAACACAAACATGTTAAACACAAACACAAACAAAACACAACCAGGTAAGACCCAGGAGGGGGAGGAGGACCACAGCGGACTTGAGACCTGATCTGGAGAACAAAACACAAACATGTAAAACACAAACACAAACAAAACACAACCAGGTAAGACCCAGGAGAGGGAGGAGGACCACAGCGGACTTGAGACCAGATCTGGAGAACAAAACACAAACATGTAAAACACAAACACAAACAAAACACAACCAGGTAAGACCCAGGAGAGGGAGGAGGACTACAGCGGACTTGAGACCAGATCTGGAGAACAAAACACAAACATGTAAAACACAAACAAAACACAACCAGGTAAGACCCAGGAGAGGGAAGAGGACCACAGCGGACTTGAGACCAGATCTGGAGAACAAAACACAAACATGTAAAACACAAACACAAACAAAACACAACCAGGTAAGACCCAGGAGAGGGAGGAGGACCACAGCGGACTTGAGACCAGATCTGGAGAACAAAAGACAAACATGTAAAACACAAACACAAACAAAACACAACCAGGTAAGACCCAGGAGAGGAAGGAGGACTACAGCGGACTTGAGACCAGATCTGGAGAACAAAACACAAACATGTAAAACACAAACACAAACAAAACACAACCAGGTAAGACCCAGGAGGGGGAGGAGGACCACAGCGGACTTGAGACCAGATCTGGAGGACAAAAGACAAACATGTAAAACACAAACACAAACACAAACACAACCAGGTAAGACCCAGGAGGGGGAGGAGAACCACAGCGGACTTGAGACCAGATCTGGAGAACAAAACACAAACATGTAAAACACAAACACAACCAGGTAAGACCCAGGAGAGGGAGGAGGACCACAGTGGACTTGAGACCAGATCTGGAGAACAAAAGACAAACATGTAAAACACAAACACAAACAAAACACAACCAGGTAAGACCCAGGAGAGGGAGGAGGACCACAGCGGACTTGAGACCAGATCTGGAGAACAAAACACAAACGTGTAAAACACAAACACAAACAAAACACAACCAGGTAAGACCCAGGAGAGGGAGGAGGACCACAGCGGACTTGAGACCTGATCTGGAGAACAAAACACAAACATGTAAAACACAAACACAAACAAAACACAACCAGGTAAGACCCAGGAGAGGGAGGAGGACCACAGCGGACTTGAGACCTGATCTGGAGAACAAAACACAAACATGTTAAACACAAACACAAACAAAACACAACCAGGTAAGACCCAGGAGGGGGAGGAGGACCACAGCGGACTTGAGACCAGATCTGGAGAACAAAACACAAACATGTAAAACACAAACACAAACAAAACACAACCAGGTAAGACCCAGGAGAGGGAAGAGGACCACAGCGGACTTGAGACCTGATCTGGAGAACAAAACACAAACATGTAAAACACAACACAAACAAAACACAACCAGGTAAGACCCAGGAGAGGGAGGAGGACCACAGCGGACTTGAGACCTGATCTGGAGAACAAAACACAAACATGTAAAACACAAACACAAACAAAACACAACCAGGTAAGACCCAGGAGGGGAGGAGGACCACAGCGGACTTGAGACCAGATCTGGAGAACAAAACACAAACATGTAAAACACAAACACAAACAAAACACAACCAGGTAAGACCCAGGAGAGGGAGGAGGACCACAGCGGACTTGAGACCTGATCTGGAGAACAAAACACAAACATGTAAAACACAAACACAAACAAAACACAACCAGGTAAGACCCAGGAGGGGGAGGAGGACCACAGCGGACTTGAGACCAGATCTGGAGAACAAAACACAAACATGTAAAACACAAACACAAACAAAACACAACCAGGTAAGACCCAGGAGAGGGAAGAGGACCACAGCGGACTTGAGACCTGATCTGGAGAACAAAACACAAACATGTAAAACACAAACACAAACAAAACACAACCAGGTAAGACCCAGGAGAGGGAGGAGGACCACAGCGGACTTGAGACCTGATCTGGAGAACAAAACACAAACATGTAAAACACAAACACAAACAAAACACAACCAGGTAAGACCCAGGAGGGGGAGGAGGACCACAGCGGACTTGAGACCAGATCTGGAGAACAAAACACAAACATGTAAAACACAAACACAAACAAAACACAACCAGGTAAGACCCAGGAGAGGGAGGAGGACCACAGCGGACTTGAGACCTGATCTGGAGAACAAAACACAAACATGTAAAACACAAACACAAACAAAACACAACCAGGTAAGACCCAGGAGGGGGAGGAGGACCACAGCGGACTTGAGACCAGATCTGGAGAACAAAACACAAACATGTAAAACACAAACACAAACAAAACACAACCAGGTAAGACCCAGGAGAGGGAAGAGGACCACAGCGGACTTGAGACCTGATCTGGAGAACAAAAGACGACCATGTACCTACTTGGCACATAAGGCCTCATCTTTTAGGGTAAGAAATTATTTGAGCCATGCCATGTTTGGTATCTTTTAGGGGTGAAACTGAAAATTTCCGACGATCATCCCCGACAAAAAAATATGGGAGCGCGCGCCCGGGAGGCGCGATTTCTGTGGCGATCCCACGGCGATGTCATATCGCACGGTGTGAACGGCCGACAATTTTATGGCGATTTTATTTTATTTTTCGCAGCTAAGATCGCGCCGTGTGAACGTATGCTTGCTCTTTACCTGACAACAGCGAGGGTTGATTTATCGCCTGTTGCTCCCTTACTCTGAACATCGATGATCTCCTTGATTACCAGAAACAGAAACACCATATTGACCTGAAACAGAGACAGGAATCTTATTTTCCTTGATTATGATTTGCTAGGCGTATTTCGTGTTACAGCAATCCTCTAAAATTCTTGATGTTCACATGACGTTGTCAAAATCCTAACTTTAAAGCTACGGACTCTATGACACTGTGCTTTATAGACAGACAGACAGACAGATTTTTTTTGGCACTGTACACACATATAGACCAGTCACAGTTTCCCAATAGGAATCTTCTCGCCAATTTCGATCGGTTTCCTGTTTTTAGCTCCTAAGATATCGGCGCTAGTCACGGTCTTTAGACAGTGAATTTCGCGCAATATTTCAGGCAATTTTCCCATTTGGAGCGTTCGATGATAATCAACATGCTTAAAAATAAGTGAATACATTTTGCAAATAAATCACATTTTGGACAATGTTAACTCATATTGTGGGCTTGCGGCACAATGGTAATTTGGCCGCCATGTTGGAATCTTTCCGAGGGAGCAAATGAGAATCGAGATAGTGGCATGGCTGAATAATAAACAGTTATAATGGATTTACTTATACCAGCTCACCAGTATACAGGCCAATGCTGGGGCGACAAATGCATAGATTACTCCATTTTCTACTGCCAACCAGCACCTAAAAATGATAAAATAAGAGATCGAGTTTGGAGGAGTAACTAACGTCGGTTCTTAGATAGCGCCTCGCCATATTTTGACTACAATCTCGTACAGAAGCCCATCATCTTTTGGCCAGTGGCAAGATTCAGAGCTCCCCGGCTCGTCACCTCGCGGGGGAGACAGCCAATGACGCCTGCGTGAGATCTGATGCATAGGCCGTTCTGCGCATGCCCCAACATTCAAAATCAGCCAATCAGCGAAGGACCTTAAATGGATGCCATAAGAGCCACCCCCACGAGCAGGGGAGGGGGAACTCCAAAAAGGGGGCCTATAAAAGGGGGCCTATAAAAGGGGCCTATAAAAGGGAGCCTATAAAAGGGGGCCTATAAAAGTCGTAATAGAAACAAATAAATAAAGAACGAATTAATATATAATGTTTAACGCAAGTGTTTTCTTACACAGACTTTGTGCCGTAGCCTTCGTACGCACTACCGACAGAGACGATAACAAGGGCAGCAGGAACACCTAAATGGTAAAAAAAGGATCATAACTGAGAGGCTTTAAGAGCAAGGGCAGCAGGGATAATTTCATGAAATGTCAGGTGGTGAATCTGTCGGAAGAAGATCGGTAATGGCCGATCGAAATATCGGAATTAAATAATAATTTTTCAAGCTGTTTGTCGACTTTTCATATATTTTTCAAGAGCACGGGCAACAGGAATACCTAAATAGCAAATGAAAAAAATATGAATCTTTTACAGCGGATCCCCGACCTATATAGCACTTTGAATAGCTGAATCGTAAAGCAATGAATAGACTGCTTGTAGCCTCGTGTTTGACGAACGTCCCGCGTAAATACAAGAAAAAAGTATTCGCCACGCTTACTCATTATTCACCTGGAGTAGTTGAGTTGTCCCTCGGGCGCGCTGAGTGTGATGAGTGGAAACCCTAACAACTAAGCAAGGCGCGAAGGCGAATACAGCCGTGCGTAGCAAAGACGTCTTTTCTCTTATTCACGGACGATCGCTAAATAAGGGGCTGCAAGCAGTTCAAGAAATGGCTGGATTATACAAGGAAGGACTTTGGTGAAATACATTAAGGTATAGTCAATTTGAATAGATAATTAAGTAGTTATTCATAAGTTGCCCAGAACATGGCGTGTTCTGGGGGTATTAAAGGGGATATGTCACGGTTGTTTAAACAAAATGTTAGAAAATAAGACCAGTGATCTACATAAACAACTCAGACTCCTATATTATACTATTATTTAGTATTTAGAAAGAAAGAGGAACTGAAACTTGCATTATATAGTTATTCTTATGTAAGATTTAATAACTTTCCCTATCAAATTTCCAAGTTTGAAAACTGTTCAGCCTGGTGAGAAGTCAAAAATGTCATTTCGCAATCCATTTCCTTACGCTCGACAACACACGAAAATACTCTTTTTTTTGTTATTTAGCAGTTAAAAGGTTATTTAACAAACCTAGACGATAATTTTTTTCATGTAGGTTTGACTGCATTTAGCTACCTAAATTAACCATAAAATCGTGTCACTGCCCATAAAGCGCCTGGCTCGTTGTTTGTGAAAAAAAAACCGTAATGTTGCAAGATTTATAGCTAAAATCAAGAGTAGAGGAATAATTTCTTACTGCCATTTCCCTTATTCCGTCTGCGAAATCCCACTTTTACAATTCCAAACGCCAGGTGCATGGATTTTTGTCTGCATTTTATGGTGATTTAAAGTTAGGCACAGTTCAGTCCATATTAGTTAAAAAAAAAACTCGCAAAGCCTTGCGTAAAATCGCCCAGAGAAGTACTGGAAGCCAAACTTAGTTGGGATTGAGTTCCGAGAATGCACGAAAATGGCAGGAACCTAAAATGTGGTCTTTTGTCTACAGAAATCGATTCAAGGACAAACAATTCCTTCAGAATTTTACTCAAATTTCAAGATCTTACATAGCCATTTTTTAGAAATCGGCCTTTGGGGCCTCGGTTTATAAATCGATTATAGCCCTCATTCTCGGTATATAAATCTTACTAAATTAGCCGATGGAGATGGATACTTTCTCCGACTTGGTATGTTGCTATGCTGTCAAAAGAGCGGCTGACACAGGCTCTTTAAATGTATCTTGTTTGCGACTACATTTAACAAAATACTCAACTGGGAACACCTTAACTAATAATGTAGAAGCAAAAATAAAAGTTTAAAAAAATATTAGCCCTAGTTTGAAAAAATACATAGAAAATCATTTCATAGATATATTTGTTATAACTAATTGAACCTTGCCAAAAGGTGGCGGATTCACACCGAAAAACTGATAAGTGCAGAACCTCTCGTCGACCATTTCCTCGATCTTAAATAGTCGTTTGTTCTCTGTTGAATGGTTTACCATTTTCATTAACGCCTCTCTTCATTTAAAAATAACCATTGTTTTTTCCTCATGAATAACACCTTTTAAGTCCTTAACCATTTTTTTCCTCATGAATAACACCTTTTATGTCCTTGAAAGGACTTCCTCGATTCTCTCTTTAAGCCTTTGCTGAAGCGACAACCATTTCGATTTTTAAAAACAGTCGTTTGTTCTCTGTTGAATGCAACAAAGAGTTAACCATTTCTTTTAATAATAATGGACGAATTCTACGCGTTTCAAGCTTTAAATTGATGTATGATGCGTGCGATGAGAACACTATACGAGAACAATACCTCTCGCCACGCCATTCGACCCAGGCCCTTTAGATGGCTACATATCAGGGCTACATAACAAAATAAGGGAATATATATATATGAGTATTGCATTATATATGCATATATGTATTACATTTCACACTTTGGCTATAGCTCCACACCGTATTTAAAAATTAATCTATTGACAAATGTATTTTTAAAGTGTTGAGTGTTCATATTAAGGAAAAGAGAGTAAAAACATATGGAAAACTTCTACAGAATGTCCCGGATGTGCACCCGCGCTTATTTCCCGTCAATCTTGCTCTTAGTGGAAAAGAAAGCTACAGCAACAGAAAGACAAATTAAACCCTAACAACACTTCCAGAACACTATCAACAAACTGGGAATCGGAGAAGACATTTAACGAAGAAGCAATTTCGACTTTACCAAGTGAGTTGTTCAACTTATATTTTCCAGGCCGGGGTCACAGTTTTCCCCTATACAGACTGTTTTTGCCAGCTCTAAAAGTTGATTTTGAGGTGGCTATATATTAATTAGTTTAATATCAAGATATTTTGTTAATTATATATCATTCAGACTTATGTCCAATTTAAGCGCGCGCTCATTTCCAAACTGTTTAACTTGAGCGCGAGCGAACCAATTATTAAGACAAATTGGGAAAAAAGTTGGTAAATAATCCAAGCGCTGGAAATATTGGATTTTGACGTGGCAATGAAATTATTTTGATACAAACAAGCGCGCAAACGGTTATTGTGATCTTGGTCAAAGATAGGTCAAGATAGGGAAAATATTGCCCGTTTAACCGTGTCCTCTACGCAAAGATAAACTAAACTAATCTTAGATATTTTTAAAAACGTGACTCTGTTTTACAGGAAATATCTGAGCGTGACACGGGACGAGAGTGAACTACATTGCCATGGACAACCGTCTTGCCTCAGTTTTTTTCTACATCGAAGGCTCTGCCATCATCATCGTGAACAGTCTAACACTCTTGAACTTCATTCTGAACAAACACCTTCGCAAGCGGGGGTACTACTTGCTGACCAGTCTAACAGTAGCTGATTTATGTGTGGGTATCTATGTAGTCGCTTTCGCAGCGGTCATGTCTTCTAGAAAAGAGTTCCTCGCCAATGGCAGTTTTAGCAGGTCGGACTTGCTTCCCAGTTTGGACATTATCGCATCCTGTGCCACATTCTATGGGCTCGTAGAGGTCAGTGTCGAGCGAATGTTTGCCATTATGCGTCCCTACCGCTATCGTTGCTTGGGTAAGGATACTTATAAGAAAGCTATTGCTTTTCAGTGGCTTTCTGGAGCGCTTGTACTTCCATGTTTCTATCTACTAGAAACTAGCAAGTTCCGTAAATTCCTGGGTTTCGTAAAAATCACTGGACTTGCTATAATCATTGCCTCCTACACTGCAACCTACGTTAAATTCAGGCAGCAAACTAAACAACAAAAGGGGCAAACAAACCAGTTTTCGTATCGCCAGAAACGCGAAAGATCATTAGCCAAGACCCTGTTTATCGTGACGGCTATTTCGTTGCTTACTTGGCTACCTCTCGTCGTTTACACGGGCCTGGACTCCTCGTCCGTGTCATTCTTTCTTGTGCAGATTGGCTTCCGGTTCTCTAATAGTCTGGTCAACCCTATAGTCTACGTCTTGAGAATAACAGAATTCAGGAATGCACTCGTTACGCTGTTGTTGAGATGCTTACCGAAAAATCCAAGCCAAATAGCCCCACAGCAGACGGGCTCGGGGCAATGTGGGTGCTGCCCCGGGGCCGTCAGTTCTACACAGTACGACACAGTGCTAAAGGGGCTCTCGCACGCTTGCTGGCCACTTCTCTGACAAGAAAATAGCTCAAATCGCAATCCAATCCATCCTCTTGATGGCAGATCAAAAACAATCTAGAATTGCATTTGTCTGAACAAGTGAAATGTTTTTCTATTAATATATGGGGGGGGGAGGCACCGCCATTACGGTGACCAACTAAAATAAGGAAATTACTTGATATTAATTTTTATTCATCTACATGTGCTTATCTGGGATTTTCACCGACAAAATTGAGCCCATTTGCCTTTTGCCTGATTCATTTCAAGGTCGTGTTTGAGGCCTACAATTTGACACATTCCTCGAGGGCCTGGACGCGAACTGTACATACATACTTATTATTCAGCCTACAATTTGACACATTCCTCGCGGGCCTGGACGCGAACTGTACATACATACTTATTATTCAGCCTACAATTTGACACATTCCTCGCGGGCCTGGACGCGAACTGTACATACATACTTACTATTCAGCCTACAATTTGACACATTCCTCGCGGGCCTGGACGGGAACTGTACATACATACTTATTATTCAGCCTAAAATTTGACACATTCCTCGCGGGCCCGGACGGGAACTGTACATACATACTTATTATTCAGCCTACAATTTGACACATTCCTCGCGGGCCTGGACGCGAACTGTACATACATACTTATTATTCAGCCTACAATTTGACACATTCCTCGCGGGCCTGGACGCGAACTGTACATACATACTTATTATTCAGCTTACAATTTGACACATTCTTCGCGGGCCTGGACGCGAACTGTACATACATACTTATTATTCAGCCTACAATTTGACACATTCCTCGCGGGCCTGGACGCGAACTGTACATACATACTTATTATTCAGCCTACAATTTGACACATTCCTCGCGGGCCTGGACGCGAACTGTACATACATACTTATTATTCAGCCTACAATTTGACACATTCCTCGCGGGCCTGGACGCGAACTGTACATACATACTTATTATTCAGCCTACAATTTGACACATTCCTCGCGGGCCTGGACGCAAACTGTACATACATACTTATTATTCAGCCTACAATTTGACACATTCCTTGGGCCTGGACGCGAACTGTACATACATACTTATTATTCAGCCTACAATTTGACACATTCCTCGCGGGCCTGGACGCGAACTGTACATACATACTTATTATTCAGCCTACAATTTGACACATTCCTCGCGGGCCTGGACGCGAACTGTACATACATACTTATTATTCAGCCTACAATTTGACACATTCCTCGCGGGCCTGGACGCGAACTGTACATACATACTTATTATTCAGCCTACAATTTGACACATTCCTTGGGCCTGGACGCGAACTGTACATACATACTTATTATTCAGCCTACAATTTGACACATTCCTCGCGGGCATGGACGAGAACTGTACATACATACTTGTTATTCAGCCTACAATTTGACACATTCCTCGCGGGCCTGGACGCGAACTGTACATACATACTTATTATTCAGCACATTGATGCACTGCCCAAATATGGTCATTGGAACGCCAATAGCTGTCTTGTGTACATGACATATATCCTGCGATATCCGTCATCTGAGGGAAATGTGATGTGTTGAGCACGTCAAAAATACGCAAAAGTAATGCTTTTCAGGGTTTTTGTACTATCGATGTGCTGAATAATAAAACCATATCCTGTGCTCGATTTTGCAGAACATCGTCTGATTTAGCCAACTCGGGACTGCGTCCCTCGTCGGCTAAGTATCAGACGATATTCTGCGCAATCTCGCGGGATAATGGTTAAATATTCTGCGCAATCTCGCGGGATAATGGTTAAATATTCTGCGCAATCTCGCGGGATAATGGTTAATACCACATGCATATAATTTATTTCAAGACACGGCTTTACATCAGTCAGATAAAACAGGTTTCCATGGAAACCGTGTATAAATATTTGTACAATCACTACACTGGTGTAAAATTAAATACAAATGTGAAAATATTTAATTGTTAAGCAGGACATGATTATCGTTGCTACTTTTTAAGGACTTGAAAGAGGCCAGACTCTTCCGGTCCATTCAAAGAGTTGCACCGCGACAGCGCCGATTTTTTAAATTGTTAGTCCTTGGTGCTGGAAGCGCTTATTGTAAATCGAGTATCTGACACATCTTTGGACAATGTCAGAGCGATGAACGAATTGCTCTTGAAGATACTCTGGTTGACATCAAAATACACCTCGTCTCACCTCGTTTCGGCTTTTTCAATGCCTATTTGCTAGGAGTATCATAGGTAGTGAAAATAACAAGAGCAAATAAGAGAAAATAATAAGAGCAAATTTTTCTTATGACTCGCTCATGATTTGTCGGAGACAGAACTAAAGTCTTCTGTCCACGCTTGGCTGTGTCGTTTTTTTACTGACATACATTATTTCTTTTAATTGTTCGAGTGGATTTCAGATGAGTGCCGTGAGTAATTCGCACCTACTTTGCGTTTAAAAAAAAAAACGGTTTTGCTCTCGCGTTGCGGGTGAAAAACCGGTGAAATACAGACCCTTTTTATACCAAAATTACAATTTTCCCTACTGTTTTTATACCCAGTCCAGCCTGGAAACCCTACCCCTTCCTTATACATCCAGCTTGAAAACCCTACCCCTTTCGGGCCGAGCATCCCCGTATAGTCCAATATAGGGAGTACCCCCCCCCCCCCCCCCGGGGTTTTACTAAAGTGATGATGTGTGTTCTAGTGCTGGTGTTCATGTTTAAAACAAATCGATTTTAATTTTCGGTGATTTTGGACTAGCGTCTGCGTTTGATTTTCATTTGTATTTACTTTGCGTCTGGTTTACGACAGTCATGTAAAATAGACCTCATGCATGAGGGAGGTGTTCATTGCGCGGCTTACCATAGGAGCAGCCAATGTAGAGCTTCATGAAGTCTTTATGGCTGTCAAACACGCTAACGACCATGATGTACAGGAAGATCCCTTCCACAAGCATCCAGGCGAACGACACCAAGCAGAAATAATGTAATAATGCAGTTACAAGGCGACATACAATCTAGGAGAGACAAAGTAAGATAAGGGACGGGAGACGGGGGATGGAAGACGGGGGACGGGGGACGGGGGACGGGGGACGGGGGACGGGGGACGGGGGACGGGGGACGGTGGACGGGGGACGGGAGACGGTGGACGGGGGATGGGGGATGGGAGACAGTGGAAGCGAGACGGGAGACGGGGGACGGTGGACGGGAGACGGAGGACGGGAGACGGGGGACGGGAGACGGGGGATGGAAGACGGGAGACGGTGGACGGTGGACGGGGGATGGGAGACAGTGGAAGGGAGACGGGAGACGGGGGAATGGGGACGGGGGACGGAGGACGGGGGACGGGAGACGGTGGACGGGAGACGGGGGACGGGAGACGGTGGACGGTGGACGGGAGACGGGGGACGGGGGACGGGGGACGGGGGACGGGGGACGGGGGACGGGGGACGGGAGACGGGAGACGGTGGACGGGGGACGGGGGATGGGGGACGGTGGACGGGGGACGGGAGACGGGGGATGGAAGACGGGAGACGGTGGACGGGGGACGGGAGACGGGGGATGGAAGACGGGAGACGGTGGACGGGGGACGGGAGACGGGAGACGGGGGATGGAAGACGGGAGACGGTGGACGGTGGACGGGAGATGGGAGACAGTGGAAGGGAGACGGGGGACGGTGGACGGGGGATGGGAGACAGCGGAAGGGAGACGGGGGACGGGGGACGGGGGACGGAGGACGCGGGGACGGAGGACGGGGGACGGGGGACAGGGGACGCGGGACGGGGGACGCGGGACGGGGGACGGGGGACGCAGGACGGCGGACGCGGGACGCGGGACGGGGGACGCGGGACGGGGGACGCGGGACGGGGGACGCGGGACGGAGGACGCGGGACGGGGGACGCGGGACGGGGGACGCGGGACGGGGGACGCGGGACGGGGGACGCGGGACGGGGGACGCGGGACGGGGGACGCGGGACGGGGCTTGGGGGCAACTATTTTACCTGATTCGATGTCGCTTCTATGCCAGCCAAGAAAATCACTTGCAGAATTCCAATGTTGAGTGACAGATTGAGATGGATGAGGTTTCGCTTAGAGCGGAGCCCTCTGAAAAAAAAACACATCAGAGTCACGACAACTATTTTTCAAGGAAACGAACAGATGATTTTGATTTCCTGGCGTGGTGTGAATGATCTATTTTGAATGGTAAATCGTAAATCTTCGTTCAGAAATGGCTTCTAGCCAATTTGCAGTCGCGATTGGTATTTTTCACGTGTGACGAAGGCCGGCTTTTTTCACTGCAGTGCATCGCGCGCTGACTTCGCTCGTTCGATTTCTGATACGAACAAACTCGTGCGCAAATTTCGTACACGTGCACTTTCAATGTACGCTGTATGTTTCAAGGGCGTATAGACCTAGGAACTAGGCTTTTTGTTTCTGTCAAGCCCAAGATACAAAAATGTAAAAAATTAATTAATTGACGTCATAGTTTCTTTACATGAAAAAAAGAAAGCTGAAACTTTTTTTACATCACGAATGGCATGTTCATTATGTTTTGTTCATTCCTAAAAGCTGCTGTCCCCTCTGTCCCCACCATGATTCATAGCGCTAAGACAATAAAGGGTTTTGATATGATGTCATAGTGAAATGCAAACACGCGCTTTTTAATGAAAAAAAGGGGGCACAAAAGCCTTCAAGCAGGTTGGGATAATGAGCAGGAATGGTGCGATCGAGTTTCAAAAGTTCTTCCATAGTCGAGAATTTCCCATTCTCCTTTCGAGCCTCCTGGACGGTTGCTAGGAGACTCTGGCGGCAGAAAATCAGGGGACCATTTTGAAATCTGAAGTAACGGATAAGAGAATAACCATATATGGATGTGCTAGACTCTAGGAGGACTTCCGGTGTGTCTGCAACAAGAACCTTGACCGAGAGGCCCCGAGCACGAGAATGAGGAATTGTTCATTTTGACTGATACTTACCTGGTGCAAGTGAATATGAGCGTTGTCAAGGTTACGCCCAAGAGTGACAGGCCGCAGCCGATGTATGTGATGATGGATAAGGCATGCTGGTGAGTCTTGCTGAGCTATACATGAAACAAAGATGGAAATGGGATGCTTTATGACTCGGTTAATTGCTAAAATTCGACTCCTTTTGTTGCTTCAAAGAATGGCTGTCGTCCGTCATGCAGCACGAGCACATTTTTGTTGATAACTATTACAGACGTGTCAGAGATCACCGCGTTTCATTACTTTAGGCACAAAAGCTACTGAAAAGCAAAACCTTTATCAAATTCCGTGGATATAACTGGATACAAGATGTGGATCGTGGATATAACATCATAAAATTCGGTCACGCTGGCAACTAGCATTTTCGTATGATACGAAAATCCCGTCCACCGTCCCCCGTCTTCCATCCCCCGTCTCCCGTCCCCCGTCCATGATAGTCGACATGCATTCCTTTAAAATACATTGAATTCCCAAGACAGCAAGATATTCAAGATTGTCAGGTCATCTACTGTAACGCACCTTGGTGTCGTGTTGCGTGACTCGCATAAGAACGGCAAAGTTTGTCAGGTGGTTACAAGAGCACGTAGTATGTGTTTGATTGCGTGACATCATCACGCATCCCTCAGAAGACCATGTACCTTCCTCACTTGCATTCCTGAAGAGAAAACGAAGAACTGAAAGATCGTTCTCTCAGCGGCTCTGTATTACATCTCGCGCATGCGTCGTGGCTGTCACCAGAGCCTCCCCGCGAGGTTACGAGCCGAGGAGCTCTGGGTACGAGAATGCATAACACCCCCGCGAGGTGACGAGTCGGGGAGCTCAGAGTACGAGAATGCTCCACTCTAGATAACAAAAAGCAAGTGCACAAGCGCGTACAACCCGCCAGCGCGATTCAAAAGGCAATCATAAGTGTATGGTGAACAACAAGAGAGCATGTTGGTGTGCTACGAGAACAGAGCCTGTTGGTGTGCTACGAGAACAGAGCCTGTTGGTGTGCTACAAGAACAGAGCCTGTTGGTGTGCTACAACAAGAGAGTCTGTTGGTGTGCTACGAGAACAGAGCCTGTTGGTGTGCTACAAGAACAGAGCCTGTTGGTGTGCTACAACAGGAGAGTCTGTTGGTGTGCTACGAGAACAGAGCCTGTTGGTGTGCTAGAAGAACAGAGCCTGTTGGTGAGCTACAAGAAGAGAGTCTGTTGGTGTGCTACAAGAACAGAGCCTGTTGGTGTGCTACAAGAAGAGAGCCTGTTGGTGTGCTACGAGAACAGAGCCTGTTGGTGTGCTACAAGAACAGAGCCTGTTGGTGTGCTACGAGAACAGAGCCTGTTGGTGTGCTACGAGAACAGAGCATGTTGGTGTGCTACGAGAACAGAGCCTGTTGGTGTGCTACGAGAACAGAGCCTGTTGGTGTGCTACGAGAACAGAGCCTGTTGGTGTGCTACAACAAGAGAGTCTGTTGGTGTGCTACAAGAAGACAGCATGTCGGTGTGCTACGAGAACAGAGCCTGTTGGTGTGCTACGAGAACAGAGCCTGTTGGTGTGCTACGAGAACAGAGCCTGTTGGTGTGCTACAACAAGAGAGTCTGTTGGTGTGCTACAAGAAGACAGCATGTCGGTGTGCTACGAGAACAGAGCCTGTTGGTGTGCTACGAGAACAGAGCCTGTTGGTGTGCTACGAGAACAGAGCCTGTTGGTGTGCTACAAGAACAGAGCCTGTTGGTGTGCTACAACAAGAGAGTCTGTTGGTGTGCTACGAGAACAGAGCCTGTTGGTGTGCTACAAGAACAGAGCCTGTTGGTGTGCTACAACAAGAGAGTCTGTTGGTGTGCTACGAGAACAGAGCCTGTTGGTGTGCTAGAAGAACAGAGCCTGTTGGTGTGCTACGAGAAGAGAGTCTGTTGGTGTGCTACAAGAACAGAGCCTGTTGGTGTGCTACAACAAGAGAGTCTGTTGGTGTGCTACGAGAACAGAGCCTGTTGGTGTGCTAGAAGAACAGAGCCTGTTGGTGTGCTACGAGAAGAGAGTCTGTTGGTGTGCTACAAGAACAGAGCCTGTTGGTGTGCTACAAGAAGAGAGCCTGTTGGTGTGCTACGAGAACAGAGCCTGTTGGTGTGCTACAAGAACAGAGCCTGTTGGTGTGCTACGAGAACAGAGCCTGTTGGTGTGCTACGAGAACAGAGCATGTTGGTGTGCTACGAGAACAGAGCCTGTTGGTGTGCTACGAGAACAGAGCCTGTTGGTGTGCTACGAGAACAGAGCCTGTTGGTGTGCTACAACAAGAGAGTCTGTTGGTGTGCTACAAGAAGACAGCATGTCGGTGTGCTACGAGAACAGAGCCTGTTGGTGTGCTAGAACAAGAGAGTCTGTTGGTGTGCTACAAGAAGACAGCATGACGGTGTGCTACGAGAACAGAGCCTGTTGGTGTGCTACGAGAACAGAGCCTGTTGGTGTGCTACAACAAGAGAGCCTGTTGGTGTGCTACAAGAAGACAGCATGTCGGTGTGCTACAAGAAGACAGCATGTCGGTGTGCTACGAGAACAGAGCCTGTTGGTGTGCTACAACAAGAGAGTCTGTTGGTGTGCTACGAGAACAGAGCCTGTTGGTGTGCTACGAGAACAGAGCCTGTTGGTGTGCTACAAGAACAGAGCCTGTCGGTGTGCTACGAGAACAGAGCCTGTTGGTGTGCTACAAGAACAGAGCCTGTCGGTGTGCTACGAGAACAGAGCCTGTTGGTGTGCTACAAGAAGACAGCATGTCGGTGTACTACAAGAAGACAGCATGTCGGTGTGCTACGAGAACAGAGCCTGTTGGTGTGCTACGAGAACAGAGCCTGTTGGTGTGCTACAAGAACAGAGCCTGTTGGTGTGCTACAAGAACAGAGCCTGTTGGTGTGCTATAAGAACAGAGCCTGTTGGTGTGCTACAAGAACAGAGCCTGTTGGTATGCTACAAGAACAGAGCCTGTTGGTGTGCTACAAGAAGACAGCATGTCGGTGTGCTACGAGAACAGAGCCTGATGGTGTGCTACGAGAACAGAGCCTGTTGGTGTGCAACGAGAACAGAGCCTGATGGTGTGCTACGAGAACAGAGTCTGTTGGTGTGCTACGAGAACAGAGCCTGTTGGTGTGCTACGAGAACAGAGCCTGTTGGTGTGCTACGAGAACAGAGCCTGTTGGTGTGCTACAAGAAGACAGCATGTCGGTGTGCTACAACAAGAGAGTCTGTTGGTGTGCTACGAGAACAGAGTCTGTTGGTGTGCTACGAGAACAGAGCCTGTTGGTGTGCTACGAGAACAGAGCCTGTTGGTGTGCTACAAGAAGACAGCATGTCGGTGTGCTACAACAAGAGAGTCTGTTGGTGTGCTACGAGAACAGAGCCTGTTGGTGTGCTACGAGAACAGAGCCTGTTGGTGTGCTACAAGAACAGAGCCTGTTGGTGTGCTACAAGAAGAGAGCCTCTTTGTGTGCTATAAGAACAGAGCCTGTTGGTGTGCTACAAGAACAGAGCCTGTTGGTGTGCTACAAGAACAGAGCCTGTTGGTAGCCTGCTAGCCGGCTCTCCAGTGGGTTTTTTCGGATATTTGATGTTTTTGGCGCGCGGGATTCTAGTGTCGCGGGGGAAAGCATAGCTTGACGGTACGCATAATCTCTATTCATGGCAACGAATAACATACGAACTTAAATTACAGGGTAACAGGTTTTGTAAACCAGAAAAATCCAGTCAGTGGACGAGAACACGTCAGCAAAGTCAGGTACAGACAGAGGTCTCTCTCGCATTGTGAGAGGCCTCTGTTAAGGCTAGGTAGAACGGGCAACAAAAACACTCAACTTCTCGCGCAACATTGTTGCAAAACAATTTAAAGAGCAATGCTGCGAGTTTTACCACCCTACCAACAACTTGTCTTGCAACAAATCGGCATGTTGCAAGTTGAAAAATAGTCTTGCAGCAACAATGTTGCGAGACAAGCTGCGAGCGTTTTTTGTTGCTCGTTTTACCTCCCCTTACGATCTGACAAGTCTGTTTGTATCGGATTACGTCACAGCTTGTGGCATTGACCAATCAGGCGTCGGTATTTTCCAAACTTGCAACATGCCCATTTATTGCGAGACAAGTTCTTCAGCTCGTTTTGCAACAATGTTGCGCGACAAGTTGAGCTATTTTGTTGCCCGTTTTACCTCGCCTTTAGCAGGGAAAAGTTCCAGCCACATAATATGTCATATAATACTTCTAAGAAATTCTGGATCGGCGAGTGCATCAGACTTGAAGTGCAATCTAAAGTACTTACGCTGGCGGTGCTTTCCACCAAGAACACGATGGTTGGAGATCAGAGTTGTTATAATCATTGGCATTCTTGAAATGAATAATGACATTCACGTCTGTCTCTTTTGAGGTCAGAAGGGTGCTGATGACTTTGCTCTGTAGTCCTCCTCTTTGGCCCGGTTTGCTATAATGTTTACACATATATTGAATATGAAAATGCAACAACAACAACACAAGTTTTTCCTGAAAATACTCCTACCAGGCGAACATCGGGTTTAAATCTCTCTAATCTGGTACCCACCTTAGAATATGTTCATTCAGATTCTTGTACAAGGCACTAAATACTTTGACGTTTGACCTTGAAGATGCCACCCCAGCTGAAAACAAACAAAATACAGTCAAGAAGGTACATAGCCTTTCATCTTTCATTTCTCCGGGCTTGGAGTACCATTTGAATGATTCATCTCAGTCATCTATTGCCGTGCCTACAATAAAATGGTTTCTGCGTAATCTCCTGACTGAAATGTGAAGTTTATTTGAGCTAACCGGAGAGTTGTTCCCGAACGTGAAATCTCCTGATTTCAGCCTTCAAAAATACAGAGAGAAAGGCCACTATGCTCAAGACGTGGAATAACCTCTTTATACCTGTCAATTTGATTTCCAGAGAATCGCCCATATTGTCCGAACTGCTGTCATGAACTGCTTTACTTGAGGGAAACTTGTAGTGGCGATCTCGCAGTACTGCCGCCTGAAGAACTGAAGAACAAACAATATCCAATAAATGTAAAGAGACATGCGCGCCTTTTTAACTGGAATTATAGCAGATTTCGTATGACTGTGAAAAGTGCCGCGGCAAAGTTGTGCCGTGTCGCGGCACTTTTCGCGAAATCTGTTCTTTTGGCCGGACTCTTCTTACGCAGTGTAGATGACGTCACAATTAGTGGTGCAGAGTCGTTGTTCCAGGCATCAGCTA
The DNA here is from genome assembly GCA_033964015.1 of Scolanthus callimorphus. Classification (NCBI taxonomy): domain Eukaryota; kingdom Metazoa; phylum Cnidaria; class Anthozoa; order Actiniaria; family Edwardsiidae; genus Scolanthus; species Scolanthus callimorphus. Next base: position 33,706,825 of record CM066912.1, on the reverse strand, counting down.
AGGTCCTGCCAAAGTCATCAGTTATCATAGCAATGTTCATAGCGTTAGACGCATTTGCTGCTTGCCAGTCAACAGACAAGTCATCTCCAAGCATTTTATCTACCATCACACTGAACTCCTGCAAGGGAGAGTTTCACATAATGACAGATCGTCAAACTGATACATGAGTCAATCAGTTTGTTGTAGTCTTTTTTCTGATAAACAACAATAGAGCGGATATCAGATGACTGTCGAAAGGAAGACTTGCGTTTCCTACGCTTTCCTATTGGTTAATGTCTTGGCTCTTTGTTTAATCAGCCAATCAGAATGCGAGGAAATCCCAAACACACAGTGTCTCTTGTTTCCTTGCCTAAACGCAAGTCATACTCTCTTCGTCTATTGATTGGTTGGCTGTTGATGGGGTTCGCTCCTGATTGGTTGGCTGTTGAATGGGTTTCGCTCCTGATGGTTGGCTGTTGAATGGGTTTCGCTCCCGATTGGTTGGCTGGTGAATGGGTTTCGCTTCTGATTTGTTGGCTGTTGAATGGGTTTCGCTTCTGATTGGTTAAGGGTATTTATTTTGCGTTTCGTTTTCGACACTCATCTGAAATCCGTTCTAAACAACAATACGCCATGACATTGTTTTAGGGCTAATAAATAAGCTATGCTAATAAATATGTGATGTCATGTCTCATTTTCTCTACAAAGTAAATATTGATAGTATATTGATAGTATATTGATAATATATTGATAGTATATTGATAGTATATTGATAGTATATTGATAGTCCAGAGTGCCCTTTCATAACTTAGGGGACGATGACTGCCGAGTAAATGTTAGTAATGCGGGCATTTAAAGATACCGCCCCTTTTTACGCGTTGCCCTTGCCTGTATATTTTGATACTTTTTTCTTTTTCATATTTTGCCATTTTTATTTTATAATAGAGTATTGTAAATATTTTAGATTTAGAATTTTCCTTACATTTATTGTTATATAATATTGTAATTATTATTATTGTTATTAAATTAAATTTGTTATTTTATTATTATTAATATTGATAGTAGCGGAGCTCCTAAGGTATCGCAGGAAGAATACAATAGAACTCCGGTATACGATCGACTTCATTTTTCATGGTTCAGCGGTATTCCCATTTGGGTATCGGGGGCGCGTCCGTGTCTGTGCGCCCCTACCACAGGCATCCCAAAAACCGTATTTCATTTCGGCGGGAAAATACTGCGCGTCCGTTAACAGAAAAATATGTAACCGGGAGCTCCGCTTTTAGCCAGTGGCTAAATATATATATTATAACATTACCATCGTCACGTCTTCCATGTGTTTGTCACGAGTCTTTCCAGGAGGGGGAGACGCTAGCAGTTGTGCCTGCAACTGCTTCGATTTTACCTCGAGCTCTTTAACCTACAAAAAAATATATTACTGACTCACAAGAATGGGCTAAATATTTAAGCCAAATCGTGTCCGCACTCACTCCGCTTAACCCTGAAGCTGTGCCGCCAAAAAAAGTTCGCAAACCTGAAGAGAAGCTGGAAATCTGGACCGTGGGCGTGTTTTTGTTGGAAAAGATTCACCCTGGGCAAAATTCTAATTCAAGCGATTTCTTAAGCGAGGGACAAAGCCGCCATCGCCGCCATGTTGAAAATCTCCCACAGAAACTAAAAAAGAACTCAGTTCGCGCAGCCGAACACCAAAGTCATTGAAACCTAAATGGTTCTCTTACAGATTACATACAGGAATGTGCAGGGATAATTCTAACTTGAAAGATTTGAGCTCAGAAAAATTTTCATTCAAGTCATTCAACAAACGTACGCACTACCTTGCTTCCCTCCGAGCATGCGCTAAGTCATGCTAAGTCGAAATGACACATTTACAAAACAAAGTCCGTGAAACTCATGAATAATATTCTCTAAGTATAAATCCTGACTGCTCTATCGCAAAACGAAGGACACAATCCCGAAGAGAAGGAGGAAATCCCTCCAGTGGGCATGTTTTTGTTGGAAAAGATTCACTTTGGGCTAAGTTCTAATTCAAGCTATTTTTTAAGCGAAGGATAAAGCCGAAAAAATATAAATAATATAGACTAAACAAATTTCTTAGTCCTTAGACCATTTTTACTTCACCTGTTTCTTCTCTCCCCTCACTGAGATATGATAAACATACAAACAGTTCCAGGACGTTCCAGGAGATCGCTAATAGCACTATGAAATAGTCAGTATTTTCGCACTAAGAAAAACCCATCACCCCGACTCGTGAATTCCACGTAAAGTTTTATTTGGAAAGCGATATCGCACTCGTCGCTTCCTGACTTGTGCGATCTCGTTTTTCGCGTGAAATTTACAAAGAAAACTTGACCTACCATTTCCTGCGTCGTGCGTCGTTTAGGAGTTGGTTTAGGGTTGGGATGATTCTTGCAATTAAAACTGGATTTCTCTAAAAAAAAAAATACAACAATCTTCTATCAGGAGCCGAATCCTACGGGAGAGGACCTCAGTCTACCATCCTAGGCGTCCTGATCGGGCTTTCTGTGTTCGATGAACCGTGAGGAAGCACGAGGGCTTGGCCGAGTTCACACACAGAACGCGCTAAAGAGAGAGGATCCTGGCCTACCACAGGAAGCCCACCCCGAATGTTTGCCAAAAACTGACGACTTTTCGACCTTGCATGACTGTGGTAAACCAAACGCAACCACGTATAGGTGTAAACTCAGTAAGTGCGAATTTCTCACGACACTCATCTGGAAATCCACCCTATCTGGAAGGTCTGCAAGTATTTTTCCTCACATTACCTCAAATTCACCAAAACTTGCAGATACTCGAGAAACATCGTTCTCTTGGTCACCCGAAGGGCCTGAGATAGCCTCGTCCCCAGGCTACCCCTTCCTCTCAGCTCCATGATGCTTTGCGCACCCAGCCCATGCTTTCCAATATGGCGGCAAAAGCCACTGACATCATAGCCAGGCAAAGTGTGACAAGCCCGCCGAGTAGCCTGGGGACGGGATTTGAAAACAACAGGCAGCCCGACGGGATACGTATAAAAACGAAAACACTGTCGTTATAACTTACGCGTACTGGATAACTCCAAATATCTCGAAGAAACGGGGCGCTGAGAGAACCCCAGCGTTGGTATCTTCACACCCAGACAAGCAAAGTTCGGCCCGTGATCTTGTTTATGAAGCAACTCGAGATAATAGAGCTTGTCTTGAACAAGGTAGATGGGTTTGGCCAGCTGCTCGTCCGTCCTGCCAGCACAAAACATTGATTTCTAATATTAACAGTACGCTCGACTGAGCGGGTTCAAGGACAAATGAAACTAAACGATGTGATGCTCGTTTGATATCGCGATCTTCATTTTCGCGGTCATCGCGCGATTAAAAAAAATTGCGAATTCAAAGACCCGCGAAATAATAAGACCATGAACTGCCGTACAACAATTTAACAAGGTACCAAGAAGATTTTACTAGAAGACTGACTTGCAGGGGTAGGGGGGATGGGGGTGGGGTCGTTAGTTAAATTGTATGACAAGATGGGGGGCTGAATTTAGTGAAAATGCATGAAAACTTTAAAAGCTCCCTGACTTGTACCTTACGCAATGTGGATTTTTTAGGAGTATTTATACAGCATCTAAATCATCTTCAGGGACTTATAACAACGTATGCCGTCAGCCTGGATTTTTTCAAATCCAGGTGAGCTGTACTCTGGTAGGCATACGTTATCATGTATACAGTATCATGGTGTTTTAGTTTCGATGAAAAAGTTGATTGGTAGAATTGTTGTAAAAAGTGTAAAATAGAAACATAGAATCATAAGAAAAAATAATGAAAGGCTTACTAAAAGTGCCGACAAATTTCCTCGAAAAAAGGAGAATTTGGTAGTTTAATAAGCAGACAAAGTGATCGTGTAAGGTACCGGAATTGGATTTTCTTTTCACCAATTGCAATGCAACCGTTCTTATTGGTATCATTTTCAATAACACAAGGCAACACACAGATCATCACTTACACATTCCATTCATGTCGCTGTACCCAACGTTTCTGATCGATAATCTTTCGTGAATTGTTCGGCGACTTGTCGGTACTAAGCCAAACCTCGCAACTATTATCGCACGACGTTTCAAACTCGTAAACACCCGAAGTAGGGGCCCGGAAAAACGATCTGAGCCGTTGTCCATAGTTAGTGCCGTAACCGTGCTGCTTGTACAGACAGAATGTGTCGAGTGTGGATGTATTGGATGGTGAACATGGGAATCTGTTGTCTTTTACAAGATTGGTAACTTTATTACCTAAAACACCTCGCCATATCTCGCGGTATACTGGAAGGAAAGAATTGAAACAGTACAGTGATTAGAGAAAAACTAAGGTCCCGTCCATGCGTATCCGTGTCCACGCGGACAGTATTTAAATCGTATTTGCACGCCTAATACGCGAAAACGATTCGAATACGCAAGACTTCTTTTTCGAACCCAGATCTGAGCTCCACAGCTCGTCAGCTCGCGGGGGAGGCTCTGGTGACAGCCAGTTTCGCATGCGCGAGATTAGCCAATCAGCGAAGACCCTCAAATGGATGTCACCAGAGACTCCCCTGCGAGCAGACGAGCCGGGGAGCTCTGGTACGAGAATGGCAAACCTCACTTATCGGGCATGCGCCGAGAAAACGTGAAGGTCTAACCATTTGCTGCAAGTTGGAACAAAGGCAGCACGGAATAAAGGCTGCATAATCCCATATGTTCCATCCCGCCGCAAGCCACTGGCGCATGCACGGAATTTAATAGAACCGTTGAGAGAAAGATCCTTCAGCGCATGCTCCATTGTTCAAATCCAGCCAATCAGCAAAGCATCTCATAGTGACTGTCACCAGAGCCTCCCCTGCGAGGTAACAGCCGAGGAGCCGGTACGAGAATGATCTATTATAATATCTAGAAAGCACCTTATACCTCTTCTTATTGGGCAGTTTACTTGCCAGGCCCACCCGGTCGCATAAAATTGACTGGGAGCTCCACTTTTAGGCAGTGCCTAAATCTATATACTATAATATCTAGAAAACACCTTATACCTCTTCTTATTGGGCAGTCTACTTGCCAGGCCCACCCGGTCGCATAAAATTGACTGGGAGCTCCGCTATTAGGCAGTGCCTAAATCTATATATTATAATATCTAGAACTTGCCAGGCCCACCCGGTCGCAAAAAATTGACTGGGAGCTCCGCTTTTAGGCAGTACCTAAATCTATATAATAACATCGAGAAAGCACACTATACCTCTTCTTATTGGGCAGTCTACTTGCCAGGCCCACCCGGTCGCCTCGCGTTTAGGGTCGTACATCAGACCAGTAGTACCAAGGTTCCACACGAACGTCGTGGTGCCGTGACTGCAGTGGTAGTATGCCCTGCAGTCTTCTGGGTCAGCGTACTTCCCATTGTCACGACCGTGACAAAAACCTGTCGGAAAAACAAACAATCAGGCTTGATTCTCACGAGAATAACACGGATCATAGTCAGGAGTCATGGCAACAGGAGCTACAAGGAGCACACATTTCGCTGGTAAAGCAAAAATACGTCTGTTATTCTAATATTTTTCTCCAAAAATTGTCGTTTTTCAACACCTCACGGCCAAAACCATATTTGGAATCATTTACCTTATAAGGAAGTGACAAGAGATCCTCTTTTGATAAGAATTTCGGCAAATGTAGGAACAAAACTGTGAAATTTTGAATGAAAACTTGCAGGAATCACAGAGACTGGTAACCACGCTAAAAAAGCCCACAGCTAGCCCAAGCGACTCGACCCAGTCCTCCCAAATGGATTCGGCAAAAACGAGAATGAGTAATTGATATGTTCTTTTATCTGTCAATGGGCGTCTTGTGTATTGTATTCACTAGCTTGTGAAGGTCAATGGATTCCTGTGTTATAAAATTACTGACAGTGGACAATCAGAAACTAGCACGACGTGATCGCGTTCTAGGGTCCAGGAGGTAAAACAACGCACAGGATTCCCAATGACAGATAAAAGAACGGAGAAGAAAATATCAAAATAACATATTTTTATTTTACCAGAAAGGTAACAGAAAATTAGTTGTCATGTCCCCTCTCTCACCAAAAGAAAGATGGCTGAAATCGGCGCCGTCATCGCGCATACTGCACGCTTTAACCCAACATTATTATTCTCAAAGTATCAAGTGGAGTGGATGGAGGCTCCTGGCGATGGACTCCCTGTGCATATATGGCTTAGACCTAGTGGAGCAGATCTGGACTCCCTGTGCATATGGCTAAGCCTAGTGGAATGATGGAGGCTCCTGGCTATGGGTTCACTGTGCATACTAGGCCACTAGGCTAGACTAGTGGATCTATCGAGGCTCCTGTTGATGGGCGCCCTGTGCATATATGTCTAGACCTAGTGGAGTAGATATTGGCTCCTGGCGATGGGCTCCCTGTGGATATGGCTAGACCTAGTGGAGTAGATGGAGACTCCTGTTGATGGGCTCCCTGTGCATATATGTCTAGACCTAGTGGAGTAGATAATGGCTCCTGGCGATGGGCTCCTAGTGCCACAGCCTGTTAAGTTTTAGGGGTTAAAATTATCATTCGTAGTGCTTCACTTTGGGGGTGCTAAAAGGATAAAAATTATTTCAGTAAAATCCTCTTCTATATTTTTAGAGCTTAATTGATTGATTGATTATTGATTATCAGTAAACCTTTAAAGTGCCACTAAGGCAGAAATAAACCACACTTCATCAAAAAGATCTGTTATCTAGAACAGAGCGAAAGAAAAATGTGACATGTCTTTAATCTTCTTTTTAATTTATTTGTCTTTTTGTTACGTCACAGGAACCATTGTTCTGAAGAGCTTCTCCCAATCTCGTACCCAGAGCCCGTCATCTTTTTGCCAGCGGGAAGATACAGGGCTCTGGGGGAATCGGTTTTTTAAAACCCAGATTCTGGGTTTCCGGTTTGAACGACGTTTCTGACCTCACAAATCGGATTCCCCCAGAGCCCTGAATCTTGCCGCTGGCCAAAAGATGACGGGCTCTGGGTACGAGATTGAGTTTCTCCCCCAAGATGCATCGCCCATAGTCTCCTACGCAGCCAGTGTTTTGTGTCAGTCACGCGTTGCGTGACTGACACAAAACACGGGCTGCGTAGGAGACTACATCGCCCATAGTTAAACGAAAAATCAATAAAGTATTCAGGGCGCGTGTAAAACACATTGTTCTTTCGCTACTGTTAGCTTCGATAATGGTTAGATCTTTTTGATGAAATGTGGTTGATTTCTGCCTTGAGTGGCACTTTAATACCGCCAGAAGCAAGAGTGATCGTCTGTAAAACAGATGCGACAGCTCCTGGATGAAGCTGTGAACAGTGGGAAGTTTTACAGAAAGGCAAGCCCTTGCGAATTCGTTTAATGTTTCCGAACAAAGACATTTCGTCACCTCGTCAGAAGCAAGCAATACAAATTTGCTTAATATTTCGCCAGAAGCAGGCAACCAATTTGTTTAAAATTCTATAAAGAACTACATTTCGCCAGAAGCAGATATCAAAAATGTGTTAGTATTATTAATATTATTAATATTCTGAGTTTTGTGAAATTCAATAACCATAGTTTAGCACTTGTCAAGATAGGACTGTTGCTCATCAAATTATGCCGTTTTCGTTCTCTGTACTTGCGTCTAAGTACCTTATTTGGCCCAAATGTCTGTTAATATATAGATTTAGGCAATGCCTAAAAGCGGAACTCCAATCATCATACACACCCCACGTCTTACTCACAGGGAGCTCACCTTTACAGTTTAAATCAAGAAAATTAATGTTACCATTATATGGCAATGATATAGTAAGCGCGTTCTGATATGCTAACAAGTTTAAGTTCACGACTGACAAAATATAATCTCCTTGAAATAAAAATGAAAAATAAGATTTTCAGCGAAATCCACAACAAAGAATACTTGACATAGTATTTGTCTCATTGTACTAACTAAATCTAACATGTGACAAAGGAAAATCAAGGCTAGAATATCAGAAATGACCTGTTTACATAAGGCAAAGCAGGGCCAAAAAGTCAACCTTACTCAAAACTATAATTCGAGTTTAGCCGGAGAAAAAAAAAACCTTGAGGGAGCCAAAAAAGCAGCAAAACGTAAAAGTTACATGTAAAGTCAGAATTTTCTCATCAGGAATGCAATAAACTTTGAAGCTAAAAATATAAATAGCATAAGAAGCAATTTCAAGCTTTGTGCTTACCGATAACTGATAGTGAAGTGGTGAAGTCGTTTCTTTCCTCCGAAAGTCTCCGTCGTGTTGAGTTGAATTCATTCTTACTTGGCAAGCTTTTGCACAAAGCCAATTTTCCTAAACATATTATTCGGCTAAAACTATTGCAATTTTCTGTTATTGTCAATCCTGTTCAATCCAGTTCTGGCTCCCTGTTCGTAGATCTCATATGAGTATTCGAAGAACACGTCGTTTGCAGCAATCTAGCCTTTGAATATTTTGCAACTCCCTCATAGTTTCTCCAAAATGACTAAACAACATTATGAAATATCGGTGAAGGAATCGAATCCGAAGTATTTTGACAATCATTAGAGAATTCTTTTGAGCAAATTTGGTTCGCACCCACGAGTTTGACTGTTCGTAGATCTCATATGAGTATTCGAAGAACACGTCGTTTGCAGCAATCTAGCCTTTGAATCTTTTGCAACTCCCTCATAGTTTCTCCAAAATGACTAAACAACTTTATGAAATATCGGTGAAGGAATCGAATCCGAAGTATTTTGACAATCATTAGAGAATTCTTTTGAGCAAATTTGGTTCGCACCCACGAGTTTGACTGTTCGTAGATCTCATATGAGTATTCGAAGAACACGTCGTTTGCAGCAATCTAGCCTTTGAATCTTTTGCAACTCCCTCATAGTTTCTCCAAAATGACTAAACAACTTTATGAAATATCGGTGAAGGAATCGAATCCGAAGTATTTTGACAATCATTAGAGAATTCTTTTGAGCAAATTTGGTTCGCACCCACGAGTTTGACTCAACAAAAATTTCGTCTGAATGAACTCGAGTGAGCCGACGCGGGCGCGTGTTTTGTGAGTTTTTTTCGGCGGGAAAATAAAGGAGCGACTTCTGCCAATCACCGCGTCAAAGCACCGCGGCGCTGTGCTGGAGGACAAAATGACGCGCGCGCTCAGTGATCCAAGACGGACTGTGATTGGCTGTGTACACGGGTCGCCACTAACGCAAGTGCGCATGCGTAAATAAGAGCCCGTGATGTTTTCGTAAGCCGCTGAACGTATCGTTTTGGCTTGGATGGGTTGCTTTCTCATGTGACGTTAAATGATACGTATGGGGCTCCACTCCGTGCCTTCGGCACGGGGAGTTCCGCTATAAGGGCAAAGCTACTGTTCTTTTTAGAACTGCTGGCAAACATTTATCTGTTAATTTTTGCCAGGAGAAGGAAAAATGGAAAACTTGAGGGACGAAACGCCAATTGTGCGCGTCCTGAAATAATCTTACAAAATTATATGAAAGCCCTAAAATCGGGATAAATTTCCCAGCACAACTCTTTTGGCTGAACGTTTTTTTTTTCAACAAGCAAAGAGTACTTCCCTTCCAAAGAAAAGATGTGAGGAACAGGTCTTGTGTGTGCCCATGGTCTGGGATTTTCCAAATGCTGTCAAACTGTCAAATAAGCAAATTCTGTCTAGCAAAGCGTCTCTTGCGGTTAAAATAAAAGGTCTTTTTTCAATTTTTTTCAATTTGACATCTCTGCACGCGAAAAAAAAACTAGGCACGAAATTCGCGAGAACTTTGTCTCTACGGCATCAATAATTTTATTCAACTTATTTTCATTTTGTCGCAGTTTTTCAACTTAATAATTAGCCCAAATTGAAATGCACGTAAAACAAACTTCGTGCGTCTAAAGAAAGAGAGCCGGGTTATAAATATTTAATGAACTCATTTATCCCAGCCCCAGACACAACCTTACCAAAACTAATGAACATTGGACCGGAAACTTTTACTCGAACAAAAAGAACACATAAAATGTTTCTGGAAACATTCACTCACCAATGACGTGTAAGAGTTTTTGACTTTTGTTTTTCAGTCAAACGACAAACATTTGAAGACTAATGACTTCTCTCCGTGACAAGCTAAATTCACTTACTTTGCTGCCAGAAACTTCGCGCTTGGACAAATAAAACCGCCTGAAATAAGGAACAGAAGTTGCATTTCAATTCATAAAGTATATAATTATGAGAAACAAAGGAGGAAATACAATAAAGAAACAAACCTGTAGTGCTAGTAAAGCGATACAGCTTACAAATTTGTTCCACCGCTTCCCTGGCATTTTTAACCCTCAGTCGAAGCAAACGTTGAAGACTCTAAACCATGACAAATCATCCACAATTTGATTCTTTATCCAACAGTTGCGGTACTGCTTTGTGATTGTAACAGTTTCCCTTGCGTACGAACCAAATGGCTCACTAGTATCACAAGGATTAGCAAAAGGTCAACTAGTCTCCCGCAGTTGACAAATTCCCTTGTCACTCGAGAGTTCATACAGATCTCTCCGTTAGTAATGGATTAATGGTATTTACACTACGCCCTTGGCATGGACGAAGCTTCTAAGTCCAAGTCTCCTGTTTTGCTGTGCTACACTATTAGCACTTCTAAAGATAGCCTCGACTTATAAAATATGCTAATCTAGTTTCCTATCAGGAATTAAATTAGATAATATGTCACCAGATGTAATTGGTTTAAAGTATGTTTTAAAGTGGCAACGCAGGAATTCAGTTAACCTTCACAAAGAAATCATTTCCAGCAATTTTGCATAGCCAAAGGAACCAAGTTTGTCTAAAACGCTTTGATCAAATAAAGGAGCTTTCTTAATCAAGTTGAAATCGAAAGACAAATAATTTGTTATTGGATGGCCATTTGGTTAGCAAGTAATCATGGATGTCAAACAGAAAAAAGCAACACAAGACACACTATGAAATGTCAGTGAGAAATGACCAAAAACACTCTTCATATTGAGAGTTTATAGCAGTTGGTTTTCAAGAGGGGCAAAAGGGCACTTGACTTTTTCCGCCTCTTTCATCTTGCGCGGTTCATGTTAAAACAGCTGTCACATTGGTTGGGCTATTTGCAGAACATTTGCTCCTTAATTTAAATTCCTGGTCGTTTTTTTCTCCTTCAAAAATCTGTTATTTTGCAAACTACTAGCGACATTAGAATTGACGACATAGCCCGATTCGCAGACACTCTAATTTAGGAATAAAGGGTTATTATAACTGTGTTAAATCATTTTGAAGAGAACATAAAATTCTGGTTACCCCAAATTAGCTATTCATATAGACATAAAGAATCTGTTAGCAATTAGAATACGAAGTCGACTTTTCTCTGTTTTCCAAATGGCCGTATTTATACTAGAGACGGCTAAGTCGTCTAGATGCCCTTATAGACGACCTTATCTTGCCGGACAACATAGCCGTCTAGTATAAAGACGAGACAACTAAAACCAAGACGGCCTTACCGTAAATTGCGCAGGTTGTGACAAAACTCGACACTTTTTTTTTCAGAATTCACATTTTATACGAGAGCTATATACGCTTAGCTAGTCTACGGTCGTCCTAAACGCAGTTCCGAATTTATACTAGACGTCCTTAACGAAAAATGTTAAGGCGTCTGGACGACTTAGCCGTCTCCTAGTATAAATAAGGCCATCGTCAACGAATTCGTAAATGACACAGAAAAGCAAATCAACAACCATGCTTCTTTCGCGTTAGTGCTACTAAATTTTTGATATGAAATTCATAAAATGAAAACTTTTTCACAAAAACGTTTCTATAATAAACAGAATAATACATGGGCTATTAAATATCAAATGTATCTTCTCTCGCTGCTCCCACTCGTGAGTTATCAAAATTTGAACACTCGAAGATAAATTCCGTATCCACGCGCGCCCATGTATTATTCTCTATTTTTTTCGCAATCCAATTCCATCCGCTCTATAAAACACGAAACTCGAGGATTATGTTTTCTCATTTGTTGTGAGTTTGACTGCATTTTAAAATTAAAGATTCAAATATAAATTGTTCTGCATTTTTAAAAGCTACCGCCTAAATTAACGCCAAAGTCGTGACACAAACACAAAGACACAAACACAGACACAACCGATATGGACATACAAACACAGACATACATACAAACACAGAAACATACAAACATACAAACACAGACACAACCGATATGGACATCTTAACGGAAATCTGCAAATGTCTCTGAGCTTTTAGACATTTTACTACAAATCACAGAATATACAATCTAATGACTTTTATTTCACGTCCATAATATTTAAATATAGCTCTCTAATTTTACGAATATTTTGACGAAATATACAAATCTAGTTCTCCAAAAATCTATCAAAAATATGGCGAACCTTAAAACTCTGCAAATTATCATTCACAAATTATGCTGCGCCCTTATTTAGACGAACCACACGATATCCCTTCATGGTTCTTCTTTCGGTTTCACGTGTCACGTGTCAATCTATACAACTCTAAGGTTCGTTTTATACGACGAATAAAATAAAACGAAGACATACTTCAGACGTTGTATACGTCCGGCGTCGACGTATACAACGTCTTGGACGAATTTAATTTTCGACCATTTGAGGTTCGTTTTATACGTCGCATTTCAGACGAATTTAATTGCGATAATTAAATTCGTCTGAATTAAATTCGTCCGAAATACGACGTATGAACTAGGCCTAAGCAAGAAAAGGTATGAAAGTTTCTACTGAGGGCAACCAGGAAAAAGACACATGACACCATGAACTAATCGCAAATGAAGACACCTCATTCAAATTAAGACAGGTTATTTTACAACTTCGAGCAACGTTTGGCCAAAAATAGTGTTACTCAATGATTTCTATCCTAATTTGTAGATTTGTGGTCCACATTTCGAAATATCACAAAAGGCAGAGGACTGGGTTCGCACCGCCACAGAAATAACCGTTTAAAAATGGAAAAATTCTATAGAATCTATATAGGCTGTGATTGACATCACCATTTTAGGTGCAAAAAATTCTATCTGTAAAAACTAAAATTTATTTTCTCAGCTTTCCCTAGAATTTTTTTACCGGGACGATAATACACGAACACTACCATGAAGACCTTTCAAATGAGACTAAAGTCAAAACAACAACTTTTTTTATTTCGAGTAACAAGACTTTTTGCCGCTTTCTGGCAAAATTGTAGCCTGAATTTCAGCCGTCTGTTCTTCCTACACTCCGAACGTTCGGAGTGTAGGAAGAAACGACGGCTGAAATTCAGGCTAGCAAAATTGCTCAAAGTTCTAAAAAAAAGTCTGTCTTAAACACCTTGTGTCTGATATGCATGACATGTAGTTTTGTAACCCATAAAAATATATAAGTGAGGTCAAGGTAAAAATAGTTAACTCAATCCGTTTAAATCCCAGGGAATTTCGATCCATCTTTAGACTGGTTCATGTGTTATTCAGTCATGAACACAGCAAAGTAATTGTGTTATTTTGAAAGTTTTGTCCGTAATATATAGATTTAGGCACTGCCTAAAAGCGGAGCTCCCAGTGATTATACTAAATGGTATTTTTCCGCCAAAATGAGAGACAGTTTGGGGGTTACCTGTGGTATGGCACGCACGCAGGCACACACGCGCCAACGAAACCCATGCGAATACCGCTGAAACACTAAAAACTAAGTCGATCATATACCTAGCTTGAGCTATTGTATTCTTCCTGCGATATCGATATGGTACTCCGCTAAGGAGCTCCGCTATTAGGTCAAAACAACAAACGCAACAAACAGATCATTACATTGTTACCCCCGTCGGACGCAGTGCCATAATAGACCTTCAATGACACCTGATAGATCACGTGATCAAAGAAAGCGTTTCTATTGGTCGCCACAGGTCACGTGAATACCTCATACGACACTAGATATTCTGAGCTGCCAATAGGTGGCCTGAGGTCCTCATTTTCCATGAAATGTAGCGGTAGCGTGACCAGATGACCTTTGACCTCTCTGAGCGCCTCTCGAGCTGCTTGAGGGTCCCGGTTCACCAAGGGCTCTATCGACTAATTACAAATGAATAAAGCGGTTTTCACATGCATGACTGTCGTGAAAGCAATTGACCGTTTTCACGATGTTGTGAGAACAATACCCTTGAGCCGCTCTGACTCGTTCTGGCTTTTGTTATTCAAAACAGACAAGCATTGTTCTCATCCATTTATGTTACGTGCGCAACATCGTGAAAACTGCCAATTCGTGAGTATTTCACTATCCAATCAAATGTTAGAGCGGATTTCACATAACTGTCGCGAGTAATTCGCAATTACTTTTTTGTAATTACTCCCATACGTTTTGTTCAGAATTCGTGTAATTACTTTTTTGCGATTGGTTTCACGACAGTCATGTGAAAACCACTCTATAGTAATTCAACAACAAACCAATCAGGGCAAGGTAATTCGCAAATCTCCCCATTTCGCGAGCGAAGTAATCACAAGTAATTGTATAATTGTTTTCTCTACGCGATCTGATTGGCTGAACGATCAAAGATCATGCTCTCGACCAATTACAACCCGAAGCAATCGCAATTACCGAGGAATTTGTAAATTACTCATGACAGTCATGTGAACCGCTCATTCATCAGTTTCCTTTTTCTGTTCTTTTTCGTTCCATATCAATTTTTAATAGCATCATAGACCGTGATGTTTAAAGTGTTAACGCTGTTAGCGGTCCAGAAACTATCGAATCGCGTATCTTAATATTCGCTCGCGAGCTGGCCCGAAATCCCACGATCCGGACTTTGGGTCGGTCGCGGGAGCGCTGAATTTAAACTTTTCTTTAACAAGAACACTACGGGCTCTTGGAAAGAATGAAATCACGCCCATATAGAGCGGATTTCACATGACTGCCATGAGTAATTCGCAATTACTTTGTAATTACTCCTATAGGTTTAATTCAGAATCGGTGTAATAACTTTGTGATTGGTTTCACGACAGTCATGTGAAAACCGCTCTAACTGAGAGTCCGAATTCTGATTGCCAAACTTCGTTGTCAGATGTCTCGTGGTGGTCATGTTTATAACCCTACTATGTAAACGTACTTTTCTCATGGCGGATGAAGGTGATAAATCAAGATTATACAAAGCTGACGTCTGTCACTAACCTTGTGTGCGCTCAGATCAGCCAAAGAGTGCACTTCATCACACGGCAGACAGTTAAACACCTACGGACGAGGGAAGGAATCATAACAATGTCATTGTCAGAGTGTCAGGGGGAGGGTGCAGTGTTCATCACACGGCAGACAGTTAAACACCTACGGACGAGGGAAGGAATCATAACAATGTCACTGTCAGAATGTCAGGGGGAGGGTGCAGTGTTCATCACACGGCAGACAGTTAAACACCTACGGACGAGGGAAGGAATCATAACAATGTCACTGTCAGAGTGTCAGGGGGAGGGTGCAGTGTTCATCACACGGCAGACAGTTAAACACCTACGGACGAGGGAAGGAATCATAACAATGTCACTGTCAGAATGTCAGGGGGAGGGTGCAGTGTTCATCACACGGCAGACAGTTAAACACCTACGGACGAGGGAAGGAATCATAACAATGTCACTGTCAGAATGTCAGGGGGAGGGTGCAGTGTTCATCACACGGCAGACAGTTAAACACCTACGGACGAGGGAAGGAATCATAACAATGTCACTGTCAGAATGTCAGGGGGAGGGTGCAGTGTTCATCACACGGCAGACAGTTAAACACCTACGGACGAGGGAAGGAATCATAACAATGTCACTGTCAGAATGTCAGGGGAGGGTGCAGTGTTCATCACACGGCAGACAGTTAAACACCTACGGACGAGGGAAGGAATCATAACAATGTCACTGTCAGAATGTCAGGGGGAGGGTGCAGTGTTCATCACACGGCAGACAGTTAAACACCTACGGACGAGGGAAGGAATCATAACAATGTCACTGTCAGAATGTCAGGGGGAGGGTGCAGTGTTCATCACACGGCAGACAGTTAAACACCTACGGACGAGGGAAGGAATCATAACAATGTCACTGTCAGAATGTCAGAGGGAGGGTGCAGTGTTCATCACACGGCAGACAGTTAAACACCTACGGACGAGGGAAGGAATCATAACAATGTCACTGTCAGAATGTCAGAGGGACGGCGTGGAAACTTTCTCATTTTGATATACGTTCACCTAGCCCTGCAGACAGGAGCTACAAGCTACTTACAGTGTATAAAACGACTACTTTATTAATAGGCACCTAATTCAATAAATGTTGCTTTGGGAATAGTTTCTTGATCCTCAAAGAGTTGAAAATCTATCCACTTGAAAATCATTAAATTTACCGAGTTTCACAGAAAGATTGTAAAATGGCAAAAAACAGCCCCGGGAAGTCACGAAATTTCATTTTGTTCGAAGTTTGCCCCGGGGGGCGTGTTTTGAAATTTCCCGAAACAGCGGTTTTGCCCCTCGACGTTCTTATTAAAAACCTTAGTTAATTATCTCACCTTTGTATATATTTGGCTATTGCGCAGTGCTGTCGTCATCCACAAGTCCTATCAAATGGGTACATGAATACAATCAACATCTGCTTCCGCCCAATGTCAAAACAGAGGGAAATGTTTAGATGGAATTTCTTGGTATGAAATGGGGAATGGATACAATGCATTTGTAATAA
This sequence comes from Scolanthus callimorphus, assembly GCA_033964015.1. Classification (NCBI taxonomy): domain Eukaryota; kingdom Metazoa; phylum Cnidaria; class Anthozoa; order Actiniaria; family Edwardsiidae; genus Scolanthus; species Scolanthus callimorphus. The sequence goes on along the minus strand of CM066912.1, from coordinate 33,690,108 downwards.
ACATTCGATTCGACGTCACAACTTCATGAACAAAAAACAGAAACATATATTATTATTATTAGAAGGGACTAAGTTATCCCAGCTGATTTACTGCTCTCAAATTAGCCAATCAGAACTATTTTTACTGCATCGAAAACCGTTTCCTACTAGTTATACAATGCTTTCGAGGGCTTTCTGCAGAATATCCCACGCGTCACTTGTATTTTCTGATATACACACGAGCCTTTAGGCGAACTTTGTCTTATGTTTAGACACATTTTTGACAAAATTCGCGATTTGTTCCTGTTGACAAAAAATTGCAGTTGAGGTGAATTTGAAGTTGACGATATTATTTGATGTTCACTCAATCAAACCATTCTGCATAGATTCAATGCCTAATTCCTTACACCCAAAGCAAGTGTTATTTTTTAGTACAGATGAATAAGGAAAATAAGGAGAAATACATCCTTACTGTCCAGTGTACTCAACCAACCTTGTAAAATTTGTCGCTCACAATATCCTGTACTTCTCTCGCTGATTCCATATCATCTAGCATCCCAAGGTGCTCTCTGATAAGTTCATGTATAATATATAGATTTAGGCACTGCCTAAAAACGGAGCTCAATTCAATACATTACTGTCATCGGGGTTGTTCACTACAAAAACGTTGTTCACTACAAAAATGCTTCCATCAAAGATATATAAAATCACACACTAAACATACAACAAATCGTTTGCCAATTTATTGTAAAAGCATTCATCAAAGACGAAACATACAAGCGAGTTGAAACGTGTAACAAACATACATTGCTTTAGTACCAAGATGCGGATATTATAGTAAAGGCTCCTAAAAACATATTATTGTGTCGAAAATCCCCAGTGCTAATTCTAGCATATAAGTATGATATTTAACGATTAGACCTCAAGGCCGAATGTGCTATGATGAATAGACCATGAGGCCGAAGGCCGAATGGTCTATTTGATATCATAGCACATGAGGACGAGAGGTCTAATTGTTTTAGTATTAACCAACCAGTTGGTCGGTTTTTGCAATGAATACCATTATTTATGTTGAAAACATCAAGTTCTCTTGCAAAGAAAGGTGGTGGTTTTGCCAGGTACGGTCTATCACTAATAGACCATTAGTATCTCAGCCAATCAGAATGCAGGATTTGTAATAGACCATCAGTTGGTTTATACTAAAAGTTGATATATTTTGTTTTCATTACTACTACGGGGTCGACCTCATCCGAGCTACATGCCTGGCTTTCCAGTCATGCTTGTCCATCATACGGGCCGAATGTTTGTTGAAATCTATTGTGTCCCGCATAAGGGTATCCAAGAGTGTTCTAATTAGTACCTTAACATAGTTGTGCGCAAGGAGTATGCAAAGCGACCAGCTTGGTATTCCTGTCCGTCCATAACTGAGGGGATCTGGAAATGAATCGAAGCCATGCAGTAGGGTAATTTGTGTATACAAGATATATATAACATGGCGCGCGCTTAACAAGATATATATAACATGGCGCGCGCTTAACAAGATATATATAACATGGCGCGCGCTTAACAAGATATATATAACATGGCGCGCGCTTAACAAGATATATATAACATGGCGCGCGCTTAACAAGATATATATAACATGGCGCGCGCTTAACAAGATATATATAACATGGCGCGCGCTTAACAAGATATATATAACATGGCGCGCGCTTAACAAATTTTGAACTTATTTGACCACAGCCTTAATTTTATGAAAAATACACCACGGTAAAAAGGAGCCTTTGGCCGCGTGTTAATTTTCATTTTACTATAAAAGATTCACTTTCACTTCACTTTAATTCGTTAGTGCACCCAAATGAAATGGCTACATCATCACTTACCAGCTCGTTATCTTCAATCCGTACGGCGATTTCCGAGTCTCTCTTTCCCAGCAAGCTACGGTCGTTAATATTAGCTGAAGAAAAAGGAGAATAACTCTTGTTCTTACCTAGGGCGAGACCTTTACTATAGCCAAGTGTCAGGTTTTTAATATTATTTCTTCAAAAATAATAATAAATAATACAAAAAATTAAGTTGTGGTCGACTGCAAAAGGTTCCCAACAAAGTGGCGGATGCAGACCCTTCAGAAGGGGGTGGCTAGTACAAAGGATATACTACAGAGTTCAGACCAAGGGGGTGGCTAATCTTAAGGTTTTTACAAGAAATATGAGAACAAGGGGGGTGGTTAGCCACCCTAATCACCCCCCTAGATCCGCCCTTGCAACTGTGGTGCAGCTCTGGAGCTTTTTACCATCGAGTTTGGTCTTCTTTAAGTAAATAATCTCATTTTCCAACAGTTGCATTTGTACGGGAAGATTTTAAGGATGGAGTGCTTTTTCACACGCCAGAGACGGAAAGTCATCCAAAGCAAGAGGATAATGAAACCGCCCAAGGGAAGCCAGCAACTGACATCAGTGAATTCAAGGATTATGGGGCTTTGCCATAGCACCTTCCCTGCCGCGAGCTCCGCAATACATAAAGCCGTTCGGGCCATTTTTTTTAGATACTCCCTTCTTACCTGATCCTATGATGACCACTCTATCATCGACTATCATTATCTTACTGTGGACATACACAAGCTCCGTGATCTGGAAATGGACATAATAACGTACATAAAATACTGTCATAGATCGCTTCATGTCATGTTGTCAACAGAAGATTTCGTATGACTGTGAAAGGGCACGCTCTTTCTCGCGAAGTTTTAGCCATAGCGATGTGCGAGTCTTATTTTCTTCTCAAACAAAACTTCAGTATACAAACTAACGACAACAGGAAAAGTAACAGACAAACAGATAATGCAATCTGACATCTATTCTATATTAGAAAATAACACCTATTTTATATGGTGAATGTGCGCATTCTGATTGGTTAAAAGGCGTGTTTGTAAGAGACCTGTCGCGCATGTGTATGTTATTTTCTAAAAGCAATAAAAGTACTTTCCGCTTGCTCTCTGGTTTCTTACAAACACTCGAGGAATGTTGGTCGAACTGATAAAACTTGAAAGACACTCGCCTGCGGCTCGTGTCTTTCAAGTTTTGATCAGTTCTCCCAACATCCCCCTCGTGTTTGTAAGAAACCAGAGAGCACGCGGAAAGTACTTTTATTGCTTAACTAGGGTACACTATTAAACACAAAACAAGCAGTGATTTGATTATAAGTAGAATAAGTAGAAGTAGAATGAATTGTCCAAGAACACAAAAGCGACGAACGTACCGGTTTGCCATAGATTTCCGCATGAGTGCGTAGGGCGTAGAAAGAGATGTATGGTGAGGGATCGCCAACTACACAGAGAGTACGGAAAGGAATTTATAAAAAGTGAACACCGAAATATTTTGTCATAAACAGATCATCTTTAAAGTCATCATCATCATCATCATTATCGTTGCCGTCGTCCACCCTTTACCCTATCCTCGTCATCCCATCCCTATCGCAATCCCCATATCTTTGTCACCTTCCCATCCCCGTCCCACCCCCATCCTCGTCCCATTCCCATTTGTATCCCCATTCCCATTTTCATCCCCATCCCCATGTGCATCCCCTTCCTCTTTTTCATCCCCATCCCCATTTTCACCCCCATCCCCATTTTCACCCCATCCCCATTTTCACCCCCATCCCCATTTTCATCCCCATCCCCACGTCCTCAATCTCATCTGATTCGCCAATTCAGTTTGCCAGTCCAATATCTGGTCAAGTTAAATCAACTCAAATATCATGCTGCATTTCTCGTTTCTCTGTACTCATTATCAGGATTTTTGACCCTGAATACCTTTTTCTGTCAGCCTTGCGAGGAGGGAGTCACTCCCTTTACAAATGGACCTGTAATTCCAGTGGGTTATCACGCCAACTGCGGTACCTGTGGGCGTTCCTAACTCGCCTGAAATAGGATGAGCCAAAGGATCATGTCAAAGAAACAATAAATGGGCATATTAACGACAAGCCAGGTGGATGATCGGTTGGCCAGTCCGTAGTGAGTAACTCGGTCTGTCGACCCATCTAAGTATTGTAGTCAGCGTTTGCAATCTCCAAGTGAACAAATTTCATTAAAGACTTTTAAAAAACATCAGATGCGACTTTATGCAATTGCCACCAAAGTAGATATTATTAGAGGCAAGAAACACATTGGCAGTTGTGATACTTGACAGGAGGTGCAAAACAGAGCGCACGTTTTACTGTCGTTGTAAAATGGAAAATGATCACGCTGCATTCCTCCAAAACTCACCTTCAAAAGCAGGTAGAAGAGGCATGACAACGATAACTCTAAAATTAGTGCCCTTTCTAGAAAAAGCGCACAAAAATTCAAGTTAGAAAGTTGTATCGGTAAGTTCTCTTTTGACAGATGGACACAACACAACACGTACGGTTAGATTAGTCATATTGGACAGATTCAAAAGGAATTGGACGATGAGGACAGATACGACAGTTTACTATATGGGTCACCTTGGATCTTTTTATTATTTAATTTTCTTATTTGTAATTACGTACTGATGATTCCACCGTGGGCTATTTAACAATTAGACCTCGATCCCGAAAGGGCTACGGACCAATAGCCTATGAGGCCGCAGGCCGAATGGGCTATTGACCCGTGGCCCTTGAGGGCGAGAGGTCTAATTGTTTTAGTATCACCCAACTAGTTTGACAAAAAAAGCGAACAATTGTCTAAAAATCACGAACACTTCGACAAAACGAGAAGCGGCCGCCATTGTTTTCATGTTCAAAATCGGCGCTTTCGCTACTAGAGGTCTATTGATAATAGTCCCCTAGTAGCGTAGCCAATCAGAATGCAGCATTGGCAATGGTCCACTAGTTGGGTGATACTAATTGCAGGTAGTGTGCGTTTTAACTTTTGCATTTAAAAATAATAATAAAGATTCAAGAAGATCGAAAATTGTCTAAATAAGCATCATATATGTATGTAAATGATTTCGTGGAAAGTGGTCTGCAAGTTGAACAATTATTTCATATTTTGTAGTAGTGAACAGGGATACATAAAAACACAGTATTACAGAAATGTTTTAGGGATGGGGGGGGGCAGGCTAGAATGTATGTGATAAGGGAGGCAGGCTAGAATGTATGGGATAGGAGGGCAGGCTAGAATGTATGGGATAAGGGGGCAGGCTAGAATGTATGGGATAAGGGGGGCAGGCTAGAATATGGTATAGGGGGGGGGGCAGGCTAGAATGTATGGGATAAGGGGGTAGGCTATAATGTATGGGATAAGGGGGGTAGAATGTATGGGAAGAGGGGGGCAGGCTAGAATGTATGGGATGAGGGGGTCAATTAGACAACTTACTGATGTGCTCTAAGTATCCTTAGCAGCAAGGCATCGCCAATCTCATTACGAACCCCGTCACTTGGTAGACTAGTAATGAAGAACTGATTCTGGGACAAATTAACAAATTACAATTTTATTTGTGCTATAAGATCTTTGAAGGTAAGGTGACCAAGAAAATTTCATCGAAGATATCTATTTTCAAAAAAGTGTTTGGCGTTATACATAGCGTCTAGGTAGGCAGTGCATATTTACCTCGATATAGATGTAGTGTTTAGCATGATAGATAGCGTCGAGGTAGGACTGCATGATTGAGGCTTCGGTAGGAATCCCGCCCGACCATGTGCCTATTGAGCGAATAACCTGCGATCATGAAAACAATAAAACTCCTCAAGTTTGGCAGGAAATCATATATTTAATAAAATAAAAAAATGAATGGTAGACCCTGGGTAGACTAACGGCTTACAAAAATAATTTTCATTCTTTGTACGCTATTTCAAAAAAGGTATATTTTTAGTAATACATCTTATCAGGAGCGCATAAGTACGAGCCTCCAACTGGCATATAAACTTGAGGCACCATTTTTCCTGAGCTATCTATTTTTAGAATAGAGTTGCTAGTCTAATTTTTTGCTGGTTATGCTAGAATTTCTGCAGAAACCCATCCATGGGAAAAGCTGAATTTCCCATGGTAAAATAAAGGGAAGTGTTCGGATTTCCCATGGCTATCCTTGTTAATTCCGAACACTTCCCATGCGTGTGATTTGGGAAATTCAGCTTTTCCCGTGGATGGGTTTCTGCTGAAATTCCCTGTGAGTGCACGTTTCTGACGCTAATGGGGAGATAATTCTTGCTCTTAGTAATGGTTTCTTGTTACAAATGAATGCACATGTGCTATGAGTGAGATCCAAATTGCAGAAAATCATTGGCACAAAATGCAAAAGAAAAAAAAAACAGAGCAAAGCAACAACAAGAACAAGACGGAACGGAACAAATCGGATCGACCCGGATCAGTACAGAGTGCAAAGGAGTGGAGTGGAGCACATGATTTCTGCCAGACCAGACCAGACGATGGTCACACCAGAACAGAAAAGAGTCAAACGAACAAACGCAAAGACCAGACAAAAGAGAATCAATAATCAAAAAAGAAAACATCATAAGAGTAATGCGGCACGGAGGGTTGTCAGTGTATTTCTCACCTGACAATCTACAGTGGAGGTCTTTGTGTGAGGCGAGGGCGACACATTTATCCTCTGATACGACTTCGGCAGGATAAGCGGGACGTGCTCTATTTGCTTGACCTTTTCTAGCTGCGTAGGTAAAAGGATAAACAACATTAAGGCCCGTTCACACGGCGCGATTTCAGCTACAATTTCTGTGGCGATCCCATGGCGATGTCATATCGCGCGGTGTGAACGGCCGGCGATCTTATGGCAATTTCACTTGCGATGTCGCCGCGACGTCGGAGGCGTATATGAACATATTCAAATTACACAGCGATGCGGGTGCGATTTCTTCAAATATCGCAGAGCCAAGTCGCCGGCCGTTCACACCGCGCGACTTGACGTCGTCGATCGCTGCACAAATTGCACCTCAAATCGCAATTAAGATCGCTCCGTGTGAACGCCCCTTTACAATAATCAAGTACAAACCTTTTGCTTGCTACAGGATATGAAAGGACATTTTAGCGATCATTTGCTGCTATGACAACAACTTACTTTTGTAGCGTTCCAGCGCTCAATGAAGTGTCGCGCGACGTCCCTCGCGGCCGCACCGTACACAGCGACCCCGATATCGTGCCAAGGCATCCTGGGTATCGCACCGCGATCAATAGAATCTACAGTTGAAGAAGGTAAATGATGCAAGAAAATAACAATCAACAACAACAAAGAACTTTATTTCAAACAGCAATCATTTGTCAACCAACGCATAGTCATAATAGCTCTATTTTTTTCTCTAATCGGCTCGGCTGCGTTTCACGCAGATGGAAATTCCTCTCCAAAACAATGAAACAACGCGAGACTCGGTTTCATTACTATTCTAGAAACGTATGATTGCAGTATTGCTGTTTCTGGCACTTTTCACAAGTGAAAATGAAGGACCGGATTGAGAAGCCTCATTATCTACATTTTACGAACAGGGATTGTACACACTTTACTGGACTGTTTCGATGACGCTGACTTACCTTCGTAAGGCCTCTGTACTTCGAAGAAATCTCTCTTAATAGGATTAGAGTAGTCTTTGCCAAACCACAGCTTGACTCCCCCGTCTGTCCGGTCACAATAGGAAGAATCAGGGGGGCCATGCACGCCGTCAACCCGCTCATCGACCAGCAATGAGCCTATCTTGCCTATTTCAATTGCCTGGGAAAACAGTGAACAGGTGTGGAAATTTCACATTTTCAAGAAGCAGCATTAAAAAAAATGAAACTTGAAAAGGACCAAGATCGTAGCTTCCAAAAGAATTTCAAAACCCGCCGTCCTAGACTTACACCTCAGGGAAGATACTAGGGATAGAACGCATAACAAAAATGAAACAAAACGAAAACTTAAATTAATTATGTTTCGGCTTTCCTGTGTTCCAACGGCGCAAGTGTTAAAATGGCGGGAAATATTAGACAATCAGTTACGATTGCCCAGACACGTTGGCATTCATCTTAATGCCAACGTTGTTGTTGTTGGTGGTGGTGGTGGTGATTATAATCATATAAACTAAAAAATCAATATAGATATGACATAGATCCGCCCCTGTTTAGATTCAGTATTTCTAAGCAAGCACACACGGGGTCACAGTTGATTCCGTAAGAACACCAGTCTCGGTTACTATGAGCCTGAAAGTGCGTACCGTTTTAGTGAGAGGGAAGTGTCGATGCACTGGAGGAGCTGCTGAGCCGAAATCCGTCAGACGATGGGTATGGTCATCCCAGCGACCGAAACACAAGTCCAGACCTGACAAAGAGGCGGAACAACTATTACTGAAATGGTCAGTATTTTGTTTGACAAAGTTTCAATTGTTGCTGGTGTTTTTTTACGTTTGTACACTATCTATATTTTTATTATTATGTTTTTTCTGCTCTGTTTTTGTATAATTTTGTACTGTTCTTGTTGTTCCCTTGGGCCCGAATCTCGATAACCAGAGCAGTCTTCATTCTCTGCCTCCTTGTTTTGTTGCTGTTTGTTTACTAAAGAAACCCGTAAGGGACCGTTCATTTTTTGATCAGGAAATCAGGAAAGGGGGCAGGTGGAAATGAGGAGAGACCCTGTATTTTTGGGTGCCCCCCCCCCCCCCCCCCTTTGAGGCCGTTATTTGGGTGACCAGCCCCTCCTCCCGGATAAAAAATGAACGGTCCCTAAAGAGGTCCTGGAAAGAAATGGTCGAAGTTACCTCCTATATCAGTTACTTCACAAGTGAAATCGCCGGACGTTCACACCGCGCGATATTTATAATATAACCATGGGATCGCCACAGAAATAGCTCCTCAAATCGCATAGTGTGAACGGGCCTTAACGTCCTTACACCTTACCTCCAAGGAAGGCGATCTTTTGATCGATAGCGACGATCTTCTCGTGATGCGCCCAGTAGATCACACCTGATCCAGGCACGTGATCAGGGTGACGTAATACCTGATAACAATATACAAACACTAATATGAATCACATCAAGAATAAGTGTTGTTCTCGTGAACACTCGCGCGGGGCTTAAGTGGTTGCCTGTGGTTTTTGAGACAACTCTCCGCCAGTCTCCATGGCCAAAAAAACACAGGTAGCCCAGCTAAGGCCAGCGCGGCTCTAGAAAAGTGTATAATACCTTGATGTTGGGGTGCAGGGCGGTGAGAGTGCTCTTTGTATAGGCGCTGTTGATTGTCAAAGCCAGCTCAACTTCCTTGTACAGCAATACATACACCATCACGCCACGCTCCTATAGAGAAATCCAATAACGGTCACGCTTGTCTCTCGTTTTCGTTCGTGTTCATGCGTATTATCGAGAAGCTGCTCGCTCGGTTTTCTCACTTCCACTACCCCTCTCCCCTTTAGACCCCTTTAGGACCCGCGACGGAGGATCCGCGTCCACTCGAGACCGGTACAAAACCGGACCGGTACAATTCTGGCACGGTGCCGTCGCGCGTTCCCACGGGACCGGACCGATTTTGACACGGTTAGGACGAATGAACACTATTGCAAAACGTGCCAGAATTGTACCGGTACCGTATGAACAGGCGGTACCGTACCAGAATTTTACCGGTCCGGTTTGTACCGGTCTCGTGTGAACGAGCTCTGAGTATTGGTCCGACCGGAAGTCGAATCCCCAAACTTTCCGTATAACAGACCGGCGCTTAACGAACTGAACTATCGGCGGGCGGTAACGTGCGTGACGGGTTTCACTTTTCGCTAGTGCCACAAAATAAAGGTTCTCAATACGTACCGCTTTTCGTTTCAGCACTTGATCCAACCTCCAATCGTTGCCTTCTTTGACAGGGCGTCTCAGCTGCAGTTCAGGGCTCAACCTGAACAAATAAAAGTTGAAGATTTACTATGGTGGTTACCTGTCAACTCATTCTCGTACCCATCATTTTAATATCTATTAAATTCATATATTCAACGGTCTTTATTAGAAATCATGGAACATTAGGACATGATTGTTTAGTTGTAAATCGACTAGGTGGTCGGTCACAGAACACAAAATGCCGTTTTTTTCACCAATAACGAAAAAGACAATAGATCAATAAAAAGCAACGCGATGTCTTTGTTAAAGGCCTTTCGGTCAAGCAGTCCTCTTCAGTAACAAGTTATGACAAAGCGAATGCATGAGATCTACGAGTCAGGTCATCATGAATAGACCATCAGTAGCGTGGCCATGATAGAAATGCCGGCTTTCTTATAGAACTCTAGTGGATAACACTTCACAGTATATCTGTAACAGTAAAAGTTAACACCCCATTCTTACCACCAATCTGTTATAAAAATTTCTTCTTTCGCGTCCTCAAGTGAAAGCGCAACTGCTTCGAAGTAAGATGCGCCGTCGACAAACCTAACGTAAACAACAACAAAAACAGATTAACGGTTAACAAACACCACCTTAGCATCCCCATACACATACTCGAACCCAGAGCTTCCTGGCTCGTCACCTCGCGGGGGAGGCTCTGGTGACAGCCATTGACGCATGTGCGAAACTCTCTACGCATGCCCCCGAACGTTCAAATCGGCCAATCAGCGAAGGCCCTCATATGGATGTTTCCAGAGCATCCCCACGAGCTGACGAGCCGGGGAGCTCTGGGGACATCCATTTGAGGGCCTTCGCTGATTGGCTGATTTTGAACGTTCTGGGCCATGCGCAGAAAGGCGTTTCTCTCAACGGCTCTGTATCAAATCTCGTGCATGCGTCAACGGCTGTCACCAATGCCTCCCCCGCGAGGCCGACAAAACGGGGAGAACTGGGTTCGAAAATGACTTTCGTTTGGCTACCTACCATTGCGCATGCGTGTTAGCCCGCACAGGCGCATAGGATCCATGTGGTTGAGCCTGCAGCCATTCGCACCCTGTGGTCGCCATTACGTGAACAACAGATCGCATGAACTCGCTAAAACGGAAATAATATGTCGAGTATTATTTGATAATAGTGGTACACAAAAAGAGCATAGATTTGGACCAATCAGAGCGCGCGTTAGATCTGAGCTATTATAAAGTGTTTCAAATCAGTTTTTTTTTTGTCGCAAGTGCAGAGTAAAGTTTGGTCGCAATAATAGAAATCTGGTCCCCATCTTTTTCGCCCGAATTAAAGCCGTTGCAAATTTTGAGGACATATTTTAAAAATCTACAGAAAGGAAAGGAAATTCGCCATTTGGTGACAGGTTGAAGTAATCTAATCGCCTTTAAAACTAGTCCTTTGTACCAAGACGTTTTGCGTATATATCTATGTTCTTTGACAGCCTGAAATTGCCTTCTTACCATAAGAACGCGCGATTCTTGACTATTCTCCCTCAATCTGTCGCTAGATAGACAATGCTACGTAATTGTCCGAGATCAACATTTTTCATACCGACTGATGCAGCTCTCACGGATGAAATTCCTTACCCAGCTTTTCTGTCCGTCCAACATGATAACAGCAGTTCTCTGAAACAAAGTACGGTATGTATGTATAAGAAATCATTCTAATGGCAAAATGTCATACATTTGCCATTGTTTTGTTGCGCTATCGGCAATGTTTACATACCTGGCTTGGTTACTCACAATAAGCCCGTGTCTCACATTGGTTTGATCTCGACCATATTTAAACGTGAAGTCTTTATCCATCAATACCACCCCTCGAACACGCTTGCTCTTTGGACTGGAGAGCACAATAAGCCGTAGTTAAGTTTTGTCCGACAAGAGCCCTGTTTACGTCAAGTGGGCGTGGTTAGGTGGTATTGTATTCTGCCTCTCGTTTTCGTGTGCGTAACCGTGCGCGTAATCGAGAAGCTGCTGGCTCGGTTTTCTCACGTCCACGACCCCCCTGTAGCTGGTACAGCAAGCCTACCACACACAGGGAAATGAGTCGAAAAAAGAGGCAAAGCCGAGATTTTTTATGGACTTAAAACTGTCGAATGTTTGATATAGTGGCTTCTCAAATGAAGCATTCATTATCAAGAGAAAGAAGGAATAAAATCTCCAAAATTTAGCCAATTAAGCTCGCGTATCCGAACTCTCCTTCACACTTATGAGTGTCTTTGTTTGAATTTTATGAATTATTAATGATTTTGAGAAGGGTTGGTTAAGCTGAATATCAGCCCAGCTTGTTAGGGATCATGTATATGTATATGTTAGAGTATTGTAGTAGTACATTAAACTCAATAAAAAGTTTTTTAAAAAGCCCACCTGTAAGACATGGACCCTGTTGACTGTTGATTCTAATTTTGCAGAAGAGCAAGAAAGCGTCAAAATTACCTGATGTATGCTACAAAGGTGTCCTTTACAATGAACCATCTGAGAACAGAAAATCAGGTCATCTGGAATGGCAATGACTTACAGAACGGATAGAGTTGAACTGGATTAAAGTAAGCACAGGTCTTAAAGTCAATCCAGTTCGTAGGAGATAGGGCAAAGCACATAAAAATCTATTGGCTAATAACAAGCAAGATAGTGATGAAGTTTGATATATCAGTAGATTGACAGAGATCTTGGAAACTCAGTTGCAAAATACTAATCTTTGTATTTACACCAGTATAAAGGTGGACAATTCATATTCAGATTACAGAAACATTTCTCACGCATTTTCTCTTTTTGTGTTATTAAAATGTATGCTTGATTTACCAGTATTTTGCATGGAACAAATTACAGCTGTACATCATTTTCAGGGACCCAGAGCATAGGAGGATTGTAAAATCAAGGCAAGCACCATAATGGTAGCATCAATAAAGGAGCAAAAGAAAGGAGAGTAAAATAATTGTATATAGTAGACAGTATATTTTCTATTATTGTTCAGGAAAATACCAAAATCAGAAAATAGCTTCAGAATGCTGTGAAAGCAATTTTGATCCTAGGATGGTTTCTGCACCAGCATCCTCTCAGATCCTTGCCTAGTGAATAATATCACATGTTATTGATAATCATGACTTAAATGTACATGCCGTTTACTCCAGATACCACAAGACATTGCCGAGCAGCAACTACAGCAACCTGCAGGGAACCGATGACCACCCGCCCTCTTGCGCAGAACACCCTCCCTGTAGAGTGCAAAGAAGGTCAACCTTCTCAGGAAAAAGTTTAAGCTACAGGTATGTTATAAATTCAATCAGATAACATCAATTCCTTTGCTCTGATGGAAAAAAAAACAGGGATTGTGTTAGGATTTTTCAAATTGGGTCCTGGGACACCCGTCTTGTCAAAATGGGGTCCCTTAGATATCATTGATGTCAACCCTCTTACAATATGGCTGGAGCCTTTAGTGGTTTCAATCCATTGGCTTTTATCAATATTAATTAGAATTCTAAAAACCATTTTTTCATTCAAGTAGAAGCACTGCATCCTGGGATGCATTTAAATTTTGAAAATGCTTTTTTCACTGGAAGTTTACTTTTAAGTAAAAATGAATAGCACATAATTGGCTTCTGGGGTTGGATGGTATGGTGGTGTTGCAGGGGGGGAATCCAAGAATTTCAGAAAGGGGGGAGGGTGATAGTGAAAATATTGGCTACATACACACCTGCCCTTATCACCAAGATCATATTTAAATGACAAGTGACTGATTTCCAGGAAGTTTAAGACATCTTTGTGATTGCGGTATTCTTCATTCTCTAGGATGACCTACAATAGAAACCAGAGCAAGCTGTGATTTATCCAATAAAGTAACTTGGGGGTGTGGGGGCATGCATAGCCCAGTATATCCCAGCATATTACTGGATGTACATGTAGATGAAAATAAAATCCCATTTCCTTTTTTTCACTTTGTTTGCAAGTCTTCAAATCCCTGTCCCAGAAACCCCAAGCCCCATTTTCATAGCCTAAAATAAGGTAAATCCCAGCTCCCATTTTCCATACAAATTTGGTGGGGTGGGCTGTTAGTGCATTCCCTCCATAGTGGGGATACAGACTCTATTTTTATGGAGCTGCACAATGATCAAAAAAGTCTTGAGTACAAAAACAGTGTCATATCCTACAATACCTGTAGATATTTTTCTAATGCCTTTATACGGGCTTCCATGTGGGATGGTGTGGCAAAAGTGTCAGGTCGCCGAGGAAGGTGTCGGCTTGGAAGATTATGGTGAGCACGATGTGAAGGGATGTGCTGGCGGGGGTCAACTTTGAGAAAGAACAGCTCGGCATCCATCTTGAGAAAATGTTTGTAGCGTCGTCGTATGGTCCACTTGTGACCAGCATGATGTAGTTCAATGGTGTACCTATTAAAAAAAAAGAAAGGGCCATTTTGCATAGAGCTCTGAGATTAATTCACATATCTTTCAATTTCATTATGCCTAAAGAATCAGTAAGAATCACTAAACCAATCAGCTTCTCTTGACACAAAAATTGAGTATGAGTAGCTTAATCTCTGACGATTGGAATGTAAAATGTAAAATTACAATACATGTTAAATGTAAATGCATATGTAAAACATAGAATTTGCAGGTAGCAGTTCAGAACAAATGTATCTGAATTTGCATGTGCAAGCTTGTTCTGTGTCCTATCAGCATGTGGATTTTTTTCTACAATATTATCCTTGTTGCTATTGTCACAGCTTAAATTTCTAATTTTGCAGTTACCTAGAGTGACAGTATACGAAAAGGACTTACAAATTTGGATTAAATGGGTGTGTCCTTGGCATGCGCTCCACTCCAGTTATTTTAGCTGTGACAGGTTCACCAGGAATGTACACATCCTTGGACACATCATGATGAAGAACCACACCCTCCACAGATGCTGTGCTAGATGCCACATCAGCATCAACTGGGCTAAACTCAAGTCTCACCGAGCCAGAATCTACCAAATGACAGGAAAAAAACAACTAAATCATAAAAGGACACTACATACAATATAGGTTGGTTAAGTATTGATTGAACAATTGGGCTTGTGCTAGCTTTTCAGTACCCTCTTTCAAGAGATTTTCATAATAATCCCATACATCTATTTATTGGGACATGGGTTTGAAGTATTGGTTATTGTTTTCAGATGAAATCAAAATGTGCACAACTTTGTGTCCAGCCTGTGGCTGAAGTGCAGTGAAGTTAAACAACTTTTTAAACAGGCAAAAAAAAGTGTTTTATAATCTAAAGTGTGTTTTGTGTAGATTTTGTATGACATGTTTATTAATGCAATTATTAACTAAGTACACTAGATTGTACCCCCATAATCAATTATATTGTTTTCAGCATCCTCCTCTTTCACTCTAGAGTATCTTGTTATTGTAAATGGCTCTGGCTTGCTGGATATTATTTCCTCCATTTAATTGAAGGTTATACTCCTGAAATAGAATTTGTCAGAATTTGTCATCTTTTCTATTAACGACAATAACATATTGAAAGTTACATTTGTACATATTATAGTAGTCTACAAGCTGGGCATAAAAACACTCATTAAATCCAAATTTGTTTTAGCTATCTCATAACATTGTAAAACAGTAAGTAAGGGTGAAAGCCTGAGGGGATAATGCACTAGTCAGTTGCAAGCCCCGCACCCCCCTACCTGGGGAGGCGGGGCATTAGATTTCCGAGCCTGCTAATGCCCCGCTAATTCCCCGCAATGCGAGGCACATTTCCATGTCTAATCTAGACTTGTGTCTCCCCGCCGCAGTGCCAGTTTCTTTGCACTGTACATGCCGCTTGTAGAAACATCAATAAAACGCTGTGTGGAATATCAAATAAAGTTTTTATCGACAGGGAAAATCTGGTGATATAGCCAAGTGCCATAATATCAATAGGAAAGTTGGCGAATCACGGCCCAGCCCCCGCCTAAAGTCCTGGCCGTAGCAGCAACCATGATCTAAAAAACCACTAATCCCCCCCATACCATGGCTTCATAAGCTATCAAACACTGAATTAAACCACCGCTATGCCCCGGTATTCCCCGGGTAGGGGGGTGCGGGGCTTTCCACTGACTAGTGCATAAGTTTGAGTAGTTATCGTCAGTAAAATTCTACCGATAAGGTACATGGTACAATACATGTAACTGAAGAACTGGCAAGCTTGATCTGAATGAGAAAATACTGATTAGAGAAAATACTGAATAGAGAAAATACTTTTGGAGCAAAACCGTTGCTATTCCCAACAAGGTCAAGTACACTTGGCAAAAGATAAAAAATAAATAATAAATCGATACCCACAGGGCATTTCTGGATAAAATATGACCACATTTCAATTGATGTAAACAGACGAGTGGAAATTACAAAACGTTTACAAACAAGTTACCAAACGAACCATTGTAAATCACTATAAAAGCGTCAAAAAGGCATCTTTATTCATTATTAGCGTTAAAGTTACAAATGGTAACCAGGCTTTCACATTATTCACTTGGTATGGAAGTCAATAAACGCGACAAAACACACTTGAAACCTTGAAATTGTATCGATGCTCAGATTTCATAGCCTAAATAAACTAAATAAATTAAATAGAGCGACTTAATAAACATACCTGTCATAATGAAGCAACCATTGTATCACGAATTTCTACAGACTTTAAGAAATGAAGGAATAAATGGAGTAATTTTTGCACCAAAAACACTCAACAATATCACGCATCACGGCCCGGACACGTACGCGATGATATGCGATAAGGATGGTCAGCGGTGGGACCACAGGGACCCCATGCCGTCTGGGTAATGATTTTAGCGGAGCTCCTGCGCGGGCCGAAGGCCCGCGCAAGCGGAGCACCATACCTAAGGAAAAAACGTATAGTATACTATCGAGTTGATTTTTGAACGTCACGGGCATTATGGATCATTTTGATGACGTCATTGATGACGTAAGGGCATGTGACCTTGGTGTAGAGTTCCTCTTATGGTCTTTGAAACTTTGTCCAAGTTTGTCTTCTAAAGAAGCTACCCTTCGGGAGATATGATTTTTTCTTTATTTTTCTGGTATTAAACCTATAGCGTACGCCGTCCGTCCGTCCGTCCGTCCGTGTACACATGGGAACCCTGTGGTATACAAAGAAAAAATCATATCTCCTCAAGGGTACATGCTAAGACAACCATACTTGGGATATTTTGTCTATGCCACAAGGGGGGTGGTGTAACCCGGACACGTGATGTGACGTCATCGATGACGTCATCTATGCTTGAAAAATCAATATCTCGTGAAGAAAAGACTCTAAAACAACCAAACTTGGGTAGTGTAGTCTAGGCCACCAGATGAGCGAAATGAGGTTATCACGTGATATGACGTCATCGATGACGTCATCTATGCTTGAAAAATCAATATCTCGTGAAGGGAAGACTCTAAGACAACAAAACTTGGGGAGTGTAGTCCAGGCCACCAGATGAGCAAAATGAGGTTGTCACGTGATATGACGTCATCGATGACGTCATCTATGTTTGTAAAATCAATATCTCGTGAAGGGAAGACTCTAAAACAACCAAACTTTGGTAGTGTAGTCTAGTTCACCAGATGAGCGAAATCAGGTGGTCACGTGATATGACGTCATCGATGACGTCATCTATGCTTGAAAAATCAATATCTCGTGAAGGGAAGACTCTAAGACAACAAAACTTGGGGAGTGTAGTCTAGGCCACCAGATGAGCAAAATGAGGTTGTCACGTGATATGACGTCATCGATGACGTCATCTATGTTTGTAAAATCAATATCTCGTGAAGGGAAGACTCTAAAACAACCAAACTTTGTTAATGTAGTCTAGTTCACCAGATGAGCGAAATGAAGTGGTCTCGTGATATGACGTCATCGATGACGTCATCTATGCTTGAAAAATCAATATCTCATGAAGGGAAGACTCTAAAACAACCAAACTTTGGTAGTGTAGTCGAGGTCGCTAGATGAGCGAAATGAAGTGGTCACGTGATATGACGTCATCGATGACGTCATCTATGCTTGAAAAAATATCTCGTGAAGGGAAGACTCTAAAGCAACCATGTAAACCATGTACACATGGGAATCCCTTTCATTCACACATTTTTTTATAACCAGGAGCTCCGCTTTTAGCCAGTGGCTAAATCTATATATTATTGATTTTCTGTGAATCATGCAAGTCAAACGATGTGTTTCAATGCAATTAGCAACAGGAGCTCATAGCCGAAAGATCTTCCAAGCACTGCTACACGGCTCTTTGCAAACTAGGCTGCACGTTTTACAAAGTAGAGGCTTCTTACAGTCCCTTATTTAAGCCCCATGTACACGACAGGGATTTTTTGGCACGGCTCGGATAAAAGTGGTACGGGTACCAAATTTAATGGCACGGCTCGGCTATATTTTCGCTATGTACTTGGCATTGCAGGATTTCATTTTCTCAGGGCCGGACCCGAAATGTTATCCGTGCCGGGACTACGTGGCGAGGTAGTCCCAGAACCATTTTTATCCGAGCCGTGCCAAAAAAATTCCCTGTCGTGTAAATGCGGGGCTTTAGAGTGGGTATTAATGTTTCTGCCACAGCGTGTACCACCATGACATGAGCCGTATAGTACCTTAATTCCCATTTACACGACAGGGATTTTTTGGCACGGCTCGGATAAAAAGCAGTACGGGTACCAAAATTAATGGCACGGCTCGGGTATATTTGCGCTGTGTAAATGGCTTTGCCGTACTGAATTTCACAGAGCCGGACCGAAATTTCATCCGTGCCGGGACTACGTGGCGAGGTAGTCCAAGAACCATTTTTATCCGAGCCGTGCCAAATATTTCTGTCGTGTAAATGGATGGACCTAAATCCCTGGCTAAACTAGGACACATGTAGCGCGCAATGTAGCCAGACACATGTTTCCTTCATGTTTTCCAATTTAGCCACGCGAGAAACATTGTTACGCGCGACAAATTTTGTAGCCGGGACACAAATAAATGTTTCTGTGTTTCTTCGCCAGACAAGAAACATTGTATGTGTCCGAAACTTACGCGTGCGATGTTTCCTAGTTTAGCCACCTCGGGGAAACATGCAGGACATAAATGTTGCGCGCTACATGTGTCCTAGTTTAGCCGTATAGCTTACTGTTATAGCGTGAGCCTGCGATCGTCCGTAAATACAAGACAAAAGTCGTTTTTTTTTTCTTACTACGCGCGCTTTTATTCACCTGCGCGCCTTTTCAAGACCAATTTATTTACGGGCGATTGCCAAATAAGGGACTGCACGCAAAGCTGAGCACCCTCTAGAAAAATGCGGAGTACGTGACAGCGTTTTGAGAAACATTTCCGCTACATGCACAGGGATCCAGGAATTTTTGAAGGGGGGCACCACCATCTACCAAAAGCTCATGCATCTACCGAGTATCGCTTGTATATAATTTTTTTCTTTTTGTGCGATTCTGAAAATCAAACTAGAGATAATATGGCATTTTTCAGACACGGTGCAATGGAGTCACTGAAAATATAGAGGAACCTCGTGCCGGAAAATCAATGCCTAACTTCCTAGTATTCTCTCAGTGGAAATCTATTGTTTTAGAAGGGGGGTTCGGCTGCCACTGATATAAGTTCAAAATGTAGCATTCAAGCCTTCAGTGATATTTTATTTGCTATTTGTCTATTTTACAAGCAAAAAAAAAATGTTTAAATGCTCATGGACGTGAACTTTGGTATTACATTTATATATTCCAGTACCCAGCTCCTCGGAACCACTTTTCTTGCCTATACATTTTATTTTACCCTGTGTAATTAATTTTAGCTGCCCTGTCTCCAGCTCTTCAGGCCGCTTTCTGTGGCTTTACATTTTATTTTACCCAGTTTCATTTAATAACGGTCCCTGTCTCTTTAACACCGCGTGGTTCTCAGTATGTGCTTCTTCAGCCGCCTGGACTTGTTGCATCGCCTCTTGTTGTAGAACCGGTATTTCCGGTGAAACCGGTTCTTCTGGAAACACTTGACGGCCTCTACGTCACACCTGCACTTCGCCAGGCCACATCTTGACACTCGTTTGTTCTTCCAGCGCCTCCACCAGCGCCTGACGCGATAATGAGCTGCGAAGAGATCAAGATTTCACATTGAGGTCAAATTTCAATGACTGCAGACGACCCAAACACTTTTCCAATCATGTCCAAGTGAAAATACTTTCGCTGCTGCCTGCAAAAGAAGGCCAGAAAAAGCCTCTTGCTAGGGACGGTTTCTGGCAAAAAGCATTGAGGTGTCCTGCATGGTGCAAATTCACTCTATTTTGAACATGTTGAGAACTTTCGTAATGTTTAAAGTATTATTTTCATCTTTTGGGGCCTGTTTTTATAGTTTTGAGGCATTTTTAAAAATCTTTTATGGTGAAAAACTCTTACTTTTGCATCGAGGGTTCCTTGAGCCCGAGAAGGCGTAATAGACCGAGTATACCCTGTATCTGTTGCAAATCCGTCGGCGAATGAGCCTGTTGTAGCACTCGTCGTGACATACGCAGCATCTAAAACATGAATATAAAGAAGAAAATGAAGTCATATCCAGAAGTGGTCGCTTTTTACGAATTCGCGCGGACTTCCTGTGTTCTCGCCATCAGGCCCTTTGGCCGAGAAAAAATGGCGACGATGAGCCTTCCCCGCGAGATGATGAGCCGAGAACGGCTTTGCGTGCGCCAGCGATTTGATGCGACCAGTTGCCTCCATCTAGTCCACTAGAAAGGTCTAGCCATATACACAGGGAGCACATCAACAGGAGCCTAAATCTACTCCACTAGGTCTAGCCATATACACAGGGAGCCCATCAACAGGAGCTTCCATCTACTCCTCTAGGTCAAGTCATTTGCACAAGAAGTGTATAAAATAATGTGTTTAGATAGCGGATGTTGCATTTTCCGCAAAAATTAGCCTGTGTGGGCGCTTATTTTCCTCATACTTGTAATTTTGTCTTATGGTTTCAAAAAGGGGAAATCAATTGTGATCATGGAAATTGATTCGGAAAATTCGCAATTTGCACTCTTAAAAATTAAACTCTTGTGCTCCCTAGGTGATGGAGACTCCTGTTGATGGGCTCCTGGTATGACACAATCGTCACACTCAAAGTATGAAACTTCCGCGAGAGAGCGCTATGTGATTCTAAGGGGTGGCCTCTAACTATTTAACCTATGTCTATGTCTATGTCTAACCGCTTGGGTCGCGGAGGACTACCCCCGGGGGGGGGGGGGGGAGGACTCCAATATTTTTTGGTCGGGGATGATATCAGAAATTTTCAGTTTCGCCTACGGATACCAAACATGGCGGGCCATGGCGTGGCTCAAACAATTTATTACCCTAAAAGATACCTAAAAGATACCCTAAAAGATACCCTAAAAGATACCCTAAAAGATAAGGTCTTATGTACCAAGTAGGCGCGAAGGACACAGGTAACAGGTAAAAGACGTGTTTGTTTTTAATTTATCGTCTTCTTATCGAATAATCTCTCTTTCTTACACGGTTTTTAGAAGTACCATTATAAGAAAAAGCAATTTGGACACAGTTTCGTCCCTAAAAGATACCAATCTCCCTAAAATTTATTGAAGATCAAGATCACCCCTAAAAAAAGACCAAACCAACGTGATTTTAACCCCTAAAAGATACGACGATCATCCCCAACAAAAAAAATATGGGAGTCCCCCCCCCCCCCCCCCCCCCCCCCGGGGAGGCTACCAAGTAACGAGTCTTTGGCCTTGAAGATACAACGGGATTGTAGGGACTCTACCTGTCTACTCCGTCACGTGGTCGACCATGCCCACCCAATCCACACCAACAGCCATAATGCATGTAATTCCAAAATGGGCGTCCGGTGGCCTTTCCGATCATTTTGCCGAATTTAGAAACACTGCGCTTCTGGAGGTCATCAGCTCCTGGCTTGTCTTCTAAATTGGATTCAAATTTGTCCGTTAAAACAACGAAAAGTACTAGTGCATGGTTCGTAGTCAGTGGAGCGCGCTTAGCATCACAACACAACTTTCTATGACTATCGGCAAATACAGCACGCGTGATGTTGGAAGTGACACTCGAAACATTTTAAAATCACTTACAATGTTCTCGTGTCTCTTCCAACATCACGCGTGCTCTATTGCGCCGATGAAGTCATATAAAGTTGTGCTCTAATGCTTAAATATAGAAATCAATCTATTTCTAAAACATTTTGAATAGTCTCGCGCGGCTCATTACATTCAACGCGTGAATATGCAATGAATCGCCTGTCACAACAGTACAAGTTTTTGTCTGACTGAACAATTAACATTCGCAGTGATAGGGGGGATAGGGGTTTTCGGTGATGCGGTCATTGGATCGCAGTGATCTGGTGATGTGGTGAACAAGCCAAAATCTGCGGTTTATGCGATAGAACCCTGCAGAAATATTTAATATTAACTAATTTGAACATTTGATTTCTAGTTGGGATATGAATATTTTTATACTACTAAGGAATACCAGAATGTCTTTTGGAATAGCTTTCTTGAAGTAGGAATATTGGATATCAAAAGTAAAATACTCAGCTTCTATCCCCGATTCTAATAGACTAAAAATAAATAAACCGGGCCATACGGAGATAGTCTGATAGTGTCACCGCACGAATTTTAAACTCCGACTTTGTGTTAGTAGTTAGTGAATGAATCATGCGTTTACTGCTACTCGGCTAAGGCCAAGTAAAACAAATCATGTTTATCGTCCCCACCCGCATCGTTTTTTTGGAGCCGCATCACTTTTTATTTTATTTTTTATTTTCACAAAATTAATTGTCTACAAAACGAAGTCAAACGTCACAAGCGATTAGACTGCTTTGAAAGCATGGAAATGCTTTATATGAACATAGATTGCCCTTAAGAATAGTTTATGAAACAGTCGTAGTCATTTTGTAAACAAAATATGGCATAAACCAATAAAACAAGGCATAAACAAGGAGCAAAAAGAAATAAAAAATAAAAGGGCCGCGGCATGGACACTCCGGACGAAAAACTTGTTTATTACTCATTCATGCGCGCGCAGCGGAAATGAAGGAGCATTGGTATGATGTGAGACTTCTGCGTTAGCACGATTCTGCGTTAGCACAATTTCGATTCGATTAGCATTCGATTTTACTTCAAGCAATTTCTAGCGATCTTGCACGATTCCTAATAAAAGAAAAAGAAATCATAATGCGCGCCCAACCTGTAGTCGAACCCGTAACCTTGCAACCTGACGCTTAGCACATTGCGCCAGACAGCGAAAGATAGCGAAGCTTTGCAATTTATCTGGGTCAATCTACACGACAAAGCATCATGGGTATTTTAAATAATGGAGGCCGGAAGCGAGAACGATTTTCAGGTACTTTCCAGGTTCAAGTATTTAACACCAAAGAATTTACAAAAAGTCGAAAGAAGAAAGCTAATTGAAGAAGTGAGAGTATGCACTAGATAGATAGATAGATAGATAGATAGATAGTTTATTAGTTAAAAATTTACAGCCAAGGGCTGAAATGGTCTAACTTTACAATATAAAAATGCTAACTATAGTTTCTATAATAATAAATGTGTCTAATAAATATAATAATTGCTAAAAGGATAAATATGTCTAATAAAAAATGTATACTAAATTATGGAATATAAAACCTTGAATTACAATTTATAAAACTACTTTGGCAGCGCTTTGTAGAACATTTTGGCATAACGAATTTTCTTTTGTTCCTTAAATTATATTGCGATTCGTTTTTCTTTGGCAAGAGACGATTGAGTCTATGGTCAGTGTTCGCTACAATCTCATCGAAGAACCTAGAAGTGATGTCTTGGCGACGCTGGAAGAGTGTTACGAGGCCAGCTTCTTTAAGGGCTTCAGCGTAGCTTAGTTCTGGATAGATGATGCGCATGGCTCGTTTCTGTAGGCGCTCAAGATCATTACTTAAATAATTAGGCAGACTATTGTGATAGACTTGGCAAGCATACTCGGTCACAGGTCTTATACATGTAATGTAAAATTGCATCAGATCTTTGCTGGCTAACTTGGAGCGCTTAAGTTGCCTAAGGAAATATAACCTAGAGGCTCCTTTCTTAATGATGGCAGCAATATGGGCATTCCATTTAAGATCATTACTGATATTTAAACCTAGGAGCTTTGCTTCGCTTACCAACTCCAGCTCGGAATTATTTACATTAACTGAATTGAACCCTTTGTCTGCTTGTGAAAAGTCTATTCGTAGTTCTTTACATTTTACTTCGTTTAGTTGGAACTTATCTGCACTAGTTATACTACACAGTTCATCAACTGCCTCTTGGATCTTGCTTGTGTGTTTCTTGGGTACAGACTCTGAGATTGTAATATCGTCTACGTACTTCCAGAGGTGCACGCCAGGGACACTGATGTCATTTATCATAATCAGGAACAGCCAGGGACCCAGTTTTGTCCCTTGGGGTACTCCAGCAGGGATACCTCGCCATTCAGAATAACAATCCTGTCCCAACTTCACTCTTTGTTTACGATCGCGAAGGAAGTCAATGATCCAGTGAATTACTGAATCCGGGAGATCGTATGTGCGCAGCTTCCTCACCAGAATCGTATGATCGATAAGGTCAAATGCTTTTCGAAAATCGAAAAGCACGACCCTAGTAGCAGTGCCATTGCCGTCGGTGTCATTAGTCCATCGATGGAGCATGTCGATGAGGGCGTGAACTGTTGACGAATTTGGAATGGTTCCAAACTGCTGGCTATCGATCTTAGCTAGAACAGCAGGCTTAACAAATCTCTCAACGATGAAATCTTCTCCAATCTTAGACAAGAGTGGGGTCAGCGAGATAGGCCGTAGGTGCTTGTTGATGTCGAAGATTGGCTTTTGCTTTGGGACTGGTACAACATCAGCCTCCTTCCAAGAAGATGGGAGACAGCCTTCTCGGTAAGAGGAGTTCAGGATATCTCGAATTGGGTCCGAAAGTAAATCTGCGTTCTCTTTGAGTAACCAACCCGGCATCCCATCAGGCCCTTGGGCCTTAGTAGGGTTGATGGCGGAGAGGGCCTTAAAGACCTCTGCTGATGTTACAACTAGGTCAGACTCAGAGGGCGAAGCTGGCTCTACAGTTGGTTGTTCGGTTAAAGGCCGAAAGTCCTGCATAGGTGTCAGAAAGCCTTCGTTGATACGATTTGCTAGTGACGTGTCATTTTCACCTGTGTCCTCAGCGCTCAGGTGTTTGAGAGACTTGATGATATTGTCTTTAGCGCTGGTCGCTTTAGACATGCCACTGAGCTTCTTTACTTCGGTCCACCACTTTGCTGGTGAGCAGTCTTTCAGATGTTCCACTTTGTGACTGTAGTATTTGCCCCGGCATGCTTTGCGTTCTCGGTTTACGAGGTTCCTCAAACGGCGGAATTCGTCTTGATCACCCAAACTTAAGGCTCTCTGCCGCTTCTTGATCAGAGATTTTAGTCTCTGGTTAATCCATGGTGGCTCAGTAATGTGGATAGTTTTTGTCCTTATAGGTGCAATAAAATCAAGGCCTGTTTGGACGATAGTATGCAGTAGCGACGTTTTCTCTTCGCATGTAACGACAGTGTTGATGAGCGATTCAACATCTACTTGCTCGAGATATGATCTTATAGCTTGACGATTACTCGCTCGCAAGTCCCTTGATTTGACAGTGAACTTGCTCTCTGAAATTGCAGGACGGACTTTAGGTTGGACCTCGACGGAGCAGTGATCTGATAGGCCAAATGCTGGTCGCTCGATAGGTGGATCGTAGTACTCTTTGAGGTTCGTAAGGATCTGGTCAAGTGTGTTCCGCCCGCGCGTAGGGAAGTAAACAGTTTGCTTGAGATTAAAGTTTGATTTTAACCTCGCTGTGTCCAGCTTGTTTATATCACCGAGCAAAATAATTCCGCAATCAGAGTGACGCGATTCGATAGTAGACAAACACTTGATCAGATAGTCCAGCATCTGCGAGTTCGAAGCTGTTGGTGGATGGTAAATAACTCCGATAATAATATTATTCACGCCTCGCGGGAGTCGATGTGGTCGAATGTCCAGCCATAAAACTTCGAGAAAATCATCCGCCAGGTCTTCAATAACCGAAAAGGGAATTGTATCTTTAACGTACATGCAAACTCCGCCATGCATTATCTCCACTCGGTCACGGCGAACGAGATGATAATCGTCAATTGCCACAACTGAATCTTGTATGTGTGATTTGAGCCATGACTCGGTTATGCAAATGAAATCGAAGTTCGCATTCTGGACAACATGGCGAACCTCGTCAATTTTTGGAGCCAGCGACATGACATTCGAGAGGAAAAAGGATGGAACGAAGGTGTTGGTTGATCCCTTGTTCGAGCAGTCGGCTGGGGGCTTGTTAAGTGGAATTTCTACGCAGTTGTTGGAGTTTTGCGTGTTCTTGTTAATTCTACGCTTTAACGTGATAAAGGTGGACGGACAAGCTCGCTATTGCTTCTTGCAGCACAGAGAATTTAAGGTAAAATCTGTTTAAAATAATTGGAAAGAGAAATAGAGAAGCTTCATTTTTATACTTGCAGTACAACGCCATATTTCTTCTAATTGATTCGGATTTCTTTCGAAATAAATCGCTGCATTTTAAAGGCTTATAATGTTATAATTTATAAGTTATTGTAGCATTATAATGGAGGCTCAAAGTACTTGACAACTGCTCATGAGCAGAATATCAACATCCTCTGATTCTCACTAGGAGGAAAGTAATACTCAGCATCCCTGTTTTTGTTTAGGTATACAAATTCAGGTTGCAAGAGACTGGTATTTAAAAGCATCAACTATTTTCATGGATAAAATGCATTGTTTTGTGTTATCCTATTCTTGCGATAGATTTTACGGTTTCAAAAAAGCCTGTGGATCATGGTTTTCACGTAATATTTACTTGTAACATTTCAGATTTCGTCATTTTCGAGTATTAGTTTACAGTTGACGCGGTTTCCATTGTTATTCGTAGGGAATTAACTCGGATAATGGCTCTCAACAAACTAAAAGTCGGGGAGGGATTTGAATTCTCCAGGGAAAGGTTGGGGTTGATCAATAGAATTGAATTGAATTTCTAGGTAAATATATTGCTCACTATGGATTAATAGGTAAGTATATGGCTCATTATGGATTAATAGGTAAATATCTAGTTATTTACCTATGAATCCATAATAAGCCATATACTTACCTGTAAATCAATAATGTGTGGTTCCAGAAAATATCCCCCCCCCCGGGAAGAGTGTTGAAAAGTGACCCCCCACCTCTCTGGAATTCCCGAAGAAAAATACAGTATTTGTATGGAAAATATATCCTTTCCTATTATCCTTCCTATGGATAATTTCTGGAACCACACAATAAGCCATTTTTACCAAGACTTCAAGGGGCACTGTCACGTTTGTTTCATCAAAATATTTTAAAATAAGACAAGTGTTCTACAGAAACAACTCCGAACCTATATTCTGTTTCAAATTAGTCTTAAAAAGAAAAAGAAACTTGTTCAGCCTGTTCGAAAATCAAAAATGCCAATTAGCAATCCAATTCCATCCGCTCGATTATACACGAAAATACTCCAAATTTGTATTGATCTAGCAGCTGAAAGGTTAGGTATAAAACGTAGACCATTATTTTGTTCATTTGTAGGGAGTTTGACTGCATTTAAGCTACTTAAAATGACCCCAAGTTAGACCAAAATCCATGATAGACCATGACAGTTGCCCCTTTCACAATGACTAATTCAATTATCAACCCAAACATTTAACTAGTGAATTCAAATCCATACACTTACCCCGAGAAAAAAAACATCCAATAATCTCAGTTTATGCATCTATGCTGACTGTCTGTCTATAACCAATATTTGCTTCTGATTATCCTTTATGCGAATCCCGTTGAACGCCACAAAACACGATTTCCGAGAACGCCTTCACTTGAACCATATTGAGAAGCGTTTGTCCAGTCTACTTGCTTGGTCTCATTGTCCATAGAGTGTGTTTAAGACGTAAACCTGAAAATACAGATAAAATCATGCCCAAGTTAATTGCATATCTAATCGTAGAGAGCAACCAACGAGCGCAAAATACCTGAAACTTGCCTTCAGTTTCTCCATCTTGAATCAGTTCCATCCGTTTTGCTAGACAGAACGTTATGCAAATTGAGCTGTAGAAGCTGTAAGCTGTCAGGGCGTGGTACAAATGAAAATAACCAGTAAGGACGTAGTTGCTTTTGTCTCTATTATTTTCGTTCTACAAAGGAGTTCTTTTGTCTGTAGTCTATTATCCTCGTTCTTTGTGTTGAGGTAGGGTATTGTTGTATTATCCAACCAGAGAGGAGCTTTACGCAGCTACGTACCGACCAAAATAACAGCGCTTTAATGAGTTGCGCTTTTACAAAAGGCCGCTTGATTGATTGGACTGGCTGTTGTACGAAAACAAAAGACGTAATTCGTGTTTGGAAACCTTTGTCAATCATAGTTGAATAAAAGTTGTCATTCATTTTCTTCAGCATCACAACTTTATTGTGCATGGTAAACATTAATTGCAATGAGTTTCTCTGGGGAACCCACTTCTATGAAAGCAGCTAAATAACTAACAATAGTTCCTATTGGAATCCGCTATCTTTTTCAATTGTAAACTGTACTCCTTTTCAAAACTGATAAATTCAATGAGACGAATGCATTTCATTTGTCCCTGTTTTCTGAAAACCTTGTCAACTGTAAACTAAGTCCGTTAATTACCTCGATTCTCGGCAATAACCCCAATACATCCCTCGGGCCTACGGCCCTTGGGATGTATTGGGGTTATTGCCTCGAATCTCGGTAATTAACTCTAACTTATATAAGATTAGGACTCCCGTGCTGAACAATTAAGAAAAAATTGAGTGACAAATTCAGAGGATCGGGAACACCAAAATTGGACGAGGCTGTAGACCGAATCCAATTTCATTGGTGTTTCTAGGAATTTTTGCATTCATAAACTTAAACATTCATAAACTTAAACTATCCAATTTCAAAATATTCGGGGCACTATCCAATTTAAAGATAATTGGATACTTCAGCAAAATTCAAGAAAAATCAATCTGCAAGCACTATTGGATTGTGAGGTCATGTGTATGCTTGTCATGCCCATGCCAGGGGTAAACCAACTGGAGGTCTCTTTCAAAGGCAGGATACAACAACATTTGGAAAAAATCAGAGACGTTTTCTTGAATTGCCAATATCTTCCATGTGGCTACTGATGAGAACAGACCACATGCCTGTACCCAGTATTCTCCTAGGGGGGAAGACTCCCCTATGTTTTGTGCAGGGGTGCTCCTAATTGTCTTTCATATTACGAGGGGAAATATGTCTTAAATTCAGGCCACCAACAAGTGTGATTTGCTTCATTTGCTAGAAGGGGCCTCTAAGAGGTACCTATCTAAGTATCTATGCGGCTCTAAAAGGGAAGGGGAGGTTGTCGGGGTGAGCGAAAACCGGAAATAGCGCAGGCCTCAAGGCTACCAAGGCTAAATTCTACCCCCTAAAGGTACCAGAGGCTGCCCCAAAAATAGGGGAGTCTCCCCCAGGGAGTATTTCAACATTTGAAAAATTATCCATTCACTAATTCCAAATTCATGAATGAGTTGGCTCATAGAGCCCTTTGATTTTTTACTTGGCCTAAACTAATGTTTTGAAAGTCTTATGTGAAATATTCGTGTTTACTTTAAAATCATTTTAAATTAATTTGAAATCTAAATTGAGTACACAGGAAGTTTTAAGAGCATTATTTCTTGAAGTTTAATCAAACAGAAACCTAATTATCAGGAATAAACTTGTAACTTGAAATTTCCCTATCAATGGTGTCGATGTTTGTTTTCCAATAGTTCCTTATCCCACGTATCAGGCCCACGTATTGTTCGATACAAGTTCAATGGAAAGTTCTTGAAATTAAATTGCTGCTTTAGTAATTATAGTTCTCCTTTTAACAATTAAGAATTCGAGTTTTGTAGATATATAGTATGAGTCAAAGTTGAGTCAACTTATTTCACACACGGAAAACAATACTGTACACTACATTAATCTTTATTTTGGCATTTTTTGCGAGGGTGGTACAAATAACAGACCAAAACCGTTTTCTAAATTATGGCCCTCAAACAGTCGCTAGAAGCCTAATTTTCGTAGTAGAGAACTGTTTGAACTTTTTCCGTGCCTACATACTCTGATGCAAACACGAGGGGAGGTTGGGAGAATTCGAGACAGTTATGCAGCCACGAGACCGAAGGTCGAGTGGCTGCATAACTAGTCGAGAATTCTCCCAACCTACCCGAGTGTTTGCATCAGAGTATGTAGACACTGGGAAAAAGTTCTCTATTGCTTTTATAAAATATCTTTCACTTTTTGAAGCGAAAGATTTAAAATGAATTTATTTCAACATTTTGTGTGAATATATAAATTCTCCTTACCGCACGACGGCCTGAACGGGCCAATCAGAGGGCGTGTTATATCGCATGTGTTCAAGTTTATCACTCAGTTGGCTGGAAGTTTTGCGAAGGGGAGGCGAGAGAAAACTGCTTTCTAAGAAACATTTGACGACTTTATTGACCTCTTCTATGATGTTTATTGTAATTGAAGCATAAGCGAATGTCAATGAAGGGATGTACGGGTTAAGAATTGCAAAGTCAAAGGAACTTTCCGTACAACAATAGCCTTCACGTGTTCACTTGAGCCTTTTGATGAGTTTTGGAAAGGCAAATTCGGCCGGTATCGAAAAAGCTGGATAGCAAGAAAAGCGTGTCTTGTTTCAATCTTCTAATCAAGCAAAATGTTGAATACCAGACTGGAAAGATACTATGGGGGCTTCAATTGTTGCTGATGGCATGAACGAATATTGAGTTTTTGAAGCAACTCAAGTCAAAGTTTCGTCGACAGTGCCGTCGGTGTTCGCCGATCGCCGGTAAGAATTTCATGTTTTGTTAATACTCCAAATCTTGTTAACTTGCTAGCAAACGATTGCTTACCTACTCGGCTTGTGAA
This sequence comes from Scolanthus callimorphus, assembly GCA_033964015.1. NCBI lineage: Eukaryota > Metazoa > Cnidaria > Anthozoa > Actiniaria > Edwardsiidae > Scolanthus > Scolanthus callimorphus. The sequence goes on along the minus strand of CM066912.1, from coordinate 33,659,329 downwards.
AGATCATCATTGAATAGGAAATTGAATAGGAAAGTAAGTGGAAATAAATTGTGATTTGTTCCATAATTTGTTCTTCATTTTTGGCTAGCCGATCGATTCGCCGAAAATCTCCAAATTATCAGAATTTTAGTTGGGTCGCTATGTAACTTGATTTGTGTTGTTTTTCTCCTCTTAGTGCGAGCTTTATACTTTTAAAAAGTTCCCAGAAGTCAAAGAAATCGTTTCATAAAGGGAGGGAAGAGGATTTCGGAGGACAAAAATATCATGTAAGGTACTTATAATCGTACGAAAATGTTGACAATCCTGAAAGTTTACACGCGTTTGACTAAAAAAGTCGAAGACAAGCCAATTCTTTGAACTTGTGGTTTAAGGATGGGACGACAAATGATAGCTAAAAAGAAAACAGCACTGCTTTCACAATTTCATTGCTTCAAGTGTTTGGATAAATTTTTGTCAAAATATGTAAAGAATGAAAAAAGAAGACAGCGCAAACATCGTCCCAGGCGTGACGTCACAACCGTGTTTATATACTCTCATATAAACACACCTGTCGACCAATGAGAGCGCGCGTACTATCTTAGCTATTTTATAATTAAGCAATAAAAGTACTTTCCGCGTGCTCTCTGTTTTCTTACAAACACGAGGGGATGTTGGGAGAACTGATCAAAACTTGAAAGACACGAGCCGAAGGCGAGTGTCTTTCAAGTTTTATCAGTTCGACCAACATTCCCCGAGTGTTTGTAAGAAACCAGAGCGCACGCAGAAAGTATTTTTATTGCTTTTAGAAAATAACATACACACGCGCGACAGCGTTGCGTGACAATCGTGTTTCTCAGGTCTCTTACAAACACGCCTTTCAACCAATCAGAATGCGCACATTCACAATACAACATAGGTGTTATTTTCTAAAATAGCATACAGTACCTTCGATTTGTTGCTAAAACGATCTGAGCAAGTTTTACGCCAGCGTTTCACTAATCACTATTCCGTGATAGAGTAGGTGGTAGCCAATCAGATTGCAGGATTCGTGATAGTACGAGTGGTTTCTACTAAACTTAGAGTTAATCTTGCAGATAGTAAACACATGGAAAGCGCCTGGATCAAAAGTCTTTTTTTATATAAAATGTATAGTATGTTGATGCTCGTCTATCCTCGTTTTGATGTGTTTCCCATGCATTTCATTGAAGGTCATTACACTAAATTTTGTAAATTCATATACTAGCCATTTTTCAAGTCATTCTTCTCAATTTGCCGTTTCCTGACTTTAATGAGCATGGAAATGCTTTATATGAACATAGATTGCCCTTAAGAATAGTTTATGAAACAGTCGTAGTCATTTTGTACACAAAATATGGCATAAACCAATAAAACAAGGCATAAACAAGGAGCAAAAAGAAATAAAAATAAAAAGGGCCGCGGCATGGACACTCCGGACGAAAAACCTGTTTAGTTTTTACTTGGCCTAAACTAATGCTTTGAAATTCTGTGAAATATTCGTGTTTACTTTAAAATCATTTTAAATTAATTTGAAATCTAAATTGAGTACACAGGAAGTTTTAAGAGCATTATTTCTTGAAGTTTAATCAAACAGAAACCTAATTATCAGGAATAAACTTGTAACTTGAAATTTCCCTATCAATGGTGTCGATGTTTGTTTTCCAATAGTTCCTTATCCCACGTATCAGGCCCACGTATTGTTCGATACAAGTTCAATGGAAAGTACTTGAAATTGAATTGCTGCTTTAGTAATTACTTCTCTCTTTAACAATTAAGAATTCGAGTTTTGTAGATATATAGTATGAGTCAAAGTTGAGTCAACTTATTTCACACACGGAAAACAATACTGTACACTACATTAATCTTTATTTTGCGAGGGTGGCACAAATAACAGTCCAAAACCGTTTTGTAAATTATGACCCTCAAACTGTCGCTAGAAGCCTCATTTTCGTAGTAGGGAACTGTTATAATAGCATACTACCTTCGATTTGTTGCTAGAACGATCTGAGCAAGTTTTACGCCAGCGTTTCACTAATCACTAGCCATTTTTCAAGTCATTCTTCTTAATTTGCCGTTTAACTGTAAATACGGATGTAGCACAGTGCTGAATCTAATTCTCAACTTCCCTAATAACTATTAAATAAGATGTTCTTAAGCAATATTAACGTTATCATGCCCTCTATAAAGCGTTGTTCCGCTGTTTTGTTTTTTTTGCATTTTTCTTTGCCTTTTTGTACTACCTGCGACTGACCACAGGTTTCACCACAGGTTTCCAAAGCTAGGGGTCAGATGTACCTTACCTTCCATATCTCCCGACCGTACCGTTTGAACCAGTACAAACAGTACAATAGCCAATCCAAGTTTCATGGCCACCTCCATTCTGCTCATTGAGACCTAGCGCGGGGATGAGCCTCTCTGACACGTCCGGCTTTCGATGCAGGCGTGTTATGGCTTATAAGTGACGTGCGGTTTGTTTAAATCAAACTTATTGCGTGTTGCTGACAGAGCTAATTAATATGATAAATGATACACAAAAATGCGGAAAATTAGAAAGAGGAAAAATTAATCGGTCACTCGACTAGTGAAGTGATTATACACCTATTTCAATTAACGTTGCTCTGCAAAACGTAAAACCATGAACCATGCATCACAATGAAGACGCTATTTCTCGTATTTTTCTCGAGTTTGGCAAACCAAACTAAACTAAAACCACCCAATGACACTTTGTTTACTGCTTTGAGACACAATTTGGCGTGAACTGCTTCGTCTTAATCAGGAATTACAATTACTACTTATGATGCATGGTTCATGGTTTTACGTTTTGCAGAGCAACGTTAATTGTATATCTCGACTATATTAAACGCACCATTTGAGTCTGATTTTGGAACATTAAAAGTATCTTTGCATCAGAATTCCAATTCCTGCCCATGCCAGGAGACCACCAGCAGGAGCCTCCATCTACTCCACTAGGTCTAGTCATATGCACAGGGAGTCCATCAACAGGAGCCTCCATCTACTCCACCAGGTCTAGCCATATGTACAGGAGTAGAAGAGTTTATTTTGAGACTGTGGATTCTGAATTGAACCGGAAATTGTTACTTGAGAATGACAATGTTGAGTTCAACGCGTGCAGTGATTTACATTTTTTTCTTTTGAGAGTTAGTGGAAATAATTGGTAACCATGACAACTAATTCTCGTGCTGACTATCCAATGTTGTGACCATGGTTGCACGTAGTATTCGCTTTTGTGTAGTCGCTGTCTGAAACTTCGACTGAGTTAGATGAACACTAAACTTAATACTATTTTAGCAGAAATACTTTTAAGCAAGTTTTAGCTTGTTAAAATTTCCATTCCCTCTCGCTACTAGAGTGATGGAGCCCAAATAAAATGTTAGAAGCGGCGTGGCGTAACGGCGGACACCCTGCTTTCCTTTATCTAGACCTATCTAATAAAATCGAAAATCGAAAATGGACCATTTCTTTGTCTAAATTGTGGTTAAAAGCCTTTGTAGTTACCGCAAAGTATTAGAAAATTGTGTGGTGATCAAGGCACCATTAACGCCGATATTGGCACCACACAACTCATCAAAGTAATAACCGGGATCGGGAATAGAGCACAGTGAAACAATATTGCCAACAGCCACGCCAGCTACATTCTGTGTATACTTAGTCTGAGCTGCATTAGGTTTTTTGCCAACCCCGTCCCGGCAAGTATTTATTTTATATATATCGGTATGGATATATGAGTGGAGTACCTTTTTAGGCAAAAAAAAAGTTATGAAACGCATCATATTTAATGAAGCAAATACAAAGGAATTCACATCCGTAAAAGGCTGTTTTATGCCTGATAAAATCACGACCAATTTACAAATTTATTGTACGCTACATTTTCTGAACTAAAGCAGCTAAACTGAACTAATGCAGCTAAAATCGTTGCATCGCGACCCGCGATTTGTTTTTGGCTTTGCTGTTCCGCCAGTGAAATCTTATGAGCCAATCAGATTCTTGCCCTGTTTCGCCTAGTGCAGTCGCCTGGTTTTCCGTCGCGACGTTTCAGGTTTTAGTTAATAAGGAAGCCAGTTGACTACACTAGGGGAAACAGGGCAAGAGTTTCATTGCCGGGCCAGAAGTTTGATTGTCGGAACAGCAAAGTCAAAAATCCAAACATAATTTGTTGTTTTTGAAAACGTCGATCGTGATGCAACGGCTTTAGCTGTAAAATGATGATTTTTCTACTTCAAAGTTTATTAACAACCTTTTATATTAGCGGTTTTCATTCTTGTTGGTTTGTTGTTGAATTGTTATCGCATTTGATTCGATAGCGAGTTACTCATGAATCACTCACCACAGTCATACGTCAACTGCTCTAGTAGTACAAAAAGTTCGCAGTCGTTTTCTATTGTCCTATCGCCCATCCTATTGTCCTACCGCCCGTGCATCAACCCGTAGCTTCCGATGCGGTTTCTCTACAAATAGTGACATATACCACTGGTGTTTTTAAATGCTCTTTTATTTCAAGGCTACATTTACATTTCAATGTACAGCTTTTCAATATACTATCTCAATGATGATGGCAAAGGATGATGGGGGACAATTCATTAAAATGTATGGCGAAATTGTGAGTTCACTTTTAGAGTAATAATACTTTTGATGAGGACATAAAGTGGTAAATTTAGCCGCCACATCCATCTACTACAAATGATACATTAAGTATCGATGAAAATTAGAGAAAATATATCAATAATATGCTTAGAATGTATAAACTACAATAAAATAAAATTATAATAATAATTAGTCATATATATAACCAAGGGGATATTGCATCTGCACTCGTTATCAATGATCTTCTATCCAAAGAAAGGAAGTTGGTGAAGGAGAGGTGTGGGGGAAGGAGTAAGAGATAGGCGAGGGGAAGGGTTATGAGATAGGAGAGGGGTAGGGGAGATATATAACCAAGGCGATATTGCATCTGTACTCGTTATCAATGATCTTCTATCCAAAATGAAAGGACGTTGGTGAAGGGGAGGGGGGGGGGGGGGGTAAGAGATAGGTGAGGGGAAGGGATAAGGAGATAGGAGAGGGGTAGGGGAGATATATAACCAAGGGGATATAGCATCTGTACTCGTCATCAATGATCTTCTATCCAAAATGAAAGGACGTTGGTGAAGGGGAGGTGGGGGAAGGGGATGAGATAGGAGAGGGGTAGGGGGTAGGAGAGGGGAACGGGAAAGTTCAATCTCGTACCGAGTCCGTCATATTTTGGCCAACGGCAAGATTCTGGGGGAATCGATTCTGGAATTTTCTAAAAAATCGAGATTGAAGAACTTGATACCTTACAGAGGCCTCGATTGACTTTCAAATAAATGGCCATGGAATGGTAGAGAAAAAGGGCGGGCCGCGTGTAAAGACCTAAATAGCACTTCTCCATACTCAAAACAATACACTTCTCCATACACTTGATGGGAGAATTTGGTGTTGTATCTGTTCCTCATCACGTATGGGATGATTCAATAAATTCTCCTTACTTGTTTTCATGACAATGCTTTTATACAGTTGGGAGAGGTTTAAGGTTGATCACCTGTTGGAGTGAAAGGGTTAAAGGGTCTAATAAAGTACGATGAAGGGCATGAGCTTCCGTGAAAGGCTTTAGATCGTGAAAAATTGTCTTTTTCACGTCATGGGGATTGATATAAAGAGGGAATTTGTTGCCATTATCAGAGACAACATTGCAGATGTTCCATCCCCAGGGTTCTTTTTTTGTTTCTTCTTTTTTGGAGTCACTCCACTTGTCCAAGTCCATTCCGGGTTCATTTTCCTCATTGTAGTGTCCTCGCATGCGGTAACATGTTAATGTTAATGTTAATGTTAAAAACAAAGTTTTGAAGTGTGGGTTTAAAATAATTTTTGGGATTTAAACAATAATTTGTAATCACAACAGGCATTTTATCGTCACACTTCGCAAAATTTCAATGGTATCCGGCCCTTCTGTAATATCACAAGGTAAATTGATCGCGCGGGTCAAAAGTCAATTTCAAGAAAAAGGAGCAAAAATTATGCGAAAAAAGCCACTTTTTTGCTTCGATACTAATTCGCTTTAATAAATATCATCGCCCACGTGACATATGAAAGCTGTGACGTCAACATTATTCCAACGTGTTCGTGAAGCCAACTTGCAAAGCATGACGGTAAAATGCACTGCCGCAAAGAACTGTGGTATAAAGGCCCACCGCCATCCTTTGCGAACTTGGGCTTTTGTTTTGAATTGCTACATCTTGCACTTTTTAAATAAATATCGCAAGAATTTAGATGGAAAATAGTTAAACTCTGAACTTACATACCTAAATAAAAACAGTTTGTTTCGAGTATCGCTATAAGGCACATTTTCTGTTATTGAGACAAATATACCTCGGCGCGCAAAGGATTGTGGTTGGCGATGGGCCTTTTAAGGTAACCGCCATATTCCCGGCATGCTCAGGGCTCTTACAGTGGCCCTACACTTTCTTAGGGTATTCATCTTCTTCGGTCCAGGGGGGTGCATTGCCTTGGTTGCCGCGGTGTTCTTTGTTTTGACCACAGGTGCGGGAGCGACTGCTACCGCGGCTTGTTTGGCCGCGGCTTGTTTGACTGCGGCTTGTTTGGCCGCTGCTTGTTTGACTGCGGCCTTCACGTCCTTATGGGAAAGTGGTGTCTTGATCTTATCTGTTCGTGATAAAGAAACATTGTTTTTAACGGAAATGATTCACTAAAGCATGTGTTACCTTCCCTTAGGGGCCGACCATTTAACTTTTGAAGTGGGAGGGGGGGGGGGGGGGCTTAAAAAATTTTCTACACGGCAAAATGGTGACTGAAGCCCTTCTTTCTCATTAGAAAAAAATTCTCAACGCATAACAGAGGAATAAAAAAAGATCTTGCAAGATCCGCTCCCCCCTCGGTAATAGACCTCTTTACCTTGGGCGTAATGTTGTCCCATTTCAGATCACGTGGCATTCCCATAAGTATTCTTTCTTTGTTTTTCTGCTACGCACCGAAGGATATATGAATATGAAAGCAACCCAAACAAAGAGCTTATTCAAATGAATGCCACGTGATCTGAAATGGGAAAACGTTCGCGGTTATTTTTTTGCCATTGTGGATATAAATGAAGACACGTGGTCACGTCTTTCGGATGAGACAATTAACGGAAAGATCGTTAAGAATAGATTTAATGTATTTTTGCCTGGTTTCAAGTGTTGATCTATTATTTTAATTATTGTCTTCAACCGCGCTTCTGGGCTTATAACTCAGAGCCAATAGAAAGAGTAAAGCTTCTTACCTCGACGCCTTCCTCGTCGAAAACTGCGGCCACGACTACGACGACCCCACCAGCTTCGTTTCTTTGATTTTCTTCCGCGACGACGACCCCACCAGCTTCTCCGTTTTTTTGATCTTCGACCTCTTCTTCCGAGACGACGACGACGCCACCAGCTTTTGCTTCGTTTTCGCCATCGTCTTCGCCTTATTTGGAATACCGTCCTCTTCTCCAGTAGCGTCCACGTCGCTTCTTCCTTATTCCCCTGTATCCCCTCCTTTTGCGATGGCGACTCCATTTAGCAGCAGTTGCCCACTTGTTTGCAACACTTTTACCTTCCCTCCTTTAAAACTCACAAAATATTGACGTTGGCCGATAACGAAAATTATCCCTCTGCAACATTTTTTCAAGTTTCTGTATTTATTCTTGAAATAGACGGACATTCGACGGATGGGCAGTTTGAGCCGTTTTCGTTTGAAGGGATGGTCAAATCTTACAATGCCTTTCTTCGTGATTATCTTTATCAGTATTTTCTTGCCTTTGATCACTACAGCCCATCTGCGTTTGTATGGAATAAGCTAGAAAGGATAAAAACACGGCGTCAAAATTCCGGGGGGATATATGTAAAGCTTTAAGGGGCCAAGAGGGGGGAGGGGTGAATGATTCCTGGGTGGAGGGGGGAATAATTGTGGTTCGTGCTATTGCTCTGCGTTGAAGCGTGGAGCTGACACAAATATTTTTGGCGTTCTTTTGAGCGCTTCAAAGCCTTGTGTTTCGAAGGCACGGATGCTACGGGACATACGGGACATACGAGATGTTGCTAATATACGACGCTTTGAAGGCAGAGCGGAAATGACCAAAAATGAAATGTCTTACTTCGCTAAATTTCAATATATAAGCTCAAGATTCCGTATACAAAGAGTTTCTATGACCAAAAGCTTAATTCCACATTTTAAAGAAATTTGAAGAATATGAATTTTAGATGTGATTGAACAAAGTTTGCATAATTCCTCATCAAAGTACTAATTCTCCCATAAAATGGTACAGAAACCAAAGTTTAAAGCCTAATAATTCAAAGGCGGATCCATTAAGAAAAAGCCATCTTTGATATTTTGGTTTTAATCAGACAAGGAGTCTGTATTCAAAAAATCAAGCTTATCTGAGCTAACCTGACCTTTCTATTTAAAATTTAGTTGTCTAAGCAGGTCATTTCCGCTCTGACCGCTTTGAATAAACACGTGAGAAAACACTAATATTCTAATATCTATATATTAATACCGTAAGGAAAATCGTGTCGACACTCGCTCCGCTCAACCCTGAAGCTGTGCCGCCAAAAGAAGTTCGCAAACCCGAAGGGAAGGTGGAAATCTGGACCATGGGCGTGTTTTTGTTGGAAAAGATTCACCTCGGGCTAAGTTCTAATTCAAGCGATTTCTTTAGCGAGGAACAAAGCCGCCATCGCCGCCATGTTGAGTTCTCCCACAGAAACTAAAAAAGAACTCGGTTCGCGCAGCCGAAAGCACCATTGACATTCAAACTTAAATGGTTCTCTTACAGATTACATACAGGAATGTGCAGTTCTAACTTGAAAGATTTGAGCTGAGAAAAATTTTCATTCAAGTTTCAACAAACGTACACACTACCTTGCTTCCCTCGGAGCACGCGCTAAGTCATGCTAAGTCGAAATGACACATTTACAAAACAAAGTCCGTGAACGTCATGAATAATATTTTCTAAGTATAAATCCTGACGGCTCTATCGCAAAACGAAGGACACAATCCCGAAGAGAAGGAGGAATCCCTCCAGTGGGCATGTTTTTGTTGGAAAAGATTCACTTTGGGCTAAGTTCTAATTCAAGCTATTTTTTAAGCGAGTAAAGCCGAAAAAAATATAAATAATATAAACTAAAAAAAAGTCTTAGTCCTTAGACCATTTTTACTTGGCCTGTTTCTTCTCTCCCCTCACTGAGATATGATAAACATACAAACAATTCCGAAGTCAAATTGCGCTTTCGATTTTCACGGGTTCTTTGACCGATTTGAGAGACGGACACACGCGTGATTTTGTCGCACCAATCAGGGAGACCAGTGCAAAAAAATCCTTTTGGGCTCACTTTATTTATTTCGGCATGGTGGGACGGGGTACTCAGGCTGATGGGAGGTTATTAGTAATGTAAATCCAGCAGTTTATGGAAGGGGGAAATCATGAACCCCTCCCCTACATCCATATGGCCATTGTGATTTTTTTCCCGTTTTTTTTTAAACAGAGAACACTTTAAGTAAAATAAATTTCCCCCTACACTCCGTGAATTTTTCACGGGCATCAGCTAGTTAATGATATAATTCCCTACGCGTCCCCCCCTTTCCGTCCCTCTGCTCATGTGGAGATTGTGGAGCTGACAGGGGAATCACTAGTTTTCATTCTTACGTTGTAGTAGCCGCGTCCGATTCTTATCCTTGCGGGTACAAAGTGACTACCACGGATCCATTTCCTGCCATCCCACATACACCAGCGCCCCCCACGGATGGCCCATTTCCTGCGGAGTCCAAAGTAAATGACCGTGTAGCGCCAATTGCGGCCATAACGTCGTATGCCCACGATCTTGTGGTTTTTATTGAACAGACGCAGCCAAAGGTAGCCTGGGAAATAAAGAGTATTAGTCAAATCACACTCGTGGTCTATTATCAATGCTGCGTTCTGATTGGCTGAGCTACTAATGGTCTATTAGTGATAGACAGTGCCTGGCAAAACCACCACCTTTCTTTGCAAGAAAACTTGATTTTTTCAACATAAAATAATGGAATTCATTGCCAAAACCGACCAACTAGTTGGTTTATACTAAAACAATTAGACCTCTCGTCCTCATGTGCTATGATATCAATAGACCATTCAAGAATAATATGGTTTATTAATTCCTTTTACAGTGAAACACTGAATTATAGGTAAATACAAATGCGCAAGTTAAGGCTATATACATATGACAAATTTACACTTAATAACATTAAATTGGCTGAAACTTTACAGTTACAAAATTGGCAAAACGGTCTGTCCTGGAAGGCAAGGGGCGAGAGGTAGTTCCTGATCTAAGCGAATAGTAGATGGAATTACGCTTTTACGTTGGTGGATAAGTGGATAAGATTGGGTTGGCGGGAGAAATATTATTGATAAAGCGATGGCATAAAGATACACGCCTCTCAGAGAGGGTAGGTATACCCGCTTTATCAAGGGTGGTATTATAACTGGTGCCAGGCCAGATAATTGCCATTGCCCTCCTTTGAACTCTCTCGAGATGATCGGAGAGGAACTGCGGGAGGGAAGCATACACCACGGCAGCGTACTCAATTATTGTTCGGATAAGGCTACAATAAACGATGATGATGTCAGACGGTAAGGCACCAAACCTCAAGGCATAAAGTTGCCTCAAGGCATAAAGCCTTTTGTTGGCTTTCTTCACTACATAGTCGCAGTGCGCTGTCCAGGAAAGATCTTCTGAGATGTACACGCCGAGCAGCTTAAAGGACGAAACCTGCTCGATGAAAGAACCACCGATGGTTATTCGCCGTGGCACGCAACTATTGAAGTGAAGAAAGTCAACAGCCATAGATTTGCACTTACGCGGGTTCAGAACCATGTTGTTACGTTCTGCAAAGGAGGAAATGTCGTCAACAATACAATTGAGCAGTGATGGAAAATTTCCGGGGAATGATCTCCATCACAGTCAAGTCGTCGACGTATTTAGCGCGCGGACCCCTTCGGTCTCATGGTCTATTCATCATAGCACATTCGGCCTTGGGGTCTAATTGTTAATTAGTCTGCCGTTCGTTTGTTATTTTTTACAATTTTACAATTCCCAAACCCATAAAGCAATATCAAGGGATATTAATTGATTTACTCCAGTGAGAAATATTCAATCGTGGATTGGTTCAGGCCATGAATGAGTTTGTAAATCAGATAGGTTGACTATATACAAGACAAATACTCCGGGCTATCAATTTATGGGCTATCAATGGGGAGAAGTGGGTTTGAAGTGCTCAGAGTTTTGATATTTTCTATGACTGTACTGTATGCTACTAAGAGGACCGAGTCAAACCTACAGCCCGGGGAAGACGGCTCGTGGATGGGTGAGGTAGTAGGGCCTCAGGTTGCACTCACGTGACCGAAATCCTGGGTACTCTGCCTAAAGCTGGGAAAATACGAGACACAAAATCCCTCAAATTATCGAAGTCTAATATTTGTTGCTCATCGTTTTTCACCAAATTTCTTTTGATTATCACACATGCGAGCCCAAGGCGGATTTCGCCCCTTAGCACCTCACTGACTAATAATAATAATAATAATAATAATATTATTATTATTACTTTGCATTGTAGGCAAAACGTTATAAAAGAGCCTGTGTCAGCCACTCCTTTGTTATTGTTTTCGCTCGATATTAGAAGACGAATTACGAGTAGAAACCTCTAAATAAACGTCTAAAAACAAAGTTTCAGATTTGATTTACCAAATTCAATCGAGAAAATTGCTCTATATTCTCTAAATCAGCCGATGGAAATGGATGTTTTCCCCACTTGGTATGTTGCTATGCTGTCAAAATGGCGGCTGACACAGGCTCTTTAAGCGACAAGTTGTTTGATGAAAAACGAGCAACAAAGCGAGAATTTGTGGCTCAAAGTAGATCCGCGCTCTACCCAAGCAACAAGTTAAGAGATTTTTTGCGTCGTATTTTCCCTGTTCAATACGGACAATTTTTTCTTTCAATGCTTCAATATAAATCGCAATTTGTTTTGTATCGCAATTCGTTGAGCCGGTCAATCAAAGTGCAATCCGTCCGTGTAAGCCAATCAAATCTTTGCCCAGTTCATTTGTTTGGTTTCCCTAGCGAGACATGTCGCGACAGAAGCCAATTCGCTGCACCAGAAAATCCAACTGCCCAAAAAATGTTTTGAACGCGCTGGGTCGCGTGTTACCTGAAACAGCTGTAACTAAACGCAAATACAAATGCCTTTCGACATCTAAAACCATCTCTAGTTACTGTAACCACCCGAGAATCGGGCCTATAATATAATACTTACTTTTTGGAAAAAGAGGGAGTGAGGCCCTTATTTCGGAGGGGCCATGTCTGCGTCTTTTGTGGCGCACTTTCAAGAATCTCCGCGCGCCTCTGAAAACTGGTCCCGCATATCCAAGAATTGCAAAGGAACTGCGGAATGCAAGTCGGAATCCACTTTGTTGACGTGTAAAAATCCTGAACAACTTAAACAGCTTTCTCGTGAACTTCCTATCATTTCTTCCGCGAACTGCCGTGTCTTGAACAGCACAAAGTACATAAATTCTAAAAAGGAAAGAGAACCAGCGAATAACGATCAACCATGAAATTCACGTCAAAGACAAGCGCCGTCTACACGAGCATTTTTCCCCCCGGGTGGGGGGGGGGGGGACTCCCATATTTTTTTGTCGGGGATGATCGTCGTATCTTTTAGGGGTTAAAATCACGATGGTTTGGTCTCTTTTAGGGGTGATCTTGATCTTCAATAAATTTTAGGTAGATTGGTATCTTTTAGGGCCGAAACTGTGTCCAAATTGTTTTTTCTTATGATGGTGCTTCTAAAACCCGTGTAAGAAAGAGAGATTATTCGATAAATTAGAAACAAACACGGAAATTTCTTGATGGGTATCGTTTACCCGTTACCTGTGTCCTTCACGCCTACTTGGTATATAAGACCTCATCTTTTAGGGTATCTTTTAGGGTAATAAATTTTTTGAGCCACGCCATGGCCCGCCATGTTTGGCATCTTTTAGGGGTGAAACTGAAAATTTCCGACGATCATCCCCGACAAAAAGTCCCCCCCCCCCCCCCGGGATTTTTTCCTACATACAGTTCCGTTCAAAAGTCAAAAGAAATAAACTGATCATCAACAAAAACCGATAAACAATATAGGCATAAAGCAAGACATCAATGGAATGCTTCTTTGAAAAGGAAAGTTTTGAGTTTGGTTTTTAAAACGTGGCCTTAACCTTATGTCTAGAGTAAGTAGATATAGAGCTGATTACATTCTAGTGACTCTGCTCTTGGTTTCTCTATCAGAATAACATGTTAAAAGGCTAATGCTACACAAACAATCTTAACAGGACAGTGGCGGCATGATAGAGTCCGAACTAGCCAATAAGCAACCGTGGACGGCTGTTTGGACCTTTTTGGGTATCTTAATAATTCAGCACGATGTAGCTCAGAGCAGAGTGGTTAGTTGGCCACCTACTAGGTTATGATCTCCCTCTGCACGCGTCTTTTATGGCGTGTTTTCGGCTCGCTTTCGGCTCTTTCGCGATTTGCAAGATTTGGGCTTCCTGTGCGTGACAAAAAGAGGGGGTCTCGCGCGTTTTTGCCAGAGCACAGCAACCCCGCGCGTTGTAATTCGCTTTTAATTTGAGCTGATTTTGAGCCGAGAGATGCCTGCTGAGGAAGGCTAATAACACAACAGAAGGCGCGTGACTCTCAAAACAGTAGGTGAAGAATCTTAAGTATCATGCATTTGCCCTGATAAGCAGAACTAAGAAAAGCCATGACTTTCCTTTAGTAGACTCTCTTGTATGGACGCAAAGGCTTGTTGTTGTTGGCGCGAATTTCCGATCAGTGTAGAAAACTAATCACAAAGTTAATACACTTAGCCAATCAGAAACGAAACCCATTCAACAACTAACCAATCAGGGGACGAAGTAAGTCATGACAAAAGTGTTTCTCTTCTCGTTCTGATTGGCTGATTTAACAAAGACCCAAGTCCTCAACCAATCGGAACACGCAGAAAACGCTGTCATCTGAAATCCGCTCTATCAGACAAGTTTTCGGGATACCTGTGGCAGACAATCCACAGGTAGCCGAAAAGCAGGTTATGTAGAAAGAAGGCTTATTGTTCAAGCTGTAATTACTTTAATACCTGTAACGGTAGCGTGTCATCCGTTTCAGAAAATTAAGAAGACGCTTTTGTTCTCGTGTTCTCGGTTTACCATATGTGTCGAAGCCTTTGCTTCTGATGACCTTTCCATCTAAAAAAATGTTATGAAATTGAAGTTAGTGCGCGAGCTGTCATTTGACCAATAGAGTAAACACCTGCATATAAGCGTAGTTAACGGAGCGGAATGGTTGGGAAGCCCGGCAAACTTCAAAGGGTCAACACAATAGCGTGGGCTGGATGTTGAGAGGGGCTATCACGTGATATATATTGACCCTGCACAATATAGTTAATATGGAGTGGAATGGTTATGAAGCCCGGCAAAATTCAAAGGGTCAACACAATAGCGTGGGCTGGATGTTGAGAGAGGGCTATCACGTGATATTGACCCTGCACAATCTTTTGTTACATGCTCATCTAATATGCATGTCTGGTTTTACTGGTTGGATTTTGGTACTTATGTACCGTGACCCTGCACAGTGCACAAACAAAAGATTCCTCTGACAAAGTAAACAAAGAGTGTCAGGTTCCTAACCATTACCCTCTATAAACTATGATACCTTTGGCGTTCACCACAACACAGTTAAATCCTCTTCTACGCTTAGATTTATCCCTTCCTCGTATCCATATAGACGCTATGCCACAGCCTCCTCTCTTGCGTTGTCATTACAGCCTTCGCTGCGGATACGGACTCTTAGTCTACGACCTAAAATGAACAAAGTCAAGATTTGTGATCATAGTTAGGAGAAGAAAAAAAAAACGTATACGTGTGACAAAAAAAACGGTTTTGAAAACTTTCAAAAAATTTGATTCCGGACCCCATTTATGTTTGAATCCGTGGCACAAACCGGCAATTCTATTTTCCACTTGACTTTCACTTCTGATTCCAGAAAATAGCACCTTTCCCTATTTTCCATATTGTCACTTCTGAGATCGATGAAAATGCCAGACCTTATTCGGATTTTCTCTGTCAAAACAAATCTTGGAAAAGGTCCACCTTTTTCTAAAAAAAAAGTCTACTTTTTACTTTATTTCAAGATTGACCATAAACAAGAAAATAATCCCAATTTATTCTAGTTTTTTGCAAGCTTTACCGGCTGGGAAAAAAGTGTTCCCCTTCGAAACTGACCAATTCCACATTCACAAGGGCTTTTTGTCTTCGATGAATATTGGCCCACGTCTTAGCTAGCCGGTACCCCATGGGTACAGTCTCTGGACACGAATCTGCTTGTATGTGGATGGATGGATGAATTACGTCGCGCCATGTGACATCTAGTTAAATCATTCTTCATGCTAAATACATGACAGGAATTGTAACTCGTGACTATGTACTTGTTCCCATTTGCTATTAAAAGAGATCAACCGCAGTGTTTGGAAGAGAGATATTCGTTTATTTCTGTTTGATGACCACGTAAAGGAGGACATCACATGACGTGCATGTAGTTGCCTCCCTTGCTACTTTGAAGGCCGGCACAGACTAGGGGACTAGTCCCTGGGACTAGTCTTAGATTATTATTAGTCCCTGGGACTAGTCCCCTAGTCTGTGCCGGCCTTGACGACATCCTCAGTCTTACTTTTTCATCGAAGACAAATGTGGAATTGGTCAGTTTCGAAGGGGAAAAGGTGACACTTTTTCCCAGCCGGAAAAGCTTGCAAAAAAATAGAAAAATGTAGGGCTTTTCAATCCGTGGCACAAACCGGCAATTCTACTTCCCATTTGACTTTCATTTCTGATTCTAGAAAATAGCACCTTTTCCTACTTTCCATATTTGTCACTTCTGAAATCCTCGAAAATATCCGACCTTATTCAAATTTTCTCTTTCAAAAAAGTTCTCGGAAAAGGTCCACCTTTTTCCAAAAAAAAAGTCCACTTTTTTCTTAATTTCAAGATTGATCAAAAACAAGAAAAAAAAACTACTTTTTTCTATATTTTTGCAAGCTTTTCCGTTTGGGAAAAAGTGCCACCTTTTTGCCATCGAAACTGACTAATTCCGCATTTACAAGGACTTTTTGTCTTCAATGAAAAACTAAGACTATTTTTGATTTTCCATTTTTCAACGATTGTCTGATACTGTTTGACAGGTGTCAAAACTGTCTTTAGGTCAGGTGCACATTTTCCCGCTCAAATTTTGATGCACTTCGAAATAGCAAGCTGGCCCTCCTTGCAACACCACAGGAAGTACCATACATGCTTTTCAAATGTCTGCACGGCCTTGCTCCCGCTTATCTACTTCATAATTTTAGCTACTCCCGTGATTACCACCAATACAATACACGCATGCAACAGAGATCTTTTGCGTGATCTGCAACAAAATATCAGAGCTCATTTAGAATGGGGCAAAGGAGCGGGAAAATGTGCACCTGGTCTAAATAGTTTTGACACCTGTCAGACAGTATCAGAAAGGTTTGATAAAAATGGACCTCTTTCCAGAACAAATCTCACTCTTTTCTCATTTCTTCCCCAATCGTTGAAAAATGGAAAATCAAAAATAGTCTTATTTTTTCATCGAAGACAAAAAGTCCTTGTAAATGCGGAATTAGTCAGTTTCGATAGCAAAAAGGTGGCACTTTTTCCCAAACGGAAAAGCTTGCAAAAATATAGAGAAAGTAGTTTTTTTTCCTTGTTTTTGATCAATCTTGAAATTAAGAAAAAAGTGGACTTTTTTTGGAAAAAGGTGGACCTTTTCCGAGAATTTTTTTGAAAGAGAAAATTTAAATAAGGTCGGATATTTTCGAGGATTTCAGAAGTGACAAATATGGAAAGTAGGAAAAGATGCTATTTTCTAGAATCAGAAATGAAAGTCAAGTGGGAAGTAGAATTGCCGGTTTGTGCCACGGATTCTTTTCCTTGTTTACGATCAATCTTGAAATTAAGTAAAAAGTCGACTTTTTTTGGAAAAAGGTGGACCTTTTTTTGGAAAGAGAAAATCCGAATAAGGTCAGGTATTTCATGGATTTCAGAAGTGACAAATATGGAAAGTAGGAAAAGGTGCTATTTTCTGGAATCAGAAGTGAAAGTCAAGTGGAAAGTAGAATTGCCTGTTTGTGCCACGGATTGTTTGGATCCCGGATCCCATGCCCTGGATCCCGGATCCGAAATTTTTCATGCAAACAATTTTTTTTCGGGTCGTCCCGTTTGCAAACATTTTTAACGCTGGCGTCTGCAAGCAATTTTTTTTTGGGATTTTTGTTTTGGCTTAAATAGGTTTTCAACTAGGCTCGCATATGTTTATACGGTGCGATTTTTTGCTGCAAATTTTGTCGCAGTGATTTTTTCGCAACCAAATCGCCAATGAGTAGACGGGCGCAAATTCGTTGCGTTCTTGGCGATTTTTCTTGCGCGGTATCACATCTAGGTTTCGCGAGCATACATTATTGTTTAGAAATTACAAATAAAATTCAATCAACTTCAAAATAGCATAGTAGTCATTGTTTGTAATTTATGTATTAGTTATAGAGGTGTCCCCTTTGTGAGATTCAACTGTAATATTGTAGGTACATGTATTAATACAGTAAGCTGAGGTGCATATATGATTGAAAGCCTGACCTAGCCAGAACATTATTTTCAGTTTTGCTATATCTAAGTTGTATGATAATGTCTTGTCAAAAAATGCATTAAGGGGCGTTGCCCACAGTATTTTAAGAGTTATTTTCAGTTTAACAATGCCATATACGCGCGCACTACAAGGCAACGCAATTTGCTGCATTTCCCGGCTGTTAGGACTGAAGTTGCAAAAAGGTCTTTCTATTTTTATTGTACCGTTTTTAATAAACTTTCTAAATAACTTTTAATAGATATAGATATATATATACATATAGATTTTTGAATCATATATAGTTTTATCAATTCATAATTATTATTACCTATTTATATATGTTTTATATTGTAGATGTATATTAGTGCTCAGGGCTCCTATTGATAACTGGTTGTTTTACTCAATCTGAAAGGGCTACCCTGAGTCTTATAATTAAATAAAGGTTTCTGTTCTGTTCTGTTCTGTGATAGTCCCAATCTTTAGCAAAAAAATTATTTTTTCCCATTTTTGCTCAAAAACAATTTAGTTTTAGGGTTTTAGCTCTTGCAAACATTTTGTTTTCAAATTTTAGAACCCCCCCCCCCCCCCCCCGTCATAAAAATTATGGTCCGTCCCTTAGCATCATTCAGGCAAACGTTTGAGACTGTCCGATTTTTTCCCGCCACTTTTGGCGCGCACGCGTACAACACAGGAAGCCGGCAATAAATATTTTACGAGCTCCATTTCTTTTCAGTGAGGAAATTTCAGGACAAAAACAATTAAAAACTTTATCGTGGCAGAGTTTTCAAAGTGGGGGGGGGGGGGGGGGGGCTCATTGGTAAGATTGTATGGCTTTTAAATGGTAGAATAGTCGGGGACTGCCCTGGGAAAAAAACATGCTACAAATATAACGGCAGTAGCACGGTTGATTACGTCATCAGCGACGAATCATTGATCGGGCGCTTTCGTCACTGTAAAGTGAATGATTTAATACCATACCTATCGGATCATTGCTCTATATCATATCTTTTACGAGTAACGGTGAAACCTAAAAAACCTGATAAAGCACACTTCACCGCCTGCACAAAATCGCCCCTCAGACGACTCGTATGGAGAGAAACCGCAAAGGAGAAAGCTATCTCTCTTATGGAGTCAGAAAAATACAGCCGAAAACTCGACGAAGTAATTATAAGTTGTGAAAATAATAATGATGTCGAAAAATTGGTAAAGCGTATAACCGACCTGCTATTGGATCTGAGCGTCGATTCCGGGCTCAAATACCGGAAACCGAAAAGCGGGAACGCAGCTCCTAATCGAGAATGGTTCGACCAAGAATGTAAAATACAAAAATCAGACCTAAAACGGCTGGGAAAGGAATTTGGTCGATACCAGAATGATGATGCCTCTCGACGAGATATACTACATAAAAAGAAAAAACAGTTTAAGTACCTATGTAGAAAGAAAAAAAATGAGCACCGAGAAAAGCTTATAAGCGAACTTAACTTCAGTAACCCCAAGAAACCTGGCGGAAAATAAACCGCACTTTAGAGGGGTGCATAAAAAAAACGCAACGCTACCACTCGAGGTTTTATTCAGATTCTTTAAAGCACAACGCCAAGCGGCACCCTTGACAGCCAATGCATCCCTAGGAAACGATACATCCCAGGACCATAGCCTTTTGCAAGAGGGAGGGGCACTTGACTACCAAATTGAGGCTGCCGAACTGAGCACAGCAATTAAGGGACTGAAAAATGGAAAATCCCCTGGTTTTTATAATATCCTGAATGAAATAATCATGATTACACACGCAAAACTAGAAAGTCCACTTCTCTTTCTTTTTAACAAAATTCTTAGCTCTGGGCAGTGGCCCAAAGACTGGGGACTTGGACTCATAGTCCCAATACATAAAAAAGGAAACACCGATGATGTAGATAATTACAGGGGGATCACGCTCCTGCCTAGTCTTAGTAAGGTCCTCGCCTCCATCCTTAATAACAGGCTTTATAACTACTTAGAAGAAATGGGTTTGCTACGACAGGAGCAGGGGGGATTCCGTAAAAAGAACAGCACCATCGACAATATATTCGTGCTCAAAACACTTATCGATAAGTATGTCAAAAGCAAGCCAAAGAAAAAGAAAAATTTTCTATTTAGCTGTTTCATCGATTTCTCGAAAGCGTTCGATACAATCCCACGGAGCAGGCTTTTTGAAAAAGCGGCAAAAATGGGAGTTACTGGAAAGTTCCTGTCTGTTCTTACAAATATGTATGAGTGCGACTGCGTCGCCGTAAAGGGAGACGGAGAACTGTCGGAAACATTTTCGAGTAACTTAGGAGTGAAGCAGGGGTGCGTCCTCTCGACTACACTGTTCAATCTGTATCTTAGTGACCTTTCAGAAAACCTAGCTAGGATCAAGCAACCGCTCAATGACCGGCTCGAAATAAGAGGTGCGCCAGTAAGCCACCTGCTATATGCCGACGATCTAGTGCTTGTAGCAAGGAACGAAACATTACTCCAGCAGTATCTGGATTATTTAAGTGTCTTTGTAGAAAAAAACGGAATGAGACTTAATCTCGAAAAAACAAAAGTGGTCGTGTTTAACAACACAGGAAAAGCAATGAGCAATTACATCTTTAAATACCAAAACCATATCGTACAAAACGTGACGTCATATAAGTATCTAGGGCTGACTTTTAGTGCTGTGGGTACCTTTAATCTAGCCAAAACCGAGCTAAAGAAAGTAGCCCTTAAAGCTCTCTTTAAACTTAAAACGACAATGGGAGACAGCTTCAGAACCGACCTCAGACTGACCATGCATCTATTTGACAGTTTGATAAAGCCAATCCTACTTTATGGTAGTGAAATCTGGGGGGTCGATGCGCCAAGAAAGGAACGTGACCCAATCGAGGCGGTCCATACAAAATTCTGTAAACTAGCACTTGGAGTAGGCAAGAAAGCAACAAATAATGCATGTAGGGCCGAACTCGGAAGATACCCTCTATCAGTCGATGCCAAATACAGGGCGTTTAATTTTCTAACCAAACTCAAAGAGCCCAGAAGTGGCTTCATGTCGCATCACGTGTTTCTCGACTGCTTAGAACTAAATAATAAAACAGACTGGCTAGTGAAAATAAAAGACATGATTTATACGCTGGGTCTCGGAGAGCTTTGGATAAACATGACCGAGACACAGCGTATCAATCTGCAACACGCAAAAGCCCTACTTAAGCAAAGGCTTCAGGACATAGAATTTCAAAATTGGCTAAGTGAAGTGTCGGATGACGACAAAAAAAGTGGACATAAAAACAAACTCCGTACCTATCGAACCTTCAAACTCACTTACACACTAGAACCTTATCTACTTAACGTCCATACCATCAAGCACAGAATTGCCCTCACGCGCCTGAGGATTAGTGCACATAGATTAGAAATTGAGACCGGGCGGTACGAAAGACCATACAAAAAGCCTGAGGAACGTATTTGTACTAAATGTGATTTAAAAGAAACAGAGGACGAACGTCATTTTTTAGTAAGGTGCAAGCTTTATGATAGACTAAGGAAAGAAGTGCTTGATGGTATGGAAACAAAGAAACTGATCAAAAAAACCAACAGAAATAACGAAGACGTACTCTTTCACTGCCTTATTAATCCGCCAGGAAAAATACAAAAAGAAGTGAGCGAGTACGTTTTCAAATGTTTCAAAATGCGTGAAAAATAACAGGTTCATTTTATTATTAACAACAATATTTTGTATATATTTCAGTATATATATTTTGCTGACCTAAAACCCATGTACGCTAATGTATACGGTGGTAGCGAAATAAATGAATTGAATTGAATTGAAATTGAATTGGCTAGGTGGGGTGGGGAGGCTGAGTTTAGTGAAAATGTATGAAAACTTGGCGAAATGTGGGGGGAGGGGGTAAAACCCCCTTAGCCCCAGCCCAAGCTATTCAGATTTATAAAACGGGCTGATAGTTAATTGGTGTAGCAGCGATCTAGCAACGATATGATCATGGGTTCTAATCGTACTTAGGTTTTTTGTTTTTTACTTGTCGAAA
This sequence comes from Scolanthus callimorphus, assembly GCA_033964015.1. Taxonomy (NCBI): domain Eukaryota; kingdom Metazoa; phylum Cnidaria; class Anthozoa; order Actiniaria; family Edwardsiidae; genus Scolanthus; species Scolanthus callimorphus. Next base: position 33,637,524 of record CM066912.1, on the reverse strand, counting down.
TCCAGGTAGAATAGACTTTTTCCACTTGAGTGGGAGCCCTGTGGTTTTGCTAGGTCTGTTTTCACAACTGGCACTCATGAGGAACAATGTCTTTTGTTTTCTTGTAATGCACGAGAAAATTCATTAATATTGATGTGTGGAAACAAAAAACATTCTACGCTTGAGTGTCAGTTGGAGAAACAAACCACAGGGTCCCCACTCAAGCAGAAAAAGGAATTTTCTCTGGTGCTTCGTGTTTTACAGACTCTGGGAGAACTCAAATGCATGTTTTATAAAAGGCAGTCCGTCTGGCACGTGGTTGTACTGGGACGCAAAAGGTTAGAAACATGATTTATCTCCGGCTGCATCTGCATCTATAAATGGGGGCCTTGCAAAGGGTACCCATCTATGATCTGTTTACCCGCTTATAAAGAACTTCCATTTTCAAATCAATTCCAATATGCCTCTTTTTCAGTCAAATTTCATTGCAATGGACAATTCAAGCTATAAGTGTGCGCGCTCTTCTTTATTCAGAAATGCACAAGCCGCCTGTCCCACAACTACCAGAATGCAGCGCGCGCTTTTTTAACAGTTTGTTCGACAAAGTGTTCCACATCTATCGACATGCAGCGCGCGCGTCCGTTATAGCAGGAATCGTCCATTTCGTAAAGAAGTCCTAGTTATGCTTGGTTGATTTACCCTTGTGAAAGAATCTAGAGTCGTCTATTAATAGGCTCGTAGCGAAATAACAAGTTTCAGCTGCAAAACGGCCTAAACGCCTTAAAAACAGAGCACTCACGTCCATAATATGGTCTTTTTCGCCCCACTTGGACGATTCGCCCCACTTGGACGATCCCTCCTGCTTTTATGTACACCCGGATCCGACGTCTATTGTACAATGCGTACAACGTCCTCCCTTTTCTGATCACGTGACACCATCTGCCTCGATATCTTTAAAAAAACAAACACGTTTTAATCAAATAAGGCAACTCTAGCAACCAAATCGTCCCCAGAGCATCCTCTTTCTTCTGACCATGTGGAAACATCAGAGGACATTTAAGAAGTTTGGCTTTACAAGGCACACACGTACGCTTAGAGGGGCACTCGCACGCTTAATTTTTGTACAACCTGTCAAAAAATAAGTCTAATACCAAAAATACATTTATGTTTACCGGGAATAACCAAAATAACAGTCCAGGTTTGTTAAATGACTTTTATCTGTTAAATCAATACAAATCTATTGTGTTATTATCTATTATCAAGAGGATGAAATTGGATTGCGATTTGAATTATTTGCTTGTCGGGCAAAGTGTGCGAGTGCCCCTTTAAGCACGCGCGCTGAAGACGGCGCCTTCCGTGGGTGCATGCTTTTATGTACCCTTGGCGGAGAGTCAATCAGAATTCGAGAAACGTGCGCGTTGTGGTATAAACGTTTATCTACCCATGACTGAGAGCCAATCAGAATTCTCAAAAACTGCGCGTTGTAGTAGAAACTTTTATGGACCTATGGCTGAGAACCAATCAGAACGCGAGCGTTGTAGTATAAAACAAAATATTTACAGTAGAAATGGCCATGGAAATCCCAGCTAATAAATAATACAAATAAAATTATTTTGGACAACCATTGCAAACCCACTCCTTAAAGGAACATTCTCCCTAACGCGGGCTAAAAATCGACCATGAACAGAATACACCGTTTTAGAAAAACATGATCTCGAACTTAAAATGAGGATTATCATCAATTGTTCGAGGTCATGTTGTTTAGAAATATCTTACCGAACTCGAAGTCGACGACGAGCGCGTCGCCAACGATAGCGTCTTCTACCACGACCCTTTTTTCTGGGTCGGCGTTTTTGTCGACGTCTTCGACGCCATTTTCGTTTAATACGTCGTATAACACTTGTTACTGTCTTTGCTGTCGTTACAGTTCGAGATGAAAACATGCTCAGTCTTTTCCAAACCCTATTTTCCCAAAATAGTAGAACTTCTTATGAACACGTTTGACCACTGTTACAGTGCGGCGGTGTATGGTTATTCTTGTACTGTATCTGTTTCGTAGACGGGTAGGGCGAAGAATACACGTCTGCCTTTTGAGCTTTAACCTATGAAAAAATTAAATTAAGGATAGTCAGATTCTACGATACTACAGATACTACAAATAGCAAAGCAACATGGAGGCCTATGTTGTGGAAAGTTGCGTACATTTTGCAAGATTAAGGTCAAGTTTGGGTATGAGCAGCACCCCAGGGGGGGGGTTGTACTCGGGTACAAAGATGACGGGGGGGGGGGGGGGGGGGTTTGACGGAGCTCCAAATTTGATACCCAAAAAATACCTGAGACATAAATTTGATACCCAAAAAAATACCTATTCCAAAAGTTTTATACCCCAAAAGTGAAATACCCAACGTTTTTAGCCTAAAAAAGGCTATTTAATTCCAGCATACACATGATGCCCGTCCCATTATGTTTCCCGAAATTGAAGGCAGTATCTTGATGCTCAACTAGCCTGTCAGAAGTTTTAACCCCAAAAAATACCTGGTAGAATTTTCAACCCAAAAAATACTTTACTACAAATTTCATACCAAAAAAAAATACGTCGGACCCCCCCCCTCCACCCCCCCCCCCCCCCCCCCCGTCACGTTTATATCCGAGTACCCCCCTGGGGTAGCACCTTCACGTTTGTGGTCGGCAAACAATGGTTATCTGCACATAGGTCGTTAGAATAGAATATGCACTATTTGCAGCTCGAATAAAGTAGATGATGAGTTTCATCTCCTAGTGGCACGTTGTAATGGTAAGGGACGGACCATTTGATACTTGATGGGGGGGGTGGCTGATTCCCCAAAAAAATATCGAGCAAGCCTCTGACCTAGAAAAAAATAACGCGCAAGCAAAGCTGGTGCCGAAAAAAAAATCGAGCAAGCTCACTCTCTAAAACTCTCTCCTGATTTCTGTTTTTTAGGGAACCTGATGCCTTTGTAAACAAAGTGGTTTTTTGGTAGGCTCAAGCTGCGCGCTCGCCACCTACAACACTAAATAACTTTACTAGCTTTGGGCGCATAAAAAGCGGATGCTGTGGTGTAGCATTTACAAACTAAAACATCGTACTGGGCTATGATTAAATTTGGAAAATTTCTATGATTTTTTTTTCAATGACTCCAATTCTTCAGGGTGATTTTCGTCTCCCAGAAATAAGAATTCATTGACCTCGTATATATAGCTTGATTTTCAAAATCGCGGCGCGCTTCGCGCGCATCGAGAAACAGAAAGCAAGCTACTCAGTTGGTCAGCCCTCGTTCGTAAATTCGTGGACCCGCCACTGCCCGAAGCATCTTGAATATAGCCTTTGTTTAGTTAGGAGCAAAATGAAAGTTTACAAAGCATTATAAAACAGAATGCCTCGACTGTACTCGTGCAATCTTTGAAGTCTCTATAACTATTTTGACACTTTTTACCTCTGGAAATAGGAAAACTGCGGTGGTTTTTAGTAGGGGTAGGAGATCTCCCCGACCAGTGCCGCAGATTTTAAACAAATTCAAAAACAAGGCTCTGTGCTGATACACCAAAGAGCACAAATGCTAACATAACGGGTAATCGTTATATATTGAAGGGATCAATAGTTGTTTTGACGGCGAAATAATTAAAGTGATATCTCAAACCAAAAAATTAAAAGAAATATCCAGGAAAAAAAAATCGAGCACATTCACGTTCTAGGGACAAAAAAGTCGAACAGCAAGACTGGACGCGAAAAAATAACGAGCCAAAATAATTAGCCACTCCCCCCATCAAATATCAAATGGTCCGTCCCTAAGATTGCGGCAGCGAAGCCCGAGGGGGGGACTCCCATATTTTTTGGTCGGGGATGATCGTCGGGAATTTTTAGTATCACCCCTAAAGATACCAAAAAAGCGTGGCTCAGATAATTTTTTTCCCTTAAAGATACCCATCTAGAAATTGCGTCTTTGATGAGATGGTGCCTTGGATGTTGTCTATTTTATCGTCTCGTGAACATGTTTTCTCTCTCTTTTTTTCTTGTGAATGTTTGCCGCCATGTTAGAGCCCTAAACAAAATAATCTCCCTACAATTTGATTGCAGATCAAGGTTACCCCTTAACGAGTCCAAACCCGTGATTTTAACCCCTAAAAGATACGACGATCATTCCAGACCAAAAAAATGGGAGACCCCCCCCCCCCCCCCCCCCCCCCCCTAAAGAACTCACTTCGACTCAGGAAAGCGGGGAGTCTGAGTTTTTTTTTCTTATAATTACTCGTATTATCTGATTAGCGGGATAGTTCATTGAGTGTATATGTTATAGTTTTTTGGTTATAGTATGTTTCTCACGCAGTTAAAATCCAGAATTTTGACCTTCAAGATTGGAATGATTTCGTTTCTATAAGAACCTATTTGTCTTTCCCTGTCTTTTGCCACGCTGGTGAACACGTTTTCATAGATTTGGGTATTAAAATGCCAAATCTCAGCTCAGCCTGTGGGTTCGTCACTAGGTTCATGCGGTTTTTTGCTGTAAGTAGCATAAAATATGTTCCGGGGCCGGTTCCTAGAAGGCCATCAGTGGATATACGCTTATCCAACGGATAAATCCTGAACAAACCCTATACAACCGATAACGTTATCCATGGATAACTTTATCCAATCTTTCAGGAACCGGCCCTTGGTGTTTGTGTAGACGGCTACTATCGAAGTGTACGTGTTGCTACATGTTTGATAGTATCACGTGTCATACTCACTTTATAGGAGATCTTCTAAGCTTCGTTGTACGAAGTCTACCCCTTCTCAAAATACGCCAGCGTCCTTTGTATCTGTACACTTTCTTCCAAGTTGATCTTCCGCGAAGTTTGATTCTAGTCCATATTCTTCGGCGAAGCTGGACATTAAACAGAGAACGGAAGCGGTGGACACGTCCGTTGCACTGATATCCAAGACGATTTCTCAAACCTCTGAGACCCTTTCTTATCCTTTGAAGTCTTCCTCCACATAGAACTCTGCAGAAAGAAAAGAATGCATCAAAGAGGTATTCTACCATTTGGCACCTTATGTGATGATCGTTCGATCAGTTGGTCATATCAAAGAAAGATATATAAGCACTTTTATGGTAGCATCTATTTCATGTAAAGCCTGGTGCACACTTGCGACATAACGACATAAGAAAAACATCACGCGACCAAATTTAGTGGTTTCAAAACGTTGAAGTCCACAAAAAATAACAGAAGATGGCTTTGGTGAAGGAATGTAATGATGATCCATGGAAAATACTGATTATTTCCAAAATTTTCTCATGTTTTTTTGGTGCAACATAACGTTCTTATGTCGTTATGTCGCTAGTGTGCACCGGGTGTTAAGGATTTCAGAAATCAAACTTCCCTTGCTCAAGCTCTGTACAGAACAAGGAAGATTAAACATCAGGAATCAGTAGGTTTTGGTTCTTATAAGAAAAAAAGTCAATTTTGAAGTGACAATGTACCTTGCTTACCACTTAGGCCTAGAACCTTTGATTCGAGGTGAACATGAAGGCTTCACTTATTCACACACAAAAACATGGACTCCTCGGCACGCGCTTATGTCAACTGTCCAATTTGAGCGCGCATGATCGCCTTCAAATTGACGACAGGGTTCATACGCTCAGGAATTGGAAAAGTCCAGGAGTTTTAAGGAGTTGTTTTGAACTTTTCCAGGAGTTGCTATCCAGGATAATTTTCAGTCTTGTCGGTCCATGTTCGATAACGTTTCAAGCTTGAAAACGATTTTTAAAATGATTGCATTCTTGATTTTGTGAATGGTGAAATTCGTTTCAATTGTCCAGGAGTTTCCAGCACTTTGTTCGAAATTCCAGTAGTTTCAAGGACTTTCCAGGGGTACACAATAAAAAAAACAGGACTCTCCAGGTTTCCAGGTTCTGGAGAAAATCCGGTATGTTTTCAATCAATCAATCAGTTTATTTCATCGAACAGTTAAGATATTTACAATTTGAATATATAGTTATTGATGACGAGGAGTCTACTAAAAAGCATTATACTTATAAAGTGTAGACCCTTTGGCAAAGGTAGCGTAATCTAACAAAATGTTGCTTATGCATGATCATTTTGCTATCATACAATATTCAACGATATACAAGTGGCTGATTTTGATAAAATAAAATGTAATCATATAAATCATGTGCTGCTATTGAGAAAGTATATTATATGTTACAGTTCTTTTAAAAGGGTTATTGATCTACACTGTTTTGCTTGTGAAGTTAGATTGCTCGAGACTTTTGGACCCCTGTGAGAAATAGAAATTGCCCTTTCCTGTTCTTTTGAATGATGGACGGTAATCATTTGAATTTTTAGTATTGTAACTGTGAAAGGTATTATTTTCTTTGAACGTATTTTCGAATGTTTTTGGTATTGGTTATTATCAAATTTGTACATTAGCAATGCAATTTCAATTGTGTTGATTTCATAGATGGTAAGTAGCTTTTCTTGTTTGAATAAAGGTTCTGTGTGGCTCAGATAAGAGATTTTGTTATTATTCTGACTCATCTTTTTTGTAAAGAAACACTCTCTTTAAGCTTGTATGATAATTACTTGCCCAATTTAAGTTTCCGTAATGAATGTATGGGTAGACAATGTAAAATATAACGTTTTTAAGCTAAATTTAGGCAAGTAAAACGAAGTTTGGTCATGATTCCAATATTCTTGGTTATTGTTGTGGCTACATGATTTATATGTGTTTCCAATTTAACTGACTATCAAGTTATAAGTCCTAAAAATTTGGTTTCATTTACCATTTGAATAGGTTCGTTGTTTAGTTTTATTTCTCCAAATAATTGTTTTCTCATTTTTCGATTATTAATATCATGTAGTTGGTCTTTTTAGTGTTTGGTGACAATTTATTTGTTCTAAACCATAATGATAATTTGGAGAGCTGAGCTGAGCTGATTATTTCGTTTATGCCTTCTGAAGATTTAGATTTAAAAGTTAAATTTGTGTCATCAGCGAAGAGTGTGAAATTAAAAAGGTTTGAAGCATTCGGAAGATCATTTATATAGATGAGGAAGAGTAAAGGTCCAAGAATTGATCCCTGGGGAACACCACAGGTAATTGTGAGTTCCTCTGAGTTACTTTCGTTGTATTTAACAAACTGCTTTCGGTAAGTCAGGTAATTTGAAACCATTGAAGAGGAATTCCTCTTATGCCATAAAATTTAAGTTTTTTAGAATAATATCATGATTTATGGTGTCAAAGGCCTTGATAGATCTATAAATATACCAATAGTATAGTAACCTTCTCAGTAGATGAAGCTATCCTTTCACAAAGTCGCAAACTGCCATGCTTGTTGAGTGTTTGTTCCTAAAGCCATACTGATTTGTGTTTAAAATATTGTATTGGTAATGTAGGAAATAACTTGATTGTATATAGCTCGTTCATAAATTTTAGAAAAGCATGGTAGTATAGAAACTGGTCTATAGTTATTGAAATATTCCTTTTCTCCTGACTTGAATAATGGTATTATTTTAGCAAATTTGAGTTTATCCGGCATTTTGCCAGTCATAATTGATTGATTTACAAGAGTACTAAGGGGATTCGAGAGAACTGAAATTATAGCTGCTTTGATTACTTTTATGTTAATGTTATCAAATCCACAACTGTTTTTATTTTTCAGAGAAAGTGTTATTTGTTTTATTTCATCAGGTGTAGTAAGGCGAAAGAGCATGCTATTATTATAGTTTCCCTTAAGATATGATTTGATATCAACATTTGTTTTTTCGATGCTTTTTGAAAGATTTGGTCCAATGTTTGTAAAATATTCTACACATTTATTAGCAATTTCAATTTTATGTTCTTCTTTAATAGCGAATTTAGTATCTTCCATGTGAGTTTCGCATCCATTTTGGATTTTTCAAGACAGGCAGCAAAATGATCTCTTTTTGCTATTTTGATTACATTGTTTAATTATTTCTATAGCGCTTGAATTGTTGATATTCAAGTCTGAAGGTTATATTTGTGATTTTTTTTACAATTTATGTTTTCTACAAATGATTTAAGAAGGCCATTTGTTATCCATGGCTTAGAATTTGATCGTTTATTACGGTTTTTTTAAGGGGAAACAAATATCATATATTGATTTGATGGTTTCTAAGAAATGTTATATGCTTCATTAGTACCTTCTCTTGACACAAGATTGCCCCAATTAGTTTTTCTATTTCCTTTACGAAGTTAGGGGTTCTTTAAACAAAAATGGTACGCTAAAGGGGAGGGGTATTTTTGAGGGTGAAAATTTTTTCTGGCAGGTATTTTTAGGGTGGAAATTTGGGCTTCCCGACGGTGATCCCTACCACCCGAGCTTCTTCTCCATCTTGAATGATGATTTCACTGCATGCATTAAACTTAGCTCAGTTACTTTTATATTTTATATAATTGAACTGACTTACCTGTAGCTATTAGTGTTTTCGTTTCTTCTGGTCTTTACAAACCAATACGTGTACTGCTAAGTCGAATTTGCTTTCCTTCTAACCAATAGCTGAGACTCCTTTTCCCGCTGCTAGTCACTGATACTTTGACCTTGATGACCCTCAGTTTCCCCCTGCGCTTGCAGTACAACCTCGTTGGTAAACGTTTAGTGTTTTGGTATTTTCTGAAACAAAAAAAGGATCAATATAAAGGGAGCCTGGCACGATACGCGCGTGCTCCAGGAGCGACCACTGATTCATCAAGTCATCCAAATGGGGATTCCCTGGTTGGGTTTCTTATGCTTAAGCCCGGTGCACACTAGCGACATAACGACACAACGACGTTATGTTGCAACGAAAAAAAGCATGAGAAAATAATTGAAATCATCAATATTTTCGATGGATCATCATTATATTACTTCACCAAAGCAATCTTATGTATTTTTTGTGGACTTCAACGTTTTGAAACCACTAAATTTTGTTCGCGTGATATTTTTCTTATGTCATGTTGTCGCAAGTGTGCACCAGGCTTAAGCGGTAGAACGCTTAAAGACATGCATTGCATACATTTTATGCTAGAAAAACAAGCATTGGAGTTCAAAGACAATCGATGAACGTATCCACCCCCTCTTCTGTCGTCCCAGTCATTATGGTTTACCCGCTAGTTTGCAAATGAAAAATATCTCCCAATAAGCCCGCTTGAGCAAAACTAATTAGACTATCCTATCAGACAACTATTTAAGAATATGTAAAGCGAAAAAACAAATTGTCCGATGGATAGAGCAGTTGCGAGATTTTTTACGATTTGTTTTTGAGGTTTTTAGCCTTCGCTGGCCATCGTTACGCGACGAACTTCTTTGAGTTGAGAGATGCGCAGAACAGCTGCGCCGTTGCGTGACAGGCTTCCTTTAAGTTTGTGCTCTGAACATTTTAAAAAAGGTCCAAAACAGGGCTCGCGATGAAATGTGACTAAATGTGAGCGAAAAGTTTAGCCACACTTTTCAGAAACCCCGACTGTATAGCACGTTGTAGGAGCAAAGCTCCTTCTTCCGAAAGTGTCGGGCGAATGCAGTCGACAACAACAGCAAGAACAACGACAACAGCAACAACAACAACGACGACGACAACACCACCAACAACAACAACAACAGCAACAACAACGATGACAGCAACAACAACAACAACGACAACACCACCAACAACAACAACAACAACGACGACGACAACAACAACGACGACGACCACAGCAACAACAACAACAACGATGACGACGACAACAGCAACAAAAACGATGACAGCAACGCAAAAACAACAACAGCGACACTACCACCACCACCACCACCACGACGACAACACAAAACATGTCAAGTTTCGGTAAAGTACAGTTGGCTTTACCTTCCTCGTCTACGGTCTCGACGTCTCTTTGCACGGCGTTGCTTTCGCTTCTGTTGGCGTTTCATTTTACGTCTTTACGATTCACTTTTCGCCTGCGACGTGCCATACGACGTAACCATCGTGCCTTTGCGCGACGCGCTTGAAGCGCTCTATGTCTGTTGTAACGTATACGACGAAGCCGAAGTAAACGCCTCTGGGACGATAAAAATCGTTTCACGTACCAGTAGTCCTTTTTGACAGAAACACCCCAGTGTCTATACAACCTGAAAACAGAAGGGAATTGATGAGCACTGACATCAGTGAATTGTCATTTACACATCATAACTCCCTATAGCACTGTTCACGCTGACGTCATCCATTGTTATTAATGTGCCAACCAGAGTTCGTTTGGCTTACAGAACAAAGAGCGCTATTCACTTCGACGGTTGGCACAGCATTACAATGGCAATGTTGATAAACAGTGAATAGCGCTATAGACGGGTCGGTGCATCGTGGGTGACAAGGGCAAGATGGCGGATATTTATATCAGAGTGTTAAGACACACACGCAATTTCTGCAGAAACACATCCATGGGAAAAGCTGAATTTCCCAAGGCACACGCATGGGAAGTGTTCGGAATTCACATGGATAGCCACGGGAAATCCGAACACTTCCCATTCCTCTATCATGGGATCGGAAATTCATCTTTTTCCACGGATAAGTTTCTGTTTTTATTTTATTTTATTTCCTCCTATTCGAGGAGTTTTCGGCTGGATGCTATGCCATTTTATCCTCGAGACTTTGAGACTTTGAGGAATGGCCTCGTTTTCATGCTAGAGAAGTGACGTAATATTTTAGCGCTTGCCAATGGTTTGCGCATGTCATAGATCGCGGGCTCAGAAACATGCCTCGTTTTCGTGCAGAGACATGCTCATTCACGGGAAGGCTGTTTTTATACCTCGAGGTGAACTGTTGACGAGTCACTGATCGTATGGTAAAAGAGACAAGAAGTTCTTCACAGTTCTTGTGCGTGGATTTTTTTACTTGTGCTTGGACAAAAGACTCAACGAAAGGTACGGGACATTGATCACAACATCAAATCACTCTGCAGTACATTTTTGGCTAAGAAAACAACGTTATATTTCTCTCTGAGCGTGAAATCCATCCATCAAGTTTTTACGGCGAATCGATCTTCGCCACGCGGGTGCGTGTCTTCGACCGAATGTCAGAAGAATACAGAGAGCAAGAGCAGAAATTCCAGTTTCTTCGCTGGGTTGCCTGATTTGGGTTTGAAAGTGAACACAATGCCCAGTTTCTTCGCTGGTTGGCCTGATTTGGGTCTGAACGTCAACACAAATCCCAGTTGCTTCGCTGGGTGGCCGGATTTCGATAATTTGGGTCTGAGTCAACATCCCAGTTGCTTCGCTGGGTCAAATCCCAGCTCTGATTTGTGCCAAATGTCAGTTTTCTATGATACTTGTCAGAATGGACATTTCAAAGCCCTACATATAGCTTTTCACATGTGTGTTCAAATTTAATCATGGAACCCTGTAAAAGAAAAAAGTTATGCTTCTGATGAACTTGACACTTTGCCAGTTGGCAATGTAATGCATGTTTCTTTTTTGGAACAGCCCAATTGTTAACATTTCAAGGAAACGCACTTATTATCTTAGATTATTTCTAGTTTCATACATTGTATATTTTCAGACCGGCTTTACTAATAAGGCTTGTATAAAGATTCTTCTTTGAGAACAAATCCCAAAAGCATGGACTTGAAAATAATCGGATCATTTCTGCACCAGACTCGTACCCATATCACTAAAGACCCGTTTACACTTGCAATTTTTGTCGCGCGAGTCGCGGAGATTTTTCTCGCACGTACGCGTCAACTCAAAATCACTAATGTAAACTATGTGCAAACTAAGCGCGATCTGCCGCGATTTTTGTCGAGTGATGTCGGAGATTTCAAACATGTTCGCAACTCTTTGAAACTTCACGCGATTTGGAGAAAGGATAGCACAGAAATCGCGCCAGATTTGCAAATCGTTTACACTAGAGAGTTGGAATTGCAACTCCGCGCGAGAAAAATCGCCGCGACAAATGCAACAAAAATCGCAAGTGTAAACCGGCCTTAAGTAGGTGATTCAAAACAGACAAGCATTGTTCTCATCCCATTTATGCTGCATGCGCAACATCGTGAAAACTGTCCATTGGAATAGGTTGTGTGAATTTTCAAAACTAAGTATTCTTTTTTTAACACGAGTTTCCGATATAAAAGGGTTAAGGCCTCCACTTTCACGCTTGAATCGGCAATTCAGAAATAAGCAGAATAAAGTCGGGAGTTTTCAGTTGTAAGGGATGTAAGTTGAATTATCTCCGTTCTATGAAATTGACATGTTACTTCCAGTGTCTGCTCATTAATGCTCAAGACAATAGACGTACAGAATTACCTGACATATCGCCTCGCGATCCGGCTACGAGACACATAAACACTAGAGAGTTTCACACGGACTGTGAGTCGACGTCTTCTCGAATACAAGAAGAAGCTTTTTCTTGGCACATTGCAGTAGACTCGTCTTACGCTGTTACGGTACTTGATAACTAAACTAGTGCGAACTCTTCGGAACCTACGGCTATAGTATCGCCACGTAAACCAACGATTGCCACGACGACGATTACGACGGCGGCGATTACGACGGCGGCGCTCACGACGGAGGCGCTCACGACGACGGCGGTCAAGACGACGGCGCTCACGACGGCGTCTTTCGCGGCGACGGCGACCACTGCCAGGTTTTCTGACGCGCTTTCGCCCTTTCTGAAATTAAGAATTATCATAAAATTTTGCTGGTAATTTGATCACATTTTATAGCGGAGCTCCTTAGCGGCCGAAGGCCGCAGAGCGGAGCACCATAGGTATCGCAGGAAGATCTCAATAGCTCAAGTATACGATCGACTTCATTTTCATGGTTCAGCGGTATTCCCACTAACGTATGACTAGTTTTACGGGAAAACTAGGTGGTCTGCGAGGCGGAGACGTGAACATGAACACTATAGTATCGCTTGCGCGTCCGTGCGTGTCTGTCTGCGGGCCCCACCACAGGCAAACCAAGACTCCGTTTATTACACATACCTCAGGGAGGGATGAAGCTCAGACAACCAAACTTGGGAGGGGGAAGTTGTGTTAGTGGCAAGGGGGGTGCACCTACCTGATCGCGTGGTATGACGTCATCGATGACGTCAGCATAGGAGAAAAAATAATATATCTCGGGAAGGGATGAACCTCAGACAACCAAACTTGGGTGAAGTTGTCTAAGTGGCAAGGGGGTGCAACTGCCTGGTCACGTGGTATGACGTCATCGATTACGTCATCATAAGGGAAAAAGAATATATCTCTGGAAGAGATGAATCTCAGACAATCAAACTTGGGTGAAGTTTTCTTAGTGCAAAGGGGTGCAAGTCCGTAGTCGCGTGGTATGACGGTGACAGGTTACCTATGTACAATGGCAATTTTAGTTTCTCCCATTAACACAGAAAAGCATGTAACCGGGAGCTCCTCTTTTAGCCAGTGGCTAAATCTATATTAGGAATGAGCTTCGCAGAAAGGAGAGACAGAAAGACACACAAACAAAAAGAAACAGATAGACAAACAGAAAGACAGACAAAAAAGACAGACAGGCACCAGTCAGACAGACAGACAAACAGAGAGAACAGTCAGACAAACAGAAATTCAGATAGACAGACAAACAGAAAGACAGACAAAAAAAAGACAGACAGGCACAAGTCAGACAGACAGACAAACAGAGAGAACAGTCAGACAAACAGAAATTCAGATAGACAGACAAACAGAAAGACACACAAACAGAAAGACAGACAAAAAAAAAGACAGACAGGCACAAGTCAGACAGACAGACAAACAGAGAGAACAGTCAGACAAACAGAAATTCAGATAGACAGACAAACAGAAAGACACACAAACAGAAAGACAGACAAAAAAAGACAGACAGGCACAAGTCAGACAGACAGACAAACAGAGAGAACAGTCAGACAAACAGAAATTCAGATAGACAGACAAACAGAAAGACACACAAACAGAAAGACAGACAAAAAAAGACAGACAGGCACCAGTCAGACAGACAGACAAACAGAGAGAACAGTCAGCAAACAGAAATTCAGATAGACAGACAAAAAAGACAGACAAACAGAAAGACAGACAAAAAAAAAGACAGACAGGCACAAGTCAGACAGACAGACAAACAGAGAGAACAGTCAGACAAACAGAAATTCAGATAGACAGACAAACAGAAAGACACACAAACAGAAAGACAGACAAAAAAAGACAGACAGGCACCAGTCAGACAAACAGAGAAAACAGTCAGACAACAGAAATTCAGATAGACAGACAAAAAGACAGACAAACAGAAAGACAGACAAAAAAGACATACAGGCACCAGTCAGACAAACAGAGAAAACAGTCAGACAAACAGAAATTCAGATAGACAGACAAAAAAGACAGACAAACAGAAAGACAGACAAAAAAAGACAGACAGGTACCAGTCAGACAGACAGAGAGAACAGTCAGACAACAGAAATTCAGATAGACAGACAAACAGAAGACAGACAAAAAAGACAGACAGGCACCAGTCAAACAGACAGACAAACAGAGAGAACAGTCAGACAAACAGAAATTCAGATAGACAGACAAACAGAAGACACACAAACAGAAAGACAGACAGGCACCAGTCAGACAGACAGACAAACAGAGAGAACAGTCAGACAAACAGAAATTCAGATAGACAGACAAACAGAAAGACAGACAAAAAAAGACAGACAGGCACCAGTCAGACAAACAGACAAACAGAGAGAACAGTCAGACAAACAGAAATTCAGATAGACAGACAAACAGAAAGACAGACAAAAAAAGACAGACAGGCACCAGTCAGACAAACAGAGAGAACAGTCAGACAAACAGAAATTCAGATAGACAGACAAACAGAAAGACAGACAAAAAAAGACAGACAGGTACCAGGCAGACAGAAAGAGAGAACAGTCAGACAAACAGAAATTCAGATAGACAGACAAAAAAGACAGACACACAGAAAGACAGACAAAAAAAGACAGACAGGTACCAGTCAGACAGACAGAGAGAACAGTCAGACAAACAGAAATTCAGATAGACAGACAAACAGAAAGACAGACAAAAAAAAGACAGACAGGTACCAGTCAGACAGACAGAGAGAACAGTCAGACAAACAGAAATTCAGATAGACAGACAAACAGAAAGACACACAAACAGAAAGACAGACAAAAAAAAGACAGACAGGCACCAGTCAGACAGACAGACAAACAGAAATTCAGATAGACAGACAAAAAAGACAGACAAACAGAAAGACAGACAAAAAAAAAGACAGACAGGCACAAGTCAGACAGACAGACAAACAGAGAGAACAGTCAGACAAAACAGAAATTCAGATAGACAGACAAACAGAAAGACACACAAACAGAAAGACAGACAAAAAAGACAGACAGGCACCAGTCAAACAAACAGAGAAAACAGTCAGACAAACAGAAATTCAGATAGACAGACAAAAAGACAGACAAACAGAAAGACAGACAAAAAGACAGACAGGCACCAGTCAGACAAACAGAGAAAACAGTCAGACAAACAGAAATTCAGATAGACAGACAAAAAAGACAGACACACAGAAAGACAGACAAAAAAAGACAGACAGGTACCAGTCAGACAGACAGAGAGAACAGTCAGACAAACAGAAATTCAGATAGACAGACAAACAGAAAGACAGACAAAAAAGACAGACAGGCACCAGTCAAACAGACAGACAAACAGAGAGAACAGTCAGACAAACAGAAATTCAGATAGACAGACAAACAGAAAGACACACAAACAGAAAGACAGACAGGCACCAGTCAGACAGACAGACAAACAGAGAGAACAGTCAGACAAACAGAAATTCAGATAGACAGACAAACAGAAAGACAGAAAAAAAGACAGACAGGCACCAGTCAGACAAACAGACAAACAGAGAGAACAGTCAGACAAACAGAAATTCAGATAGACAGACAAACAGAAAGACAGACAAAAAAGACAGACAGGCACCAGTCAGACAAACAGAGAGAACAGTCAGACAAACAGAAATTCAGATAGACAGACAAACAGAAAGACAGACAAAAAAAGACAGACAGGTACCAGGCAGACAGAAAGAGAGAACAGTCAGACAAACAGAAATTCAGATAGACAGACAAACAGAAAGACAGACAAAAAAGACAGACAGGTACCAGTCAGACAGACAGAGAGAACAGTCAGACAAACAGAAATTCAGATAGACAGACAAACAGAAAGACAGACAGGCACCAGGCAGACAGAAAGAGAGAACAGTCAGACAAACAGAAATTCAGATAGACAGACAAACAGAAAGACAGACAAAAAAAGACAGACAGGTACCAGTCAGACAGACAGAGAGAACAGTCAGACAAACAGAAATTCAGATAGACAGACAAACAGAAAGACAGACAAAAAAAGACAGACAGGCACCAGGCAGACAGACAGAGAGAACAGTCAGACAAACAGAAATTCAGATAGACAGACAAACAGAAAGACAGACAAAAAAAGACAGACAGGCACCAGGCAGACAGACAGAGAGAACAGTCAGACAAACAGAAATTCAGATAGACAGACAAACAGAAAGACAGACAAAAAAAGACAGACAGGCACCAGGCAGACAGACAGAGAGAACAGTCAGACAAACAGAAATTCAGATAGACAGACAAACAGAAAGACAGACAAAAAAAGACAGACAGAGTGACAGTCAGACAGACAGAGAGAACAGTCAGACAAACAGACAGACTTGACAGCCATTCAGGAGAGACAGATGCACAGTAACAGAAATACGGAGATATACAGACAGACAGAACCAATACAAGTACGTCAGCTTGCCGATATACAGACAGACAGAACCAATACAAGTACGTCAGCTTGCCGATATACAGACAGACAGAACCAATACAAGTACGTCAGCTTGCCGATATACAGACAGACAGAACCAATACAAGTACGTCAGCTTGCCGATATACAGACAGACAGAACCAATACAAGTACGTCAGCTTGTCGATATACAGACAGACAGAACCAATACAAGTACGTCAGCTTGCCGATATACAGACAGACAGAACCAATACAAGTACGTCAGCTTGCCGATATACAGACAGACAGAACCAATACAAGTACGTCAGCTTGCCGATATACAGACAGACAGAACCAATACAAGTACGTCAGCTTGCCGATATACAGACAGACAGAACCAATACAAGTACGTCAGCTTGTCGATATACAGACAGACAGAACCAATACAAGTACGTCAGCTTGCCGATATACAGACAGACAGAACCAATACAAGTACGTCAGCTTGCCGATATACAGACAGACAGAACCAATACAAGTACGCCAGCTTGCCGATATACAGACAGACAGAACCAATACAAGTACGTCAGCTTGCCGATATACAGACAGACAGAACCAATACAAGTACGCCAGCTTGCCGATATACAGACAGACAGAACCAATACAAGTACGTCAGCTTGCCGATATACAGACAGACAGAACCAATACAAGTACGCCAGCTTGCCGATATACAGACAGACAGAACCAATACAAGTACGCCAGCTTGCCGATATACAGACAGACAGAACCAATACAAGTACGTCAGCTTGCCGATATACAGACAGACAGAACCAATACAAGTACGTCAGCTTGCCGATATACAGACAGACAGAACCAATACAAGTACGTCCAGCTTGCCGATATACAGACAGACAGAACCAATACAAGTACGCCAGCTTGCCGATATACAGACAGACAGAACCAATACAAGTACGCCAGCTTGCCGATATACAGACAGACAGAACCAATACAAGTACGTCAGCTGTCGATATACAGACAGACAGAACCAATACAAGTACGTCAGCTTGCCGATATACAGACAGACAGAACCAATACAAGTACGCCAGCTTGCCGATATACAGACAGACAGAACCAATACAAGTACGCCAGCTTGCCGATATACAGACAGACAGAACCAATACAAGTACGTCAGCTTGCCGATATACAGACAGACAGAACCAATACAAGTACGTCAGCTTGCCGATATACAGACAGACAGAACCAATACAAGTACGTCAGCTTGTCGATATACAGACAGACAGAACCAATACAAGTACGTCAGCTTGCCGATATACAGACAGAGAGAACCAATACAAGTACGCCAGCTTGCCGATATACAGACAGACAGAACCAATACAAGTACGTCAGCTTGCCGATATACAGACAGACAGAACCAATACAAGTACGTCAGCTTGTCGATATACAGACAGACAGAACCAATACAAGTACGTCAGCTTGTCGATATACAGACAGACAGAACCAATACAAGTACGCCAGCTTGTCGATATACAGACAGACAGAACCAATACAAGTACGTCAGCTTGTCGATATACAGACAGACAGAACCAATACAAGTACGTCAGCTTGTCGATATACAGACAGACAGAACCAATACAAGTACGCCAGCTTGTCGATATACAGACAGACAGAACCAATACAAGTACGTCAGCTTGCCGATATACAGACAGACAGAACCAATACAAGTACGTCAGCTTGCCGATATACAGACAGACAGAAACCAATACAAGTACGTCAGCTTGTCGATTCTTCTTACCCGTTTTGGACAGACGCTTTGTCATACGACGTATTTTTCGCCTCTTGCGGCGTTCTCTAAGGCGTTTTTCTTTGCGAATACGTCTGCGTTTTTGCCTCATTTTCTTCGCCCAGCGTCTCCGCCTGCGTACGTACCGAGCGTATCTATGGTAACGGCGAACTGAGCACCAAGTGTGTCTATAACGCATGAGTACTCTGCCGTTACTGATCGTCACACGGGTACGTCCCATTTGTCGTACATTAAGTCTCCAATGCCCAATGTATGATCCTAGCTGGTAGCTTGTAAGTTTATGTGAATATCGAAACCTACAGGGAGAAAAGAAAGACACCTCTTAAAACGATTTCCGTATGACAGCCTCGAGTAATTGATAATCACTGTGTAAATAATCCTAGTGCGGATTTCAGGACTGAGACTTTAAGCTGCGACAACGGCGACGAGAACGACAAATGGAAAGGAAAATACACTTGATTACAAAGCACAATGCGCGCACGTGCAAATCCATAAGTCAAACGCATTCCAACTGTTTTTGGCTTACCTGGACCGAAAAATGGTCTAAAAATTTCACGCCCGATATATAGGTATGCTGATATCTAGTGAATGGAGGTATATTGGATATATAGTTATATATTTTTGTTCTTTTCTAACGCAGTCTATAATGTTCTTTAAGAACGAAAGACTGGTAAATGTAAATCTGGTAAATGTAAATCTGGTAAATGTAAATCTGGTAAATGTAAATTTGGTAAATGTAAATTTGGTAAATGTAAATCTGGTAAATGTAAATCTGGTAATGCAAATCTGGTAATGTAAATATGGTAAATGTAAATATGGTAAATAGTATGACCTAAAAATGGTATCGAGCAACTCCAATGAAATTATCGCTTGATATCAGCGGATGGAAACGGATGCGTTTCTGACTCTGTATGCCGCTGGCTGACACAATGGAGACTGACTTAGTTCTTTCACAGCATCTTACCAAAAGCTGACCACTGATCTTCCAAACCAAAACCGCCCTCGACTGAAGCGCAATGGCCTCTTCCTGCCCAAATAGTAGCGTCTCCGTTTAGAATTATAGTAGACTTTGTGAGGTCGACTGTGGTAGACAACCCGTAATCTTGAGACTCTACGCCAATAACGCCTCCTCCATCGCCTTCTACGCAAGCGTGCCAAACGTCGTGCCCGTGCTCTTGCTCGGCGTTGTGCTCGGCGTTTTATACGTCTATGTTTGCGTCGACGTTCACGCATGAGCCTTCGCATTTTGCGCAAATAGTGAAGGCGTCTTCTGAGTTTTCTTTGTCTTGCGAGTCTCTTGAGACGTTGGAGACGACAACGTCTAATGTACGCTTTCCATCTTCTACGTCGGTCCTTTAGTTTTCCCTTTAGGCGAGAGAGCCATCGTCTTGTGATTTTTCCAAGCCGTCGCCGATACTTAGCAAAGGGAGTTATTCTACCCCACTTTCGACTTGTTAATCTGTATCGTAAATACCTTCCACTAAATCTGCATTTCCAGTAATTTTCGTTGTGGGATAATCCTGCTATAATGTCTACAGTGGCTGACCCTAAAGTGGAAAATACAGCATAAAACAGGTAAGAGTGGGTTTCTTAAACCCGTAGAGCAAAGTGTATCTCAATGCCCTCTTGCAGGCAGTTTGTTTGGTGTGTTTTATCGCGGAAAACCGTAGTAAATAGATCGCCCGCGACCAATGAACTGTGTTTTCCGCGATCAAAACCCCGCAAGTGCACGCTCGGCCGCGATAAAAACACAAAAACCGCGCCGCCAAGTGCACGCTAGGCCGCGATAAAAACACAAAACCCGCAGCCAAGTGCACGCTAGGCCGCGATAAAAAACATAAAACACGCAGCCAAGTGCACGCTAGGCCGCGATAAAATACAAAACCCGCAGACAAGTGCACGCTAGGCCGACTCCGGGCTGAAATTTTCAGACTTCAGATGTTTTTACTTTTATTTGAAGTGCGGTTTTACGGCGATCACATCGCGCCGTGTGCACGGTCGGCGATTTAGCACTGCGATATTTGTCAGTTTTTTGGCAATCTAAAAAGTCGCACCTGCAACGCGATGAATTATAAACAATCTCAAGACGCCCTATCGCTTTGTCATCGGCACATAGCGTCAGGTGCGTATGGCAAATCCGCGCGGGTTGCCTGTGGTGTTCAAAACGTGACTCAGGCCCCTCGGCGGGGGTAAAAACAAAATGGCGATCAAGAGAAGGATGTTTCTCGAGTATATGCAAGTTTTGGTCAATTTTCCTGCTTTAGATATGAAGAAAGGTACTTACAGACCTTCCAAATAAGGTAAGGGGGAATTTCCTAATAAGGAAGTTTTGCAACGTCGGCAAAACGACAGCTTTTGGCGAAATTTTTCTTGATATGAATTTGGTTTTGAAGCCTTGTGACCCTGCTAGTCCTTATTAACAAACCTCTCAAAGCCCGCGTAAAATCATCCAGAGTTGTTCACTCGTTTGATTGACGGAAGCCAAACCGCGGTTTGTTAGTTGGCGTAGAGTTCAAAGAATTATGAAAATTGCAGTTATAACGTAATGTGATAATGCGCAGCGAATTCAGCTGCAATTGAAAGGGTGAGTCAAATACTTGTAATACCTTGCTAGAAGGCAGATAAATGATTGGCATAGATGGTGTGACTGGAGAAGTAGATGCAGAGAGAAACAGAAAACCTAAAACCCTTAAAGGGGCTGTGTCACGGTTATTGGAATAAATTTGTAAATAAAGCTCTAAATTTGTATGTAATCATCCCCAAATCACTTATATCACTTGGTATTAGCCTAATAGGCAGCGGAGGCAAGTTTTAGCGACAAGACTTCCGATTTACAAGCAAATTTTGATGTAAGTTCAAACTTTGAAAACTTGTCATCCTGACAAGATTTTATAAACTCATTGTTGCAATCCGTTTCCATCCGCTCTGTAATAGGTCCGTGAAGTCTACAATCATAATCGATTTGTAGTTAAAGGGCTATTTGACAAACCTAGACTAGTATTTTGACTATCCATCAGTTATTTGTATGTTTTTTTCATCACCAAAAGTGTGCTAAAATCGTGACACAGCCCCTTTAACCAGAAGTAAAGTTTTGAAAATGCACAGCCCAAAACAAGGGGTTTAGCAGCAAACAAAAACAAAGCAATGCAGTATGGGTTAGGCGAGTCAGGTACCTGTAGTTCACAGATCGTATAGTCCTTTTCACTGTACGTATGGTATGTGAGGAATAACTCCGAATGGCTCCGTATCTTCGCGTGATCGTGTTGATGCTTTGCCACGATGACCTCCTGATCTTCACTTGTAAGACCGCCTTTAAGCAACGAGCCCGTTTACGGTAATAGATACGTCGCATTCGCCGAAATCCCTTTTGATATCGTCTGCAACAGAAAAAGTGAATTTTTAGGTTGGTAAAACAAATTGGCAATGCTCTTCCCTTAAGGTATGAGTATACCTTTGACAGGTGTCACGGGAAAAAATTCGTTTCGTGTCAGATTTTAAAGCTTAAAGGTTGCTCCGGGGGGGGGAGGTACTCCTATATTGGACTATACGGGGATGCTCGGCCTGAAAGGGGTAGGGTTTTCAGGCTGGAGGTATAATAAAGGGGTAGGGTTTTCAGGCTGGGTATAAGAAAGGGGTAGGGTTTTCAGGCTGGACTGGGTATAAAGAAGGGGAAAATTGCAATTTTTGGTATAAAAAGGGTCTGTATTTCACTGTTTTTTCAACGGCGCAACGCAGGAGCAAAACCGTTTCCTTTTTAACAGAGCACAAAACCACTTTGGTATAAGAAAGGGGTACCTTTTTCAGGCTTGGCATAAGAAAGGGGTACCTTTTTCGGCTTTGGTATTGGTATAAAGAAGGGTAAGGGGTCCAGAATCTGGGCCGAGCATCCCCGTACAAACGTTTTGGGAGCACCCCCCCGGGAGTTGCTAGCTTAAATGCTGTCTATCTGATGAACAATTTTGTTTTCATTAATTGTACGTGAACAAATATTTTTAGCTCTAAAGAAAAAAGTAACGACTTTCCATTAGCTATTAAATTGCACAGCTCCAAATTTAAGCAAAATCTATTCTTTAGAAGGCGATCTAAAAAAGGTGCGGTATTTTTGATTTTCCTTTCAAAACACATTTTATGCTAATTTTTGTGTTAGCATTGACAAAAATATCGATTTTTGAACCTGTTAACGTGATATTTCCGCAAATACGTAGAATATCAATAATCCCGCATACCTTTTTCAGATCGCCCTCTTATCTGGAGCTTTTAACATTAACTGGAAGCAAAAAATGGTACTTCTCCTTTGAAGCACAAAAACGACGAAAACGATCCATCAAAGTAACGTTGCAAAGAAATATACCATTTAGTAAGTAAGGCCGTTCCATAAGCTTTAAAACGATATATAAATGGTCCGTGTAGTGCAAATAACGACGCGACTCTTTTTCGCGAAAAATCGACATCCCGCGCGCAAAGGTATACTCATGCCTTAAGCTCTCACTACCCGTAGCATTCTGAGAACTCGTAGTACCAGTACAGGTCACTGCTATTTACCAATTATTCCTCGAGCCCGGATAGGCTCTTAGACAATAGACCATGAGACCGAATAGGCAATTATTGACTCAGAAGCCGTGTGAGGGCAAATCGCACTAGTAGGTCAATTTGTGTAGCTAAAAATGTTTCTGGTCTGGTCATTTGCCATTTTCTAGCTTTCAAATCCCATCACTTTTCGCTACTAGTAGGCTATAACTTATAGCGCTATTCACTGTTTTTCATCATTGCCTTTGTAATGATAATATGCCAACCGCAGATTGAATAGGGCCATTGTTCATTCAACCAATCTATCTCTGGATAAATAACAATGGATGACGTCAGCGTGAATAGCGCTATAGCCTACTAGTAGCTCAACCAATCAGAACGCAACATTGGCAGTAGACCACTAGTGTGATATGACGAATACTAATTAGACTAGAGCTTCACGCCGGATAGTTTATCCAACTGTGCTGCGCACAGATTGTAAAATAGCCCAGGTTCGAATTACCATACCTGCCAACCTTGGACAAGTGAAAACCGTGAGATAGAGGAAAGAGTTGTCATAACCTCGTCTCACCCCCCCCCCCCCCCCCCCCCCCCCCCCCCCCCGCAAAAAAAAAACGCTCGCATAAAAATCTCTAGGTTTTAATGCAGAAATTGACTGAGCGAGTTGATTTCCCGGGAGATTCACGGTGAAAACCGGAGACCGGGAGATTTTACTCAAAACCGGGAGTCTCCCGCGTAAACCGGGAGAGTTGGCAGGTATGAATTACGCCCAATGCTCACAAGACAAAAGCTTCAAATCGAAGCTTTCTCCAAGTTCTAATACATTTACAGTAATTTCAGAAGAAAGCCTCGACTTGAGGTTATTGTTTGTAGGCATTGGAGCGTAATTCGAACATGGCCTATTAGATCACGAGACACAGACAAACAATTCTTCTGAAATCCCATTCAGATGGATCGCGCCAGGGTATGAGTACATACAAGCTCTGCTATAATGAAATGTTTTCTGTTACCGCCCCACTTGCAGATTCCCCTTGTAATCTGACAAATTAATTTATCAATTTTGCTGTCTGTACTTCTAATTTTCATTAAAAGCCAAACAACACATTTGTGCAACGTTTTCGGGTAAAAGTACGAGGAAAAAGTCAGAAAACACGAATCGCATCTATATTGATGCGTTTTTCTTGCGCACCCACCAACCCTTAAAGTTAATTTAAAATCATTCTCGAACCCAGAGCTCCTCGGCTTGTCGCCGTGCGGGGGAGGCTCTTGTGACAGCCATTAACGCATGCGCGAGATTTGATACAGAGCCTTTGAGGGAAACGACTTTCTGCGCATGCACCAACTTTTAAAATGAATGCCCCCAGAGCCTCCCCTGCGGGCAGACGAGCCGGGGAGCACTGGGTACTAGAATGATTGGAAATACTAATATTCCCCGTGATTTCGATGAATGTTAAAATATTTCATATTGATTTATTTTCTAAGCGCATTTGACTTGTAGCGAAGCTCTCTGAAGCGCACACGAGCTTTGAATAGTTTGTTTGTTTTGTTGCTTATATGATGTGTTGCTCATATGGTTTATGTACTATTTACAATATGAGTGGCTATGTTGTATCTGCCGATACAACATAGACACGAATATTGTAAACTACTTATGATATTCTAACTTTTGTACTTACATTAAATTGAATGTGCATTGAAAATGAAAGAATTTTCGGGTGTTTACAAAAACCGCCAATCATTTTGCAGAAAGCATGCGCAGAGGCATGATTCCTGTCCCACATGGAACTAGACGGACTAAAACAACATATAGTCTCTCAGATGAAGATTTTTTTGGGTACTGCTCTACGAGAGAAGACCATGCTTGGACTTCACTAGAGTGGTCCCCTTCAGCTTTTAGTATGTAGGGGATATTTGAAACAATGTGCATTGAAAATGAAAATATTTTCGGATGCACAAAAAAACGCCATCGTTTTGTAGCAAGCATGCGCAGAAGGCATGATTCCTGTCCCACATGGAACTAGCGGACTAAAACAACATATAGTCTCCCAGGTGAAGCTTTTTTTTTTAGGTACTGCTCTACGAGAGAAGACCAAACTTGGACTTCACTAGAGTGGTCCCCTTCAGCCTTCGGACAGTAGGGATATTTGTTATTTGAAACAAATATCCAAATGTTCAAAGACTGAGGGCTGCACTGGAAGGTGTCCTATACAGAATACTAATTGGTCTAATTAGTATTCTGTATCAGCCATGTGGTATCGGGGGTTACAAGTAGTGTCACCTGATCCGAATGCAGTGCAGAGATTGGATGAGCATCCTATGAATAATGGACGAATATTATAAGGTACCTTATGCGGCGTTTGCGTTGCATTTTCTCTCTCTTTCTCTGCCGTTGACGTTGTCGCTGCTGTTGGCGTCTTCTTTTTCTTGCTTGGCGACGCCTCTTTCTCCTTTGCTGTTTTCGCCATCTTATCACCCAGCGTAATGTCCTTCTAACACCTTTTCTTTTGACCATCAGACTTCGTTTATTGAAATAAAACACTGACCGAAAACGTCCAATGCGACCTACCCATCTTCCGTGCCACTTTGTCAGATGATTACTTTTCCATGGTATCGAGCTCTGAAGTTAATAAAATGACAGGAATATTAGTCGCTCAGTAGAGTGGCGATAAGGAATTAACCTTGTGTGAAAGCAAACGTGCTAATGAAATGGTCCCATGTGTGCTTATGAGCGTTAGCCCTAGTAAGCGGAGAAAGAGAAAAAAATCTCTGACCCGAGAGGGATTCGAACCCACGACCTCCGGAATAGTACATCCGATGCTCTACCAGCTGAGCTATCCAGGTCAGACTGGGAGCAGGTCGGGGTATATTAGATTTTTTAGTAGTTAGCTAGTTAGCTAAGTAGTTAGCAGTAGTTAGCCGCTGTATCGCGACCCGCGTTTTCAAAAAACCAATAGATTTTACGTACCATCTACCATCTACCATCTACTCCTAAACGATAACAAACATGGCTTGGCTGACAGAGCGGAAATGACTAAAAATTAAATGTCTAACTTCGCCATATTTCAATAAGCTCAAGACTCCGTATACAAAGAGTTTCTATGGCCAAAAGCTTAATTCAAAATTTTATGAAATTGAAGAATATGAATTTTAGATATGATTGAGCAAAGTTTGCATATTTACTGATCAAAGTACTAATTCTCCCATAAAATGGTTCAGAAACCAACGTTTAAAGCCTAATATCGAAAGACAGATCCATTAGAAAAAGTCATTTTTGATATTTTGTTTTTAACCAGACAAGGAGTCTGTATGCAAAAAAAATCAAGCTAATCTGAGCTAACCTGACCTTACTATTGAAGTTTAGTGATCTAAGCAGGTCATTTCCGCTCTGTCGGCTTGGCTCAAATAATTTCTTACCCTAAAAGATGAGGCCTCATGTGCCAAGAAGGCACGAAGGAGACAGGTACCCCCCCCCCCCCCCCCCCCCCCCCCCCCCTCCCAGGGACTGAAAGTTGTGCTTGAACAAATAATAATGTTCTCCCTCTACTAACTATGGCAAGAGTGATTTTTTGAATGAATAACGTGTATCGGGCTTCTATAACATTGTGCATTATAACTGCTGGTATAGGAAGATTTATTGACAATGGTATGACTAGTTTTACGGGAAAACAAGATTTATTGACAAGTTAGAGAATTCTTTCTTAAACAATACCTCTCGCCATGTCATCAAAAAACTACTTTGCATAAATATCTCGTGAATCAAAAAAGGTAGCGGGACATAATTTCTGTCTTATTTGTTAAGAAAAACTTTCAGTCTATATTCTCTCCTCCAAGAAGTGATATGCACTTCAATATAACAGCAAGTAACTTTGAACTTGATGAGTGCGGAATGCGCATGTTTATTAATGAGAAAAGATGTCTCTTTTCCATAAAAAAAGAAAACAGATATCCAAATATTAACATTTCATAAGACACACGGATTGTGTATCATTTCTCACCTGAAATTCACACTGATTCTTTTCCATCTCCCACCTCGTTTGATACGGAACGTTCTGAGTGTGGAAGAAATCGCAACAGCCCTCCGTCCTCTGTAGGTTATATACAGGAAGCTTCTTCTTCGCATGATCCTGCGCCAGTGGCCAAAGCATTTGACGACCAGATTCGTAAAGATGGGCCGTCCAGCAAGGCGTTTATTACGCCGTCGTTGGCGTTGTCGTCGCTGTCTATTCTTCCGTGCTTGTCGTCTCCTCTCCCGGTAATATCTTTTAATTTGACGTAGCCTTTTCTTGTTATGGTTTATTCTTCTTCGGCATCTTATAACTCTTCGACGGTAAGCTCGGTATTTTTTCTTGTAGACAGACCGACGCGTAACTACGATGGTTCTCTTAGTCGTTTTCAAATAGACCTTACTTGAAAACACCAGTCGAGCGATACGTTTGTTGACAAACGTTCCGTAGTATCTTTTGCCTCGACGACTAATCTGGCTGACGGTGTATCGCCGTTTTCCAGTTCTCACCCTGCAAAAAAAAAGATTAGAAATATAAGATGTATTTAGAAATGCCTTTTGCCGTACTATCTTTGTTGATATAAGAACGTAACGTTTTGTTGGAAGCTACGCTCAGGGACTTTCCAGGTTTTCCAGGAGCCGAACAAGCCCATGTAAGCTCGACACGGAAGAACCGAATGTTTTTACACGTTCATGTGAATTTTTCAGCATGTTCTTCGGTAGTAAGTCTAAAAAATAGTAGTATGTCTAAAAACTTCTACGGTTTTCACAGATAAGTTCGGCTCAGCTCAGACACTCAAGCTAATGCTTGTTCAGCGCAAACTACGAAAAAATGCCCTTCGATAAGGCAATTTGATGATAGGCGGAGACAAGGATTGTGTACTACAGTGGCACCTCTAGCGGCCACCCTTTAAGAGCCCGTGTCAGCCACTCCTTTGTTATTGTTTTCCTTCGATATTCGGTTCGGTTCGCGTCAAAACATCGTATTTTCACCGGGTAGTACACGGAAAGTGTCACTCACTGTTGCACTATAAAAATGCTTCTCAAAGAACTGCAGCCGGATGTTTGAGTTGCATTAGCGAATTATAAGCTTGTCACAACAAAAAGCCATTTTGACAGCATAGCAACATACCAAGTCGGAGAAAGCATCCATTTCCATCGGATGATTTAGAGAATATAGAGCAATGTTCTCGATTGAATTTGGTAAATCAAGTCTGAAACTTTTTTAGATGTTTAGAAGAGATTTCTACGCGAAATTCGTCTTCTAATATTGAACGAATAATAACAAAGGAGTGGCTCTTTAAAGAATATTTTTCTGTTGTTATCAATTGTCACAACACTCTCTGACACAAATTGATATTCAATTCATTAATAGGATTTTGTGGCCCCTTAATAGAGATAAAAATATTATTTGGGACCGGACAACTGAAGCGGCTTTGAAAAGTGGCCGCGGTGGCAGCTTAATAGGTGGCCCCTCAATAGAGGTACCACTGTAGTGTCACTTTTACGAAGGATGTTTTTACTCGTATTGAGATAAGATTGTATAGAAATAGTACGACGAAGCACGAGTTATAAACGCGCGCGCTCGTCGATCTTAGTACAGAAAGGCCCAGCCGTCTCACATAACTGCCAAAATGCAACGCGCGCTTTTTTAACAGTTTCTTCGACAAATATCGCGCGTGAGTTTTAGATGGAATGGCCTGTTTCTATAGCTATATCATCTCACTTGAGTTCGTTAGCCAATCAGGAACGAGATCTCCTGTCCCTATATTCTACGGTATGCGATTAAATATCAGGAACAGTTCATCTAAAACTCTTGTAGAAGACTTGAAAAATAGCTAAAACACTCAATTTTCTTTATTAAACTAATTAGAATAAATATAGTCTGGAGTTTGCGACGGCAAAAAAACACAAAATGGTTTTCTGTCGCGACGGCATAATGAAGTTCGTCTTTACAAAAACGCAATCGTTTTTAGCTGAGGACACATAAGTTTTTCTTTATTTGGATGTTTAGGTGGGATGATAAATAAATAATCGGGCAAATTTGGTTTGATTCTGCAAAATATCAGAGCTCGTTTGGTCTCGCCATGAGTATTTTGGCGAGACGCAGTCGAGATTCGACCACGATTCGACCACGGCTTGACCAAACTCGCCTGATATTTTGCCGCATCAAACCAAATTTGCTTGATTATGTATAATTACATTACATTTTGTACTAACCTGAAGGTACAACCTTTACGCACAGTCGTCCAACTGCGTGTTCTCGTACTCTTGATTTGCACGGTCGATTTCTTATAGATGCGGAATGGAATGTACCTCACGCCCCATCGATAGCGCCACGTTCCTCCCACACGGCGTACTCTGAAAACACAAAAAGGTAATTATATGTGAAATCAAGTTTAAAGGTAGCGTGTTTTGATACGTTTTCCACTTTCATTCGTGGAAATTGGAGAAATTCGAAAAATCCAAGATAGCGGCTATAATTTTAAGGTTACGTATGACGCAATGTTGAAAACTAAATATCATCATGAATGGATATTCATTGGCTAGTATGAAAGTTTCATGACCTATTCGTTTGGCATTCCTGAGTTGTAGAGGGGTGTGGGGGAGTTTAATTTGACGATGCTTCTGTTGTTATGTCGCGAGTGTAAATAAGTAGTTTGAAAGTATGCAACTTATCTATGGCAGCAGTAAACATTTTTTTTTACAATTTTGTACTTTAAGTTCCCAACCCATTAGAATACAGAAGACAGCATTGTATGTGGCAAGCCCATCTAGGTCACATAAATTCTGGCGAGGGGGAGGGTATTAAACCCTCAAGTAAGATGGGGTCCACAAACCCCAGTCCTCCTCTCAATGGTGGGTATAATCCATCCCCCATGATAGGTGCCTAATTCCTATAAAGGGGGTCCCGGTGATCCCCCACGAGAGACGTACTTTCATTCTCTACCCCATGGTTACCATAGCAACCAACTTTGAATGACCATTGTTCTAGTCCATGGGGCAAAGTGTGACCTGTATAAAACGCGTCTATTTACCATGCACCGTAGCCTTGTGTACGCTTAGGGTGCCTATTTTTAAAAGATCAACTCACCCGCACCACCGTCTGTTGATGTACATTTTAACCATTGGAAAATATCTACGTCTCCTTCCAAGACTGTAGCGTTTGCTTCGATAGGACACTATCACTCCTCCCGTCTTGCTGATTCGGAACCTGCAGGGAGTCCTTTTATAGTAAACCACAGGACGCCTTCGTTTTACTGTCACACGTCGGATCTTCACCCCGATACGAATACTGGAAAATGAAAGGAATGAAAAAATGTGTGAAACATTTTATGTTACCGTTAAAGGGCTGTGTCACGGTTATTTGAATAAATTAATAAATGCATATTAATTAGCTTAATAAGCATTGTAAGCAAGCTTCACCGGCAAGACTGTCGATTTTTGTACAAATTTTGACGTAACTTCAAAAACTCATTGTTGCAATCCGTTTCCATCCGCTATGTAATAGGTCCATGAAGCCTACAATCATGATCGCTTTGTAGTTAAATGGCTATTTAACAAACCTAGACTAGTGTTTTGGCTATCCATCAGTTAATTGGATGTTTCAAGAGTGGATTACCAAGAGTTTCCATATTTACTACGTATGCCTGAATCACAGTCAGAAAAGTGTCTATTTTTAGAACTAGGATTCCCGCGAAAATTCGTTTTCCACAGGGTTCCCACTTTCTCGCAAAGCAAACAGTTGTGAGATCCAGCCTAAATTAAATCGCAGATCAATCGAAAAACCTTTAAAATCGCAAAGATAAGGTAGGATATTCTCTATTTGTTGTGTATTGGGTATACGAGCATTCGAGCCTGAGCATTCGAATACTTTCGCGCGCGAAACTCAAATCTAAAAATAGACACTTTTCTGACTGTGATGTGGACAAATACTGTACGAAAGATTCTAACTCTTGTTAATCCACTCTTGGATATTTTTACAACCCCAAAATCGTGACACAGCTCCTTTAACGCATATGTTAAAAACTCGTGTCTCATTTGAAGAAAAAACTAAAAAGATGACTGGAAATTCAGGCAAGCAAGAAACATGTGCTCAGCTATTGCCTACAATCTTTGACAAAAACCTTGGACCGATAACAGGTTTTGGGCCCTCTAAACAAATAGCTCAAATCGGCGAATCCCCCCCCCCCTCCCCCGTTTCTATGTTGAATCCGTCATTAACGAAATTCCATGCAGATTTTGACGACCATCTCATAAAAATAGCGAACAACATTGAATCGGTATTTGAATCTCAAAATTACGGTGTTTGGACAAAATATCAACTAGGCGAAAATAGGAGTGAAGCCCGACTAAGGGGCCGACCATTTAACTTTTGAGGGGAGGGGGGGGGCTTTTTTTTTAAAAAATATCCTGCACTTCTTCCTTCTTTTTTTTTGGAAAAAAATTCTCACCGCTTAACAGAGGTAGAAAAAAAATCTTGCACCGACAAAAAAGCCCCCCCCCCCCTCAAAAGTTAAATGGTCGGCCCCTAACAAGAACATGATATCAACTCGACCCCTTGAGTGTGTTTTACAATGTCTAAAGCTATAGTCGCCTTCACAGCCTGACTAAAACATTATTGTATGAATGCGTTACCTTAAAGCGAGTTTCAGATGAGTATTTGTATTTGCGTTTATACTCGGCTTGGCTTACAGAGAAACTTATCACGTGATCAGCGCGTGATCGCGGTTCCACCTGGCTTGTGATAGGCTGACGCGGGGCCATTCTATAGCAACTGTGTTTTCTCTCACATTTGGGGTATTCGGTCTTACTATTAAAGTCATCTGACATTCCATCTTAAACTTACCTCATTTGGGTTATGCTTTTAACGATTTTTCTTCTTCCTAAGTAGATAATAACTCTGGTTCGGCTGATGAAGACTGAGCGCCAAACTTTTCTGTACTTGATCCGGAACTGGCGTCTACGGTTGCAATACACTGTTCTTCGCTTACTGAAGATATACATTTTCATCCTTGTAGCTCTAAACGTCTTGGTTCTGCGCCGCATTGTTCGTCTAAGGTGTTCTTGATATCTTTGTCTGGCGAGTCTCTGTTGTTTTATGCGTCTTCTGATGCGTCTACACCTTCGTTTGTATGCGTCTCGACGACGCCGACGACGCCGACGGAAAAGACGACGCAAGTAAGCACGATGTTTTTCTCTCAACCTTTTTAAGCGTCGTTGCATCCTTAGACGTAAGTTTCGTCTCAACCTCAAAATTCGCCACTTCCTTTTGCGCCCATAAAATTTACTTAATATCATGCCCCTCCCGTTTCGCAGGCCGAACCTCCGAGACCTCCTGGACCGGCGGTATATTCTCCACTGACTGTTAGACACCCTCACGCGATATGTGCGTCTTTGTATGACAACTCTGCGATAAAGAACATAAAGTGCAAATTGAGAGAAAAAAGTTATGTAATCCATCTAACTTTGTTAGTCTAGGTTTATAAGGAGAACTGAAGAAGTCAAGAGTATCCAGGGTGGGATTCAGAGTGACTTTATTGTTCAAAGTTTGCCCCAAATAACCTAAAACCCCGTCCACACTACACCGTTTTCAAACGAAAACGGATACTTTTTGCTCCGTTTTCAAAAAGATTTGCGTCCACACTAATCGTTTTCGTATCGTTTTCGCCCATCCACACTACAACGCGTATCCGTACGAAAACGCTCTTATGCATTCAACGCGCATGCTCAAATAAGCTCAACGCAGCGCATTTCGGTCTGTCGGCCCGCGAAATTGGTCGGTATTTCTGATAGCTTCGTTTTCACCCGTGCACACTAGAAAACAGCGTTTTCAAACAGCTCCGTTTTCAAATCGCTCCACTCTGGAGAGCGTTTTCGGATTGATCCGTTTTCGGTGATCGTTTTAGTGTAGCGTTGTAGTGTGAAAGATAGCCGTATCCGGAGCAAAAACTATCCGTTTTATTTGAACGGTGTAGTGTGGACGGGGTCTAAAGCTACTTAGTCACCAAGGAAACCAAACAAGGATACCCGTCACCAAACCCATTGCTGCTGGTCACCAAGGCAACCTACTGCTACTGGTCACCAAGGAAACCCACTGCTACTGGTCGCCATGGTAGCCTACTGCTACTGGTCACCAAGGTAACCTACTGCTACTGGTCACCAAGGTAACCTACTCCTACTGGTCACCAAGGTTACCTACTGCTACTGGTCACTAAGGAAACCTACTGCTACTGGTCGCCATGGTAACCTACTGCTACTGGTCGCCAATGTAACACCAATGTAGCTTACTGCTACTGGTCACCAATGTATTGCACTGCTACTGGTCACCAAGGAAACCTACTGATATTGGTCGTCATGGTTACCCACTTCTACTGGTCACCATGGTAACCTACTGCAACTGGTCATCAAGGAAACCTACTGCTACTGGTCACCATGGTAACCTACTGCTACTGGTCGCTAATGTAACATCAATGTAACTTACTGCTACTGGTCACCAATGTATTGCACTGCTACTGGTCACCAAGGAAACCTACTGCTATTGGTCGTCATGGTAACCCACTTCTACTGGTCACCATGGTAACCTACTGCTACAGATCACCAAGGAAACCTACTGCTACTGGTCACCAAGGAAACCTACTGCAACTGGTCACCATGGTTTTTTACTGCAACTGGTCACCATGGTAACTTACTGCAACTGGTCACCATGGTGACCTGCTGCTATTGGTCACCATGGTAACTTCTCACCTTACGCTGTCTCGAACAGAAATCCTCTTTGTTATTTTTCCATATCTATACGTCATGACGCGCCCTTGAAAACTCATCTTACGTGGTTTTCCACCATAAAGACAGTAGTAGCTGTTAAAATCAATAACTTTGAATTAGGTTTAATAGACAATAAAAATGTTAAAAAATAAAAAGACAAGAGCTCATGAGTGAGAACATTCAACTTTTAAAGGACAGCTTTTATTTCATGCTTGAACGCTTTTCAAGGAATGTAAATTGAGAGATCAAGTTCGTTATTGTATTGTTAATCGGATAATTCGTCACAGCAGCATTTTCTTGAGGTACAAAACAATGTGCTGCGGACCCATTCGGCTGCGCCCCGTGAGCCCACGCAATTTGAACACTTTTTTACGTCATTCCGTGGTAGATAAGGAGACATACCACGTCTGTAGAAAACAATCTATTTGGAAAAATGCCTCTTTTATTTACTCCTCTTCGGGGCCCATGTGAATCCTTGGGTATTGTAATTAAGATTATGAGAAGAACAAAGACTTTTGATGCTAAAAATAGCACTAAATATATTTAACAAATGTCCTCTGATTTTCGGTGGTATGTCTTCTTATAAACCAGGGAATGACGTAATAAAGTGGTCAAAATGTCGTGGACTCGGAATTTGAGAAACGAGCGAGTTGTGGTATAAAAAGTGTTGGTGGAGTAATTTTCCCTTTCGTAAACCATCGTTGCTATTTGGACGGCACTTAGAAAATTTAAATGTTTAGTTTCGTTGTCTCAGTAAAGGTAAAAGGAAAAAAATCGTATATGTTTAGAACCCTAACCCTAACCGGTAAACCGATTACTAACCCAAACCCTAACCAGTGCGCTACGAGTGAATTCGCTGGGTTGGAGGTGCTTTTTAATTGGATTTCTACTATCTTTCATTAGCATCTATAGAACGAAGCTATATGAATGATAATTACTAATTATCCCAAGGGATCAGAAATGGCAACGACCTTTCTGAAAGGGCATCGACCGTTCAGAGAATGGCAACGACCGTTCTTAAAGGCAACGATGGTTTACGAAAGGTAAAACTAGCGTTGGCGGACAGCCCTAATGCGAACGATCGACACTAGTACAATGTACTCCTGGCGCCTCTGAAGTAGGAAAGCAATAACAAAATAAAAAGGGAGGAAGAACATGATTTCGGAAGTAGAATCTTCCTGGGACGTGGAATGGGAATGAAAGTCCAAGGGTCATGTAAAGCAATGAACTGAATATTTGCATGCTTACAATCTCCGGCGTTTGTCATATTTTAGCGTTTTCCACGTGATTCCCATTCGGCAGCGCACGGGAGTGGCAATGGTGCGCTTTCTAATAACACGTCTCAGTTTTCTTTTTATTCTCCTCACTCTTTTCCTCCACCAACTTTTCCAGCGTCCGAGTCTACGTCGGCTTCGTTTAGCTTTACGGCGTCCTCTCCAGATGCCACGTAAACGACGTTTAATGTTGTAAATTTTCCGCCTTGTTCTCTTTTGGATACCGGAGCACCTCCTAACAGCCTTGCGTACATACTTTGGAGCCACCCTCTTAAGCATATTCTTCACTAACGCCCGATTCACTCTACTGGTAACCAGAATACGACCACCTCGGAGAATGACCTTTGTTACTGTTCTACCGTAGCTAGCTTTGAAATAGGTGCGTTTGCCTCGGGTGTTTCTGAGCGAGATGTATCGTGTCGCTTTGAGGTAGTAATAACTGGAGGTATGAAATAAAATATAGGCATTATATCAGGGGGGGAGATCCAGTGGTGGTGAGGGGGGGACTTTTCATATCACCCCCTTTTAGCATATTTCTCATTTATCCTTTACAAAAAGTTACCACGTTTTTCTCATATGTCTTCTTTAAACTTTGTTAAAGCTCTCCCCCCCCCCCCCCCATATAGTTTATTATCATTTTTAAATGTTTTTTTTATCATTTGTACTTTTTTAAACCTGTTGCTTTTATCCCTCAATCGCTGTAGACTTTTTACCGTTTTATTTGCTTGTTTGTTAACTTTTACTCTATTTTATTACTATTATTATTATTTTCTCTTATTTTAAAGAAATATTGTAAAGCGCACAGAACAGCAATGTATGTGCGCTTTATAAGATATTATTATTCATCCATGCCACTTTCTCGATTCTGATTGGCTAAGAGTACACAGCGAAATCTTGTTGGCGCGAAATTCATGACGTCAAATTCCAGACATTAGGATTGATGCATTCTAATGACGTCATAACGCAAGCCAATGGGTTTGGCCGCCATCTTGGTTTTTATTTCGAAGGCGAAAGCCAATAGGCCGTTATCACGCAAAATTGATTAATAATATTTAATAGTTATCAAAAAAATGAAATCCAGTTTTGAATTCTACACATTGTATTAGTAGAATTGCAAAGTTTGATATAGATTGCTTGAAAACTGACTGAGATATGAATTTTCAAAACTTCGTATTCTGGCTTATTTTTTTTGCAAGAAATGTATGGGGAAAATACATCGGAACGACTTGACTTGACTCGACATGACGTATTTGCCGGACAAAACGTGTTATGTCTGGCACTTGAGCTTCAATGTTTTGCCCGCTCATGTCCGACGTTTTGGTGCTTCGTTGGAAAGTGAAAGGTTTAGTCATTTTTACAGTTGTTTTCACAATACTTTTCAGCGCACGTTGCCAAGTTGATTCCCGTGTTCCCAACTAAGTTCCTAAGTAAGTTTCGTAACTTCTACGTGGAAAAGTATTGTGAAAACAACTGTAATTATTCTTTTTCATGACAAAAAATTCATTGGGGAAATTGTGGACAGGTTCGCGTCAAAACATCGTATTTTCACTGCCAAAACGTGATTTAAACATGACTAACATATTACTTTACTTCCAGCCCTGGCATCCTCGCGCGCCATGGTCCTCCCCTCATCCCCAAACCCCCCTCCCCCACCCCCTGCACGATTCCAGCTATAACGCACGCACGCACGCGCTGCAGCGTGCGTGGGGCATTTGTCGAACAAACTGTTAAAAGAGCACGCTTTATTCTAGTAATTATTCTTATATCTGGAATCGTCCATTTACCGTATCAATATTCTTCTGAGCACCATCAAGGTACGTCTTTTTCCTCTCCTGGGGATGTAGATTTGCGCTCTGTTGCCCCGTAGTCTGGTCTTGCACCACTTGTTCTGATATCGAACGGCATATTGATCACGTGCGTAGTATTTGAACGAGTAATAACTGCTTCTTATTTTGATCTTCATTCGGAACTTTTTCGTTTTATTGATTCGCCTCATGAAGAGTCTCTGACGACGTCGCAATTTCCTTCTCCATCGACTCCACAAGCTTACCCGTCTGTTCACCCGCCGTTTTACTTTGCGTCTTTGTGCGCGTCTCAACGCCAGTCTACGGCGCTGCTGTTGACGTTTGCGCCACCATTTACGTATCTTACCACCAACCTTACGGCGTCTTTGGACTAGTCTTCGTCTTCGATACCTACATACAAAGACTCTTCTTATCTGTTTCGTAAAGAACCTATAGCGACGTCGCAGGGAGGCAAGTTTCCTCTTAAGAATTGACATCCTCTTTCTATTCTTTCGATTGCGTCTTTTTCTCTGTCTCCTCATCTTGCGGTTTCGTTTTCGCCTCAATTGTCTGCTCTTGAGTCGGTTCCAACGACGCCGCCTCTGTTTTCGGCGATTATAATATCGACTTTTTCTTGGCCGGACAAAGCCTTTCTTGCGGCGATTCCAGACAAAGTTACAGCCATTAGCACAACTGTCTACAAAGAAACAAAACCACGTGACTGTTACAGCTTTATCAAGCATTGAAATGCAAATGAGTTAAGGATATGTCAATGAGGGGAGTAACTAATCAGGAGAGTAGCTAATCAAAGTCCTAGGATGGATGGATTCCCAGCAGAAACATACACCTGTTAACCTGTTAACGTTGCTCTGCAAAACGTAAAACCATGAACCATAAGTCGTAAATGTAATTCCTGCCTAAAACGTTAATTGAAATATGGGTACTTAAAAATCAAAGGTGTGCAAACAGCAATGTGTTTCTGGATCCTTTCGGGATGCCTTGGTTTGAGGTAATGCAATGTAAGAGAAGGAAAAACCAAAACAGAAAAAAATGCCAACGTTTCGGACCTATATTTCGGTCCTTCTTCGGGGCGACTAAAACCGTTACAGAAATCACGTATATATACACAAATGCGCGCGCGCACATGGTTTGTGTCGCGCGCAACCATGTCCGCGCGCGCTTTTGTGTATATTCTGTAACGGTGTGTGATTTCTGTAACGGTTTTAGTCGCCCTGAAGAAGGACCGAAATAAAGGTCCGAAACGTTGGCAAATTTTGCGTTTCTGTTTTGGTTTTTCATTCTCTTACATTGAAATATGGGTATAAGCGAGTTGAAACGTGTAACAAACATGCTTTGCTTTAGTACCAAGTTAGACCTTTCCGATTTAGCGGAATAAAAATACTATATTCCGCGGCTATATTCCGCAGTATAAAAAGCGCCGATAACCAATTTATCATTTCTAAAAAGTCGTTTTAGACTAAAATGAAATGTGTATACTTCACAGGCAACCTTCAAAAGGCTGATTTTGGGAGCTTCGAGTTCGTTTCAAAAATGAAAATAGGGCGCGACTGAAGAAATCTGTAAAACTGATAATACGTGCTGGGCCGATCGTGAAAGTCAAGTCTTTCATTTCAAACTATAACAAGAACGTAGAAAGAATAACAAGCTAATAGCAAAAACCACATGGTGAAAACAAATTATCAAGAAAATCTCGGCGGAATTTTTGAAATGCAACTAACCGAGTTTACAGTTGCGCGTGAGGATACGGATAGGGAAACACTGGACCCCACGAAGCCTGGGAGCGCAAATCCGTCATAAAAGCTACAGGAAAACAAAACCAGCATCATTAACCAAAAAGAAATTTTAGACTGCTTGCAGCCCCTTCTTCGGCGAACGTCCGTAAATCGAGGGAACTTTTTTTCCTTGCGGCGCGCTTCGATTTGTTTACAGTGTCAAGTTACTCAGGAGAGGGAGAGAAGTTACATTCTCTCGATTTACGGATGTTTGCCGAAGAAGGGGCTGCAAGCAGTCTAAAGAAATTTAGCAATTTTTAACATAGCACTTGCCTGCGCCTTGTTTGATTGAAATAGGTAGGAGGTAATAGGTAGGAGTTCGAAAACTTGTTGGAATTTGCAGATCTCAAGAAAACCATTCCAATGCTTTGCAGGTTTTTAAGCCCTTGCTCAACGAGGCAGCAATAGGCTAAACGTGTGAACAACGAAAAATGTTGCCTTTTCCGCGCTTAACGTGGCAACAATGTAGCAAAAATTGTCTAAATGAGCCATTGTTGCACAACAAAGATGTTTCTGGCGTGTGAGAAGCATATGTTTGTTGCTGCGACATTGTTGCCTGCACGTTTAGCCGCGTTTGATTCTTCAGTCTTCAGGGACAAAATGGTCAAAACTGAATCACCACTTTAAACTCTTACTTTGAGCAATTTTATCATAGATAAAAGGATTTCCGTAAAAAGAGAACATAAATGAAGTTAGTGGTTTTGAGTTAATTTTAAAGGGGGCAATTAAATCCATCCGGCCTGTTTTTTATGAATAACTTATCTCCCGGGTTTGGAAAAATGCTCTGAATTCGCATCCCTTTTTGTCTCTGAAAAAAATTATTTTGCAATAAATAGAGCAATATTGAGAACCATAAGCTAGTAAAATGCAAATGTTACCTATATGGCATGTTTTTAAATGGATTGAATATCTCTCAAGTTTTATGCAATGCACAACAGCACGTTTTTATCTTTTTCACTTGCCACATGAGCCAGAGGAGAACCAGCGAAAAAAATGAAACTAAACAACTATTTGAGCACACCATTTCACCCCATAAATCCGGCTAATGAGCGATGTTCAATTCTATAAGTGCGATTCCTATCTCAAACTACACAAAGACATCGTAACTCGGTAAGCTTAAGCCTGGTTTCCATCGTATCAGTCGACCGTGAAACAATAGAATAATTCCAGTTTCCATTGTTTCAAGGTCGACTGATACGACAGATAAGACTATATGGGAACCAGGCTTTAGCAAGAGATTTA
This sequence comes from Scolanthus callimorphus, assembly GCA_033964015.1. NCBI lineage: Eukaryota > Metazoa > Cnidaria > Anthozoa > Actiniaria > Edwardsiidae > Scolanthus > Scolanthus callimorphus. The sequence continues at coordinate 33,597,598 of CM066912.1, read as the reverse complement.
AAGATGGTAGATTATCCAAGGGCAAAAAAAAAATAAGTTTGCAATCACACTTTCTGTCTTCATTATCCAAAGAAGAAGTTTGTTTTGAAAACCCTGGCACTTATTCTTAGGATAACTCTTAGACCCCGTCCACACTACGCCGTTTTCAAACGAAAACGGATACTTTTTGCTCCGGATACGGCTATCGTTCACACTACAACGCCGAAAACGATCACCGAAAACGGCGAAAACAATACGAAAACGATAAGTGTGGACGCAAATCTTTTTGAAAACGGAGCAAAAAGTATCCGTTTTCGTTTGAAAACGGTGTAGTGTGGACGGGGTCTTAAGCATATAGGCCCGACTCTCAGGGAAAAGCTTTCACACCAGCGCGACCAGCCCGGCTGTGGTTGTTTTGAAACAGTTGCCCCTCTTACCATTTCCAGAAATGAAATTTAAAACTATGAAGGGAAAAAGGTTACGTGTGTACAGTCGCAATTTAAAATAATTGTCGCAATTTGTAATACATGTCGCAATTTGTAATAAACTCGTCGCAATTTGTAATAAAGTCGTCGCAATTGTAATACAAAAGCTGTCGCAATTTGTAATACAAAAGCTGTCGCAATTTGTTATACATCTCCGTCCCAATTTGTAATAAACAAGAATTACAATTGGTGTCACAGCCTCCGTTTAAAAGAAAGGTACAGGCAAAAGTTTCAGAATATTCGTCACGAAGCATTTGCGTGGTATTATACAAACATACTGGCCAGATGCACTAACGCACTACAGAGCTAGCAATTACTCCCCATGAAGTGCCCGTATCTTCACAAAACAGGGCAGCGGCAATAGCGCTAAAACCACACCGCTTCCATGCAATATTCCTCTTAATTCGATAATTTCATTGGAAAATGCAGGTTTACAAAACCTTAGAGATATCACGGAATTGGTGATACATTGTACGACTTTCACTCGTAATGACGTTGGCAAAGCCGCTGCTCGATGTTGTGTTACGGTATGTGGATCAATAAAAACAGGCTCCCATGCATTGGTTCTCGTGCAAATCTCTCACAGATGTGCAGGTGAAAGCTCCTAGGAAAGAGTATGGAGAATCGAAATAGTGAACTAGAGAAGTTGCTATTCCAGCATGGCTATACGCGGCATTTCTGACTTGTCTGCAAAAGTTTCCATGAATGAAACCTTTCAAAAATATCAAAATCATTTTATTTAAATGGATGCAGCCTAGGCTTCGGCACAAGTGCTTAGAAGTTGCCAAAAAGTTGCTACTTTTTTCAAAAAGTTGCCGAAAAGTTGCCATTTTTTTTTTAACTTGCTTAAATTAGGTTTAAAATATTGAAATTTCACATGACTCTTGTCTTGTTTGTTATCGTTATTGTTATCTTACATTATTTCAAAGTTATTTGAAACTCGAATAAAGATTCTTTTTCTCAACATTTCTTCCGTGCCGACTTCACTGGATAAACAACTTTATTACAAATTGCGACAGGTATTACAAATTGCGACACTTATTACAAATTGCGACTACGCAGTACGTGCAGTTACAGAGCTTTCGATTTGGATATAAATCCAGACAACATTTCAACTTGAAATCGCAACAAGATAACGCGGAATATAGCCGCGGAATATTATATGCCAATTCCGCCTATATTCCGCTAAATCGGAAAGGTCTGTTGCGGAATATTCGCAGAATAAACAATTGAAAAGATTTTGAAAATAATGTTGTTGCAAGACGTTAAATCCTAAAAGTTAGTATATAATCACTTACCACTGTTGCTCTGCTATATTTGAGCAAAAAATGAAATATTATGAAAAGAAAACCTGCTTGGGTAAACAGGCGAGAGTTCATAAAATAATAAATAAAATATGGTCATAAACTCGCCACGAATAATCCACAGCATCGTTTGCCATTACATGTTTCAACTAAGTTATATGTTTCTGTTATTGAAGTATAATTTTAAGAACAGTGATGAAATAATATCCTGCGAATGGTAATAAAGTAGTTCTAACGGATTTGTATTATAATTTAAAGGGTTTTCAAAAATGCCCGAGTTACTGGGGGGCAAAAATTTAATTAACCCAGGCATACATTTTCTGCAAATCAAACTTCGCGCCGCGCGCTTGTTTTACACGATATCGAGCTGAGATTTTCTACTTATATTCCATTTGTCACCCTTTATTGATATTCAGAACCGATTCTTTCACAGCGGCGTGGGAATACCTGATTTCGGTTGATGCATATGCAAGTTAGTCAAAATGTAAACAATGGAACTCGCCTATAGAAAAAAGACCCGACAAAATTCCAGAAGAAAGGGTATGTTTTTTTGCAAAATGGAAGACGGAAAACATTAAGGATGAACTGCAAAATGTATGACGAACAAAACATTTTTACAAACATTTGAAACAAAAATGAAAGGAAGCGTTGGCTTGTTTTTGGTTGACTGGGAAACCATTCAGCAGCAACTTGCATTTTCTCTATGTATATGTTCAAGCAAGCCTGTGGCCGCGTAGCACCAAGTCAACAGAATGGAGATAAGGAATTAACCTTGTGTGAAAACTTAAGTGCTAATGAAATTGAATAGCCCATTTCGCGGTTAAAAACGCGGCACTGTGGGAAGCCTGTATTTTACACCAAAGAGAGGCGCAAGCGGGCAATGTTTTTTCAAGCGCGCGTGTTGTTCAAATGGCGGGAAAGTTGAGAAAGTTACAATTTCGCCACTACTGGCAGGTAGATCAAAATGACTTGCTACAGTATTTTGGCAAAGGGAAGTGCCCACAGAGAACATTGCCCGCCTGAGCCTCTCTTTGGAGTATAATAGTGGGATTTTAACCGCGAAATGGGCTATTGTATTTTCTCTAGTTGATGATTGGCTAGGTATATATACATTTGGCCTTATCTAAGATTCGCTCTATAGGGGAAAAATGTTTTATTTCATTCATTTTTACTTACTTTTGTACCCGATGCAGATGTTCTTTATCTTCATACGCCCTCCCGCTCCTAAAATTACAAATAATGAAAGGTAATCTGCTGTAAATAAATGCAATTTTTCCCCCATTTTCTATGAGTTCACAGTGCTTGGGACGGGGGAGAGCGTAGCGTGACACCGGGCGGCTGCGAGGACACTAAGTGCGGTACGACTTCTGCTAAATCCGGTACCCACCACCAAATTCTACCACTTGTGACGATTTTTTTCGCGTTAGTTTATGTTTCAAACGTGCACGTTTGGTCGATAACTTTCCGCGTTTCTCGCTCGTTGATTGACTGCAGTTTTGACCGTTATTTTTCGATCAATCAGAGGGCGAGAAACGTGACTACTTTTCGACAAAACGTGCACGTTTGAAAAGTAAACCTTCGTGAAAAATTCGTCACACTTCATGGATGGACGCAAATGGAGTATTTTCCAAATTAATGATATCCCAAACAGGTGCGCTTGACCTTCTTGCCGTTCACAACACGGGGCTTTTCACCACTCCAAAATCTGGTTATTTAGCACCAAATTGTGGGACATTTCAGGCTGTTTCGAGGCCTACAATTTCAAGATTTCCCCTTCTGGAGCATGCCCCCAAACCCACGTAAAAATAAGAACGATGAGTAACATTTTTTTCCAGTGCCCCGCCCAACATAATTTTGCTTGCACCCCCCTGGACGTGCAAACATGGCGTTACCTTTTCCCATGCAAAGCGACTGTAGAGACATCCCTCGTCCGACACCTGAAATATAGGAGTTAAGATGTATGTTTCTTATCCATTGGAACGAGACATCACACCAACATATTAGGAGACATATTCATCTTGAACACGCGAAAATAATTGTTGTCACCCAAATGCAGGAAAAAAGAAAGAAAGTCTAGATAATTTCAGGGGATTCCGGTGAAGTATTGCTAAGATTGGGAGCGAATGAAGATTTCAGGGTTCGTAAGCTCAGAAATTGTAAAAAAATATCCAGGAGTTTTCAAGAGATATTTCGGAATTTTTCCATGAGTTTCTCAGGATAATTTTCAGTCTTGTCAGTCCATTTTCGATAACGTTTCAAGCTTGAAAACGATTTTCAGAATGATTACATTCTAGATTTTATGAATGATGAAATTCGTTTCATTTTTCCAGGAGTTTCCCAGGACTTTGTTCAAAATTTCACTGAGGAGTTTCAAGGACTTTCCAGTAGGCGTACGAACCCTGAAATATGCAAATTTAGAGTACTTGAAAAGTGTCGAAAATAACCGATTTCAAGTGCCAATTTTCCTCACCTAAGTTGTCATTGAATTTGTATGTATCTTAGCAACCCTTTTTAGCCAGCAAAAGGTCACCCAGGTGGACCCGATAACATTATTTTGTGATTAAAATGCATGTCGCTTTGATTATCAGGTGGTGATTTGTAATAAAAAAGGGAGGAACTTTCGCAACTTTTATAAGCTGACCGAGTAAAATTTGGGTTAACTATGAGGAAGCAGCAAATGAAAAATGCAGTAAAAACCCATGTATAAGAGCCTAGTGATGAAGAGACCTACATGCTTAAATTTAACAATTAATCACTCAAAAATATAAGAACCTATTCAGCATGGCAAAGAGAAACAAACTTTTTATTTGTACATTTGTTCATTCTATTGTAGTTTCTTTTAGCCAATGTCAGCCTCTGAATAAAATAAAAACCTGCTAAGAACCAAAGAAGCCCGTTCCGTGCACAACTACCCCTAAAATACGACGGTCATACCTATCATCTACCCCCCCCCCCCCTTCCCCCTTCCCCTGGGGACCTTATAACCCTGCCAGAGCAGCCTAATTTGTCCCTTCCCCCTTCCCCCGGGGACCTTATAACCCTGCTAGAGTAGCCTAATTTGTCCCTTCCCCCTTCCCCCGGGGACCTTATAACCCTGCTAGAGCAGCCTAATTTCTCCCTTCCCCCTTCCCCCGGGGACCTTATAACCCTGCTAGAGCAGCCTAATTTGTCCCTTCCCCCTTCCCCCGGGGACCTTGTCACCCTGCCAGAGCAGCCTAACTTGTCTTTGAATGCTTCTCACTCAGGTCCACCCTTTCCCTGGCATGATTATTTGGTAATGTTCCATGTACTCAAGGAGTATACGAAGCCGAATAATAAATAAAACCTGAAACATCACAGGTTGTTATATGCAGGAGTATGAAGAAAAACACGACAGAAATGTTGTGAGCAACTTACCTGACATTCTCATCCAACCAACGCCACGGATATAGATCTCTTTCACTCCTCTTCTCACTAAAACAAAGCTTTATATTTAATAGAAAGAACAGATCGAGAAAATAGGGATGTATTAAATACGTTGCGAATATCTTCAAAGGGTCCTTTGAAGTATAGCGCTATATTAGAGAGTGTATCAGTGGTAGGTTACATTGTTTTGGATGCAATTGTGCAATTTGATAAGTATAATTAACAAAGTCTGGGATATTTTATCATAATTAACAAGGTCTGGAATATTTAAGCAACATTAATAAGGTATGGGATATTTTATCATAATTAACAAGGTCTGGGATATTTTGGCATAATTAACAAGTTCTGGGATATTTCAGCATAAATTACGAGGTCTGGGTTATTTTAGCATAATTACTAAGGTCTGGGATATTTTATCGTAAATAACAAGGTCTGGGATATTTTAGCATAAATAACAAGGTCTGGGTTATTTTAGCATAATTGCTAAGGTCTGGGATATTTTATCATAAATAACAGGGTCTCGGATATTTTAGCATAATCAACAAGGTTTTGGATATTTTAGCATTATTAACAAGGTGGATATTTTAACCTCTTCAGCAGGCTACTCTGTGGACAAAGGAATTGAGTGGCTTTGGGCTTCCTGTGTTTCGGATTCAATTTGCCCTATGACACAGGGAGCCCGATATTTACTTACCTCGGACTTTGAAAGGCGTTTCTATTCCCCTCAAATGAATCCGCCCTGAAACAAAGGATGATGTAAATGAGAAATTAATTTGCACAAGTGGCACCTATGTACATTGGCATGTACCTTGACCAACATTTAGTATTTTCTTCTTATTTTACGAGGGGGGAGTGTTGCCGACCTGAAATTCCCAATTTATCGCGTGAAATGGTAATCATATCGAGAATAAGGAGTCACCAACAACTTTCACAACAAAAACGACGCACATGCGCAATAATATCTGTCACCCCTGAATCACACATCATAAAATGATCAGTGAAAAAAAGATTGGAGCGAGGGTACCTTTACAGTCCGGTACACACTAGTGACATAACGACATAAGGACGTTATGTTGCAACGAAAAAAGCATGGGAAAATAATTGAAATAATCAATATTGTCCATGGATCATCATTAGATTACTTTACCAAAGCAATCTTATGTTATTTTTTATGGACTTCAACATTTTGAAACCACTAAATTTTGTTCGCGTGATATTTTCTTATGTCGTTATGTCACAAGTGTGCACCAGGCATAAGGGCTTGGGTAAACTAGGAGACGCGTAACATTGTAGCCGGACACAAGTTTGCTTAATGTTTTCCAATTTAGCCAAGCGAGAAACATTGTTACGAGCGACAATTTTTGAAGCTTGTACAAAAAAAAAATTCTTCGCTAGAAAAGAAACATTTTTGTGTCCGAGACACACGCGTGCGATGATTCCTAGTTTAGACACTCGGAGAAACATGCAGGACACAGATGTTGCACGCTACATGTATTAAATTTAGTCGCAATTTATTTGTTCTGACCACTTTCTTGTTTACCTCCCCTCCTGTAAATGGGACGCCGTCGACCCCTGCCTCTTAACCATCTTGTTCCTGTAATGTAAATACCATTATCATAGATTATGCGCGTCCTTGTAATTCAGAAATTCTCACGTGCGGTAGTTGTGGTACAGCAGACGAAATCCGACATGTCAATGTAATAAATGTAAATGTATGCACTTCTATGCTGCAAATATCCATAGTAATGTTCAAATGCGATCCCTAAGATGAAGTACACAGCTAGTTGTACTCAAACAGCCGAGCCGAGTCAATGAGACCTCCTACCCAGACAGCTTTGCGGTCTGGGCACGTACGGCTTCCGACAATATTTTTTGAAATAGCTGTATACATACTGGTTTTCGAGTGGCATACTTACCAATAAATGAATTCCGCTGAGTATGATGTGGAGAATTATTCAGATCGGGGAGATCTGACCCCTGAGATCTGAATAATTCTTCACATCATAATCATACGAAAGCTGAATTCATTAATTGTTGAATTATTCATTCAAACTTTCAATTGTTTTATTATTCATTCAAAAAGAACTTCCCCGCTTTACTTCTTTAAGAGAGCAGGCAGTTTTGCCAGCCTGCTTACAAAAATATTTTTTCAACTTATCCCAATCTTTGATCCCAATCTTTGATGGGATAAGTCGCTCGCCTTCAAAAACATCAAGATTTCGCCGGGGGCGCTCAACCAATCGAAAGCGGGAAAATATGTTGAATGAATAATAATGCAGAATATCCCACACATCACATGTATTTTCTGGTATGCCAAGAAAACACAAGTGACAAGAAATGACAAGAAAACACAAGTGGGATATTCTGCAGTATGCCACTCGAAAGTATCGTATAACTATGTTATACAGAAAACTAAAGGCAACGTATTACGAAAACGCAGTGCACGATGGGAAGGTTGAATGGAATACCGCCGAATATAAAACGTTATTCCTGCATTCTGATTGGCTGTATTTTGTGTGGCGTGGTATACAATGCAATTTACAATCGTAAGTGGTTGTTAGAAATATCATTCTGTCTTTATGTTAATGAAACAAAATACTGAACTCAAATCTTCGCGCCACCGTGTACTATCCTGTATATATCCCCTACCACAGGTACATTCCTATCGGGAGTGGCGAGGAAGGCGTTTTTTTAACTTGTTATAGAATACACTTTATGTTCTTTTGGGATTCAGGATTGAAAGGCGGACAACAAAGTGCGGTTAAACGTACCTCTTCCTCCGCCGCCTAATCTTCCACCTCGCCCTCCACGTCTCTGCAAGACATGACATAGATAGACAGGCTTATTAACAAAATTAATTTGCAGTCCAAAACTGAATTGCGTAATTTACAATAGTATAAATAATTTGAAATATATGCTTATTACAATAATAAAGATAAAACTAAATATCAAACAATAAGTATATATGATATATATGATAGTATATATAGTTTATATAAAACGCCCCTTGACCGCGACCTTCTAGTATTATAAGCTATCATAAATTGAAGTAACATGTCTAAGTTCTAAGTAGAAGTAGTTCTTATAATTCAAATTTATGGCTAAATGTTTTAAAATATTCCAAAAGCTTTCTAAGAATCCTAAACGCGAAAGAACGAAAGCAGAGAAGGTTGCAACGTCACAACTGCCTGTTGTAGCCCGCGGTGCATCATGGGAGAAACTAAGAAGAACGAAATTCTCGTGTTATAAGTATGACAACTATTTATCCTAAAAAAAAAACAGTGCCAGCGCCCTAACAACAGGCCCATGTTTTGTTATCTTTCTCCCTCCATGATTGAACTGATGATGCGTCGGAATAAAAAAACAACTTATTAAAAAATATGTGTTTTATCTGTGTTTTATAAAGCTTACAATAATAGGTGGAGTAGAGCTTTGAATTTAAAAATACAGCAATTTTGAAATACATTGGCGCACGGAGATATGGGATTTTTCTTTTAGCGCTCACTCTCGATCAAATTGAAAACGAGAAGATAAATTCCATATCTCCAAGCGTCCATGTATTATTAGAACTCTATATTATATAAACCGTAACACTGTAGTTTTCCAAACAACGATTTTATTAAGAAAACGTCCCACATGCAAAGTTGATATTTCACGTGTGATTAATACTCCAAACACTGAGTCAAAAGAACAACTTCGTTGATGTATGGGGACAGGTAGGATGATGAAATGCTTCATTAAAAGAAACTTTATACAAGAAATACTTTTTGATTCATTACTGGTTGCCATGCCAACTGAGAAGGTAAGGGGTCACAATCTCCTTACCCACCTCCCCTCTTTAGGGGGTCACAATCCACCCGGAACCATTAGAGGTCACAATCCTCTAGATGGCAAGAGGCGAGCGTCAAGTCCCAAGGGGTCACAATCCCCACATGGGAGGTCCAATGTTGCCATGACAACTAGCATTTTTCAATCAAAATACAACCCCATGGGAATCTATGGGGCCAAAAGTGGTTGTTAGTAGGAGCACTTCATCCCAAAAATACATGAAATGTATTCCTTATTAACAAACCCATCCCCACACAAAGCTGATTGATTGGCTAAAAACGAGTGAGATTTGACGTGAATTCGACAAACCACAGGGTACCCCCGCGCAAGGAAAGTTCAAAGATCGAATCATTTCACTAAAATAATATCAAATATTTGCTATGGATTCAAGATAAAGCCGCGATTCGTGCGATATGTTTTTTTTTCGCGTGAGATTTACCGTAGAATTCACTCGTCATGTGATTATTTATTTTTTACCATTACAAAATTAAAGATTTTGCTGGAATTGGCATTTTCCGCTCGGAACTGCACGCGCATTCGAACTGTTTTCCGTTGGTTTAGAAGCGCGCGCGCGTGTTGATGCAATCAGTGTTGTCTGCACTCTTATTTACCATGGCAAATCAGCCAATCATATTACGAGAACAGCAACTGTTATGGTAAAAATATCGTTTCTTCTGGCATTTACTCACCCTTCTCATTTGTCGTCTTCTGCGCTCGCGGCGACGTCTTATTTCCCTGGCTATTGTCTTGCCCTGGCCCTTTGTCTTGCCCTGGCCTTTTGTCTTGCCATGGCCCTTTGTCTTGCCCTGGCCCTTTGTCTTGCCCTGGCTCTTTGCCTTGCCTTGGCTATTCGTTTTGCCCTGGCCATTCGTCTTGCCCAGGCTTTTTCTCTCGACCTTAGGCGTTTTAGACGGTAACGAATTCTTCGTCTTTTTATCAACAATCGTCGTCGAAGGTTTGCTTTCTTTCGCCTCGACATTCGCCTCTTGTGGAGTCTCCTGAGCCTCTTCCTTACACGACGGAGTCTTCTTAGCCACAAGCGCTTCAAGCGAGTCAATATTCTTCGTCTTTTTCGAGTAAGCATGATGATTAGGCGGCGTCTGTTAGCCCTTACTTTTGCACTACCTAGTGCACGCATACTAACCAATCTTATTAGCCTGAGTCTTAGTCTACGGAGTCGAAGGTACCTCAATCTTCTTAGCTTCTTAGCACGTAACCGACGGAGTCTTCTCAATCTTTTCAATCTCCTTCGAAGTAGAAGTAGTCTCAACCTCTTTAACTTATTTAAATAACGTTTTCGGCGCAGTCGTGCCAACCTTATTTTCGCAAGACGTATTCGACGGAGTCTAGCTAGCCTCCTCCTCCTGCGGAGCGCTCGGAGGCGTTCGGCTCGACGACGCTTCAGACGAAGTTTCTCCTTGAGTCTCCTGAGACGAAGTAGGCGAAGACGCCGGAGTCTAGCTAATTTCAATCTCCTAAGGCGAAGTCGGCGAAGTCGGAGCTGGCGAAGTCGGCGAAGTCTAGCTAATCTCCTAAGGTGAAGCCGTCGAAGTCGGAGTTGGCGAAGTCGACGAAGTCGTCGAAGCCGTCGAAGTCGTCGAAGTCGTTGAAGTCGTCGAAGTCGTCGAAGTCGTCGAAGTCGTCGAAGTCGACGAAGTCTAGCCAATCTTAATCTGCTAAGGTGAAGTCGTCGAAGTCGGAGTCGGCGAAGTCTAGCTAGCCTCTTTCTCCTCCTATAGGCTGCAAATTAGAGAAGGATATTAGTGCCTCTCAATGGAATTTATGTTTAGTTGTTGTTTATGCTAATTGCGTGCTGTATAAAAGTGATTTTGTAAGTGAATATCTGCGCGTTATAAAGTCTTCAGACTACCAAGTTTAGATGGCACTTTCTCAAGAGCTTAAAGATTTTTTTAAAGAACAGATCAGCGAGTTGAAATCGTCTATCAAAGAAGGAACTGAAGTTGCTATAGAAACTGCTGTTAAGAAGGTTTAGTCAAGAGACTCTCCATATATACCAGGCACATGCATTTTCATACTCCATTTGCTGTTTGTTGATTATTGCGCGTGTAACGGTGCTTGCGTAGATAGCTGTTTAGTTATTTAGCTAATTTTACTTATCAATACAAACCGCGTTTTTACAATTTTCATCAACAGATTTTAGTACGTATAACATACAGGGCAAAATTACTCAATGCTGATTGGCTAAGAGCGAGGGCATTTTTCTTAATTGGGGGCAAAGTTAGTTTTTTTCTTTTCCAATTCTGGAAGATCATGTGTGAGGCCGTTGCGTTTGTGGCAAAGCTGTCAGCAATGGTCAAATTCTGATGAATGAACGAATAAATATGCCTTCTCGGTACAGTGGCAGTCAACACGCCCGCTGAATTTTGCCCTTTTATATCATAGACGGCGGGGCAATTTGGAAACGGTTGCGTGCCATCAACAAAACACGGTTAAGTGCCACCAGTGAAGTAGTCAAGAACTGGATCCTGCGCGCGCTCGCAGAAAGGTCGCCATGTCTCCAGGAAGAGGAGGTCTGTCAGTCTTCCCATAATGCATCGCTTTTGAGCCATATTATAAATGGCCGGATGACGCGCGCGCGATTCGGCAGTTGAACACTAGGATTTTGTGAAGCTCACAAATGTAAGCGCTCCGGCCTTTCTCACACAAAAAACGATCGCACCTCTGCTACGATGAAGCCAACGGAAGTATAAACTTCATGTTGACAAGTTTCACGTGTCTGCATGTTAGCACCGTCTTGGGATATTTTGTTTTGCCGTCGTCGCTTGAAGAAATCAGATTTTGTTTGTTTACAAGCAGTGCAAAAAAAAATAGCTTGCAGGATTATCTTCGCCAGCAATTCTGAAATATTTTCTTCCAACGTCGTCAATATTTTGTGGAATTGTCGTATCAAAATCGTAACAATTCGTTTTGTATTGCGATTCTTGATGACTTTCTGGAGGGATCGCAAGAAATAAAGCTTATTTTTCGTCGATGAAATCTCAATTCTCCTTAGATTAGCGCGCGCTCTCGCGCAATCACAACGGCTTTTCGCACGAGCTCTAGCACTTTTCTGTTCACATTTTCCCATATTTTTCGGCGAATAAATATCTTTCTGACATTAGATATTGCTTAAAATATAGCTAAGAAACCATTCCGGACTTTGTATTGCAGAAATGTATCGCGTTTGAATCAATTTTTAGATATTAAGTTCAGGATCGACCCCGTTCGCGAGTGGTGACGGCGAGCGAGACTTAGGTTTTCAACGTGTTTTGCAGTGCTCACGAAGGCCGACCGTTGTTTCGGTTGTCTACTTTCCAGTCCCAAATTCAACAAGAAATCGAGAGGGCAATTCTGATAATGAAATAGATTTAAAATCAAAGAGATTTGCTTAAGCATAATAGTCAATAAAATCAGAGGGCAATTGATTAGAAATAGTAGATTTTGGTTAATGAAAAATGTAAACAAAGCCATCGCCTGGACAAAATGTCCGTGCAGAGACTTTGACGGCAAAGTCGCGCCCTTGTTATTTTCCGCCTGCTTGACATTATGAAGTGAGAATTTAGCTAAATCACGAGTTCATTTCATAAACTTTTATGTCTATTTATCAGGTTGCATATAATGGTGCTCTTAAGAGATTTTTATTGAGGGATTTCACATCTGTTTTCTCGCTTTTTTCCCGGGAACATTGTCCGTTTTGGCGGGTAGTTTCAAAAAATCTCGCGCAGGTGCTCATGGGAAGACTGACAGACCTCCTCTTGTCTCCAGGGTTCAGTACTTTCTGAATGAGTAGCATGCGCTAAATTCAGCCAATCAAACAGGTTAATTTTATAAACGGCGCGCGCTCCATTCTCGTATACCCAGACCTCCCTCAGCTGGCCATTCTCGTATACCCAGACCTCATCAGCTGGCCGGGGCCGGGCGACAATTAATACAGAACCCTTGAGAGAAAGAATGTTCTGCGCATGCACCTAAGAACAAATTTAGTCAACCAGCGAAGACCCTCCAATGGTGTTACTAGAACCTCAAAACAAGTCCATGTCAGAACGTACCACATAGTATTCATAAACGAAACGTTATGCTGTGAATTCTCGTTTAGCATGGCAAACATTTTTGCTGATGAAAATAAAAGTACTAAACCATTACGCAGCGTAATGGTAGCGTGGCCGATTGGTCAGGTGTCGGACTTGCAATCCGGTGACCCGAGTTCAAGTCCCGCTCGCTGACCACTAACAGGATTTCAAAGGACACTGTCTTGAAGCCTTAGCAGCTAACGCTCGAGTTTTCTAAACAAAATTTCCAACTTAGATGCGAAGTTACGAAGTTAGTTGGGAACTTGGTTGCGAACTTGGCAACTCTGAAAACAACTGTAACAATGTGAAAACAAACTACCTTGATATATCAGAACCTGCTCAGCCTGGCCACATGGTTGTATCAGAACCTACCTCGCCTTCTAGCCAACCACAACGCTCTCCTACGAGCTGCGGCTCTCCTGCGAGCTGCGGCCCTCCTGCGAGCCAACCACGCTCTCCTACGAGCTGCGGCCCTCCTGCGAGCTGCTGCGGCCCTTCTACGAGCTGCGGCTATCCTACGAGCTGTGGATAAGAGAAAGAAAATGTAACTGTTTAGTGACTACGGCCCATTCCACTCAATCAATACATCCCACATTTTTACCATTAGTATCCACACATTTCAGTACAAACACAAAGACACTCATACAATTGTATACAATATGACCTTTTTCGAAAACATTTTATTACGAGGTACAAATTTCCTGGATTGCCCAAAAGGGAACTGATTGGGTTTTTTTTCAACTGATTTTTAAGGGTACCATTATTCCGTTGTATCATGACCATTGCCACGTCTTGGAAACATCGAATTAATTTCTTATTCTGAGTCAATCAGAATCTTGCCATGTTTCGCTCAGTGCACTCGTCTGGCTTCCCCAGCAATGACAATAAAAATAAAAAATAAAAATAATTACTTTGTTTTAACTCGAATTTTAGAGTAGCTTGTAACCGCTGATATACAGCCATCACAGCTAGTATCTTCGAGTATCACACATACGCAACACATTTAAGAATCCCAACTGGACGGGAGACAAACCAAGTCGGCTATGTACAAAGAATGGTCGAGGAGCCAGAGCGGGGTCTCGAACTCGGGTCATCGAGTCACGAGCACGGCGCTCTGACCACTCGGCCACCCTGCCTCCCAAATGACATTGGCAAATGGCAATGACAAATGGCAAATGGCAATGATAAATGGCAAATGGCAAATGACAAATGGCATGGCAAATGACAATGACAAATGGCAATGATAAATGACAAATGGCAATGACAAATGGCATGGCAAATGACAAATGACAAATGGCAAATGGCAAATGGCAATGACAAATGACAAATGACAAATGGCAATTGACAAATGGCAATTGACAAATGGCAAATAACAATGGCAAATGACAAACTAAGCCAAAAACACACAAAAAACAATTATATGAGTCTTGGCCAGTCCTTATTACCCATACAACACTCTTAACACAAAAGATAATAACAACTATTTTTATCAAGCTTAAACCTACCTCGGTATCGGCGTCTATTCTGAAATCAACAAAGCAATAATATTAGTTTAGTACCCTCTTGTCTTAAAGGAAAAAGGAAGCCAGAAAAAAATTTCTGTGACCCCTACTCGGTTAGTAAAGACCACATCCCACCACCACAAGTCGCAACATTTACTGATAGTTAAATAAGGTTTTCAATACTTCTTTATGTATTGTGATTTTCTAATAAAACCTAGTGCACACTTGCGATATAAGAAAAACATCATGCAAACAAAAATTTAGTGGTTTCAAAATGGTAAATCCACAAAAATAAAGATTGCTTTAATGATACAATCTAATGATTATCAATGTAAAATATTGATAATTTCAATTATTCCCATTTTTCGTTGCAACATAACGTCCTTATGAGGCGTTATATCGCTAGTGTGCACAGGGCTTAATACATTTTTATGTATTGTACTTTATACAACAACACTAGTAAATCGCGCGTTCTGATTGGCCGAGAGCCATGTTGCTATAAGAGTACAGATGACACGGTTGACAAAAATCCCTGTTTGTTGTTGTATAAAACAAATATATCTCGTTTTTTTGTGCTTATGTACTGTAATACAATACAATACAATACAAGTTTACTTTGCATATCCTTCTAGAACAAATAGATCTCGTTTTTGGTGCGTGTGTACTGTAAAAGATACACAGAAGACGTCACAGAATGTCATGAACAACAGTCACGCAATTCGACTGCGTCTCGTTGCGTACTTTTTTGTTCTGTGACGTTCTGTGACGTCATCTGTGTATCTATTACAGTTATCACGATGTCGCATTTTTGTTAATAAATTTTGATTTATTGAAAAACCAAACATTATTTACCGAAATAATGGAGTTTATCTCGAGCGAATGACAGCCTAAGTAATTAAATGTTAGTTTAGATAACAGCGGCAGACTTGTGGGGGCCTCTCGGTGGGCGTTTGAGATTGAGTTATTTCCGTAGCGCGGGAGAGGAATGCGCACATGATACTTGGTATAAATAGCTCGGTGAGCCCTGGCAGCATCAGTCCTCGTGCAGAACTTTCAAGATTCATCAAATTTCCCACCTCCTTCCCACCAGCCTGCCCTGTTTTTAGGTCACTTGTACAAGAGTTTATTGTGAAAAGTGTGGCGGTTTATCTCCCCCACCTTTGCTGAAGTTACTCGTGTAATCTGATTATCGATACTTGTTGCAATCCTTTTGTTAAATAAATGTCACTCTACGTGGCCGAAAACTCCAATACTGGGTTGTGTTGTTCCACTCTCTTCAGCAAACAGAGCTGGCGCGCATAGAGCCCGTCCCAGCCAGATCATATTAATTATCTTTGAATGCGCTCGGGATAAAGGTGATTTATTTTGTCGCACGCGTCTAGTACGTTAGGCCTGGTTTCCATATAGTCGTATCTGTCGCATCAGTCAACCGTGAAATGGCAATTGGAATTATTCTTTTGTTTCACGGTTGACTGATACGACAGTTAAGACCATTCATAAAATAACTGCGATAGTACGCGCGCTCTGATTGGTCGAAAACCAATTACCATAACGCTATGGTAATGTTATAGTACACGGCTTTGACGGCTTTGACGGCTTTCTTAAATGGAAACTAGGCTTTAAGACGCGTGCTTGTTAAACACGAAGTTTCGGTATAAAAGGGATAAGACCGCCCACTTTCACGCTTGAATGGGCAAATTCATAACTCAACAGAATGAAGTCGACAATTCTCCGGCAAAAGTACTTTTATAGAGCCCCCAACAAAAGTTTAAATAAAATTCTTTTTCAATAAATGGTAACTGGTAACTGGTAACTGTGTTGGATATCTACTATTTCTGGAACCAATCAGAGAGCGCGAAAATGACTATTCACTGATTTGATATATACTAATGTCGAATAGTGCTGTTATTTCGAAAATGTGAAGATTCTTTGCACGTTATTGCGTGATTATACAATAATATCTGATCTATATCTCACCCTGCCCCACCACAATCTCTTTGTTGCACCTGCAAAATGGAAAATATAAAGTCAGCTGTCTTGTAATGTAACGTCTGCTTTCATCTCGTAACTACGATTTGATGTCAGGAGTCTCCATCGCCTAGTGGAAGGCGTCCAATGCACAGGGAGCCCATCACCAGGAGCCTCCATCACCTAGTGGAAGGCGACCAATGCACAGGGAGCCCATCACCAGGAGCCTCCATCACCTAGTGGAAGGCGACCAATGCACAGGGAGCCCATCACCAGGAGTCTCCATCGCCTAGTGGAAGGCGTCCAATGCACAGGGAGCCCATCACCAGGAGCCTCCATCGCCTAGTGGAAGGCGACCAATGCACAGGGAGCCCATCACCAGGAGCCTCCATCACCTAGTGGAAGGCGTCCGATGCACAGGGAGCCCATCACCTAGTGGAAGGCGTCTGATGCACAGGGAGCCCATCACCAGGAGTCTCCATCGCCTAGTGGAAGGCGTCCAATGCACAGGGAGCCCATCACCAGGAGTCTCCATCGCCTAGTGGAAGGCATCCGATGCACAAGGTGCACATCACCAGGAGTCTCCATCGCCTAGTGGAAGGCTCCCTGTGGATATGGCTAGACCTAGTGGAGTAGATGGACTCCCATTGATGGGCTCTCTGTGGATATGGCTAGACCTAGTGGAGTAGATGGAGACTCCTGTTGATGGGCTCCCTGTGGATATGGCTAGACCTAGTGGAGTAGAAGGAGGCTCCTGTTGATGGGCTCCCTGTGGATATGGCTAGACCTAATGGAGTAGATGGAGGCTCCTGTTGATGGGCTCCCTGTGGATATGGCTAGACCTAGTGGAGTAGATGGAGACTCCTGTTGATGGGCTCCCTGTGGATATGGCTAGACCCATAGGCCGTTATCACGCAGTATTGATTAACAATATATAATAGTTATCAGAAAATTAAATCCAGTTTTCAATTCTACACATCCGTATTAGTAAAATTGCAAAGTTTCAAAAAAAATACTTGAAAACTGGCTGAGATATGAATGGGCAAATACATCACGTCGAGGCTGGACGGGCATCCATGCCCGTCCATTTTCCCATACATTTCTTGCAAATAAATAAGCCTGAATACGAAGTTTTGAAAATTCATATCTCAGCCATTCAAGCAATCTTCAACAAACTTTGCAATTTTACTAATACGGATGATAACTATTAACTATTATTAATCAATTTTGCGTGATAACGGCCTATATCGACATGTAGCAAACCAATTTAAAACTGGTTACACCGTTGCAATAAATGATCTGTAATCAGATCGTTGTATTTTCAGGGCTTAAAATTGGGACTCGAGTATTTTTAGGTGCTTCATAGAGAAATCCAGGAAAGATAAGGAATAAGTGTATTTTGAGGATAAAAAACCCTAAAAAGTTGAATGAGACAACGTTTTATAAGATAACTTACTGCTCTGTATGTGGGAGTTTCACAATTATTATGAGAATAAACAACAGCGACACGTTTTCTATAGTATCAATGCGGTTTTGTTATTTTTTAGGGTACAGTTTGAACAAGGAGGTATTTTTAGGGACACGTGGTATGGTATTTTAGGGTGGCTTATTTTTTCGACGAGCATTTCTATCACTTTTACCTGGAAGAATCCCCCTGCCCCCAGGTCTACTTACTAGCTTGTGCTGAGGGTGATTTCTTGAGATGTGTTTTCTTTCCTAATGGTTTAACCGTCTTGACCGCCTTGGCCATCTTAGCCTTAGCATGTGTCTTTGGTTTGACGACCACACTGTGCTTGACAGCCCGTGTATCTGTGTTACAAAACATTTAGAAAAGTTATGCGATGATCGGCATATCAAGAAAGTGTTTTTTTGCATCAGCAGAGGATACCTGTGGTTATCAAATCTTGTCGCAGCTCAAGCCGTGCGGTCGAGAGAAAAAATAGCAAGCAAGGGTCTACGTTTCTCGTGTATCTATAAATTCTGGTGAATTTGCTGCTTTGTTTTGCTAATGAAGATGATGTAAAATATTTGCAGACCCAATAAGGTAAGGGGGATTTCCTGAAAAGTAAGTTTTGAGAATTATACAATAACTAGCCAAAAACACACATTTAAATTCCTAACTTCGGGATACCTGTGGTCACGCCATCAAAAGCGCGCGGGTTATTTTATCTTGGTAAATGCCTTCGACATCATTAAAAAAATGTTCCGATTTTCTCCCCTCAAACACTAGCTTCTTTTAACGTATGATCAAATGAATGGTTAGTGATGCCGGAAGATCATAATAATAATAATAATGGTTTATTAAACAATCATGATAGCACCATAGTGGCGAAATACAGTGATTTTAACAATGATGTCTATAGTCATGATGTCTATAGTACTTGTGTGCCGAATTTGGTGGAATTTCAGGAAATACAAATGGGCGATTCCAGTTATAAGCGCACGCTCTTTTTTTCTACCAGGGTGCAACGCGCGCATACTAGACACTTGGTTCACGGAATGTAACACAACTACCAATTTGCAGCGCGCATGCTTATTATAGTTAGAATAGTTCATTAGGGGTGCTAATGACATTTTAAATCCGTAACGAGGGTATTCTCGTATCCCGAGCTTCTCGTATCCCGAGCTCCCCGGCTCGTCTCCTCGTAGGGGAGGCTCTGGTGACATCCATTTGAGGACCTTTGCTGATTGGATGGTTTTGAACGTAGGTGCATGCGCGGCTCTGCATCGGATCTCGCGCATGCGTCAGTGGCTGTCACCAGAGCCTCCCCTGCGATGAGACGAGCCGGGGAGCTCTGGGTAAGAGAATATAACAAGGGATATTCAAAAGCTCCAGTCAGATATCAGAACTGTCGAATTCCATGAAGATACCTTGAGCCTTCGGGACAGCATTTACCCTTGGTAGAATGGCATCCCGCTTGATTCTTGATAACTCCTCATGTGACGTCACAGCCTCATTTGCATTTGGAGTTGTTCCCTTGTCGCAATGGACAACAGCCACTCCAAAACTAAAATGAAAAGAAACATACGATCACGAACTCAGAAACCCACTCAGGATCCGAAATTCCCACGACCTAGCTCGCTAAATGCGAGCTTCAATTATCGAGTGCGGAAAAAAATCGCTCGCATTTTCTAGTGAACTGTCTCTTAGTTATTTGAAAAAATAATTTCAAATGTTACGCCTGTTGTAACAATAAAACAGTTAACCTTACCTTTATTCATTGTGCATTTTCTACTTTAATTTAAAATTTTGTGGCTTGCCCATTTTCATCTTGTGACGAATTTCTAACCCTGTCACTGGCATGGCGAACTATTTACACCGACCGCGCATTTTTAGGTTTAATAAAGCGCGGTCGGCCATATTTTGCTAGCCTGTAGGCATGTAGGCCCGTGGCTAGGTCTAAAGTTTTGATTGACGTCCACCAAACACCAGTCGCGACTCGAAAACGAAAAGCGCACGGTGCAAGTGTGACTGAAAACGAGTGTAATAAGTTTTTTTAAGAAATCGTCCTAGTTTCCACTGTAAAAAATGTAAATGTATGCACTTGTATAACGCAAATATCCACATCCATGTTCAAATGCGGTTTACAGATGTGGATGTCTGATCCCTAAGATGCGGACTGCAATTTGACGCATGCAGTTTACAATCATGAGTGTTTGTTAGATATATCAGTCTGTGGTGAGCACTGTGGTTTTTTAACGTCCCTCGCATAGTGGTTAAGTGTAGTGGGCTGAGAGACGGGACCTCGGTTTATTGTCTCATCCGAAAGACGTGAAACACAGGAGAAATGACGAATCACTTCAACCCACGATGAGCACAAGGTTCGAAACAGCAGAGAAAATTCCCAACTGCCCCGACTGGGATCCGAACCCGGTGCACATAGGTGAGAGGGAAGAGCTCTACACGATACGCCACCCGTGCTTCACACACTGCCAAAGGTCATGAGCTTACATTATCTTATAAATTATCTCCTATCCCTCTTTATGATATAGCTACGATATAACGCGCGCTCTGATTGGCCCGAATGTATGCTCCATTTCACCGATGAAGTAATGGTTCTCTCCCGCTATATCATATAAACTCATTAAATCAGCCCAAAATTTGACACTAGCCCCTTAAATTATATAACCCTCACAGGAGGATTTTCCGTTTTATCCTCGACAAATTCCTCTTCATAATTAATAAGAGGTTCAAATACAAGTAAACCTGTAAGTTACCAAAGATCGATCACATGCTGGGTACAATAGTGTTTAGATCGGAAAGACTTCGTACGGCAGGTACTCTATGGATGTTGAACTTAGAGGCCCAATAGGGATGCTACGGGACCAGTTTGTTACCGTTCGACTTTTCACCACGGATCAAACAAAATGTGGTCAATTTTCTAAAAGAATGAAATTCAGAAATCTAAGTCAAATAAACCCTCCCTCAATATTAAACAGTGAGTAAGTAGTAACTGCCTTCATTCACGAATTATCTGATTTGAAACGAATTGTGACGTTATTTTTTGTTGGACTTTTTGCGCAGTACGTGGTAGAAACGTTTAAAATTGCGATCTTTTCGCATGCTTAGGTGTTTGATATTTTTCCTCTAGGTTACCAATCGTCTTACTATACCTAACCCTAACGTAATAAGACTTTTTTCTGGTTAAGCATCTGTATTTTTGCTGTAAAATAGCTGCAGGGCATTGTTTGTTTTGTTGCCGGCATGTATTCAGGTGCAGATAGATCCTGTCCTCTACCCTCTTATTACTATCTATAAAACATTTAACGAGCCAATTATTGCAAATGACGCACCAAGACTAATTTACAAAAATGACAAAAGCAACATGGCGCAAAAAATTATTTTAAAGAATTCACCTTATTTTTCAAAAATTATGCGAGAAACTGGATTGGACGTTTTTTTATATTGAAAAACGTTTTTAAAAAGACTTATTTTACTAAGACTATTACTTATTTCAAAAGAAGAGATTTAAGAATTTAAACCATCAAATTACATGAACACGCAGGGTGTCAGTTTTTCAAAACAAGGTAATCTTTTCTTTTATAAGAAAAGATAATCATTTTGTAAGGAAAAACCTAAACAGTTTAGTTCGCTAATTTTGTAGTTAAAATTTTGATCGGTGCTTAAATAGTTCGCAAAAAGATTTGATTTTTTCTTTAATTTCATTTTTATAAAGAAAAAGATCATTTTGTAGTGAAACTTTTAAACAGCTTCGTTCTCTAAATGGTTTTTATGTAGGATAGAACATTTTGTAGCAAAAATTGCAAAAAGGAGTCAAAAGTTGATCCCGGTTTTCAGTGATAGTAAAAACGAACGAAATATATTTCAAACTAATGTGGTAGTAACTATCAAATAAGAAAAGATAATATGCTCCAACTTAACAAATGATTAGAGCAATAACTACATTAATAACTAGCAAATAATGGACTACTTACAGGACCAAGAAGATTATCCCTGTCCCCATAGTTCACCGATGGGCAGTTACTCCCTTCCCCGCCGCATCTTGGTTGAACTAACGTCTCTTCACGCCGTCAAATGTTTTAT
The DNA here is from genome assembly GCA_033964015.1 of Scolanthus callimorphus. NCBI lineage: Eukaryota > Metazoa > Cnidaria > Anthozoa > Actiniaria > Edwardsiidae > Scolanthus > Scolanthus callimorphus. The sequence continues at coordinate 33,575,512 of CM066912.1, read as the reverse complement.
CATTTGTCCAACTATTACACATTTATGACCTCATCTAACTGGGCAAATATTTGGGCTTGTTTTTAGTTGTTTTCAAAGCAATAAATTCATTGTACCGAGAAATGTTTAGAATTTGCGAGCCGAGTATAGGCTGGCTAGCGCGGGTACCCTGTATGTTAACATACCTCAACTGTGGGCGGTCTGAATCAACAAGTTAACGATTCAAAATATCGACTTGAAACGGTTACTGGTTCCAAGCAAAACACGACCAGTAAGTAACAAATTATGTTCAGATCGGCTGCTTTGAAGCTTTTATACGTTGTGAAAGGGACAAGCAACCATCCTAGACTTACACCCCGTTCATTTCTGCCTCAAAAATGATCTACGGTTTTTTAATAATAAAACGTCAGTCTTTTAACGTGATCGCATCAATGAGTTTAAATGAAATACGTAATAATTTTCTGCCTTGAATCTTGCTTTGTTAACCAATAACTTTAGGAAAAGATAGTAAGAACAACAGAATGTTTGGAGCCAGCCTCCGTTCACAGGGAATTTCTGCAGAAACCCATCCATGGGAAAAGCTTAATTTCCCAAGGCACACGCATGGGAAATCCGAACACTTCCCATTCCTTTACCATGGGAAATTCAGCTTTTCCCAATGGGTTTAAATTCCCTGTGGTTGCAAAGATTTCCGATGGGGTTTCAAATTTCAAGCCTTTGCGATCAAATTAATAAAATGAAATAAAATAGTATCACAAGTCTATTTATCTATTCTTTTTCATTACTTCGATTTTCGAAACAAATAAAAGTGGCGTCACTGAAAAAAATATAAACTATTCTTAAAGTCCTTAAAACATTTACATTTTGACATGTATTTTTCAAAAAGCGAGGCGATAATAAAGTAGCGACTTTTGACCGCTGAATTACTTTTTAAAATGTTATTTCAGTGCATTTCATTGGACCCCTAAGTCCTAAGAGGTACCTATCTGGGAAAAAATTGCAAGTTTTTTAATTTTACCCCCTAAAAGGTACCAGAGGCCTGATTTTAAACCCTAAAAGGTACGACGAGCACCCCCGCCCCATAAGTAGGGGAGTCCCCCCCCCCCCCCCTCACCAGGCCATCTCAAACATCTTGTTGTTCCTTCTTGTTTTTTTCTAAAAATTCTCGTTCGGCCAAGCAAGGCCGGGAAAATAGACTGAATGGTGACGGTTTTTTTTAATATGTTCGGAACACTAGAAACTGCAGATTAAAACGCAAGTGGCAAAAATCAATTCAATGATATCTAATTCAAACTGATAAGACGGTTTGAAACTACACAGACTCGGGTAGGAGTACCCTTGTTTCCAAGCCATACAAATTCGCATATATATTCGCAAATACGTATATATGTTTCCAAGCCATAGTGAAGTTACTCCACCCCAAAATGTTTGGCGCTAAATTGATCAAGCAATAGCAGAGTGTGAAAGGGTAACCTGTCTGGTAGCAAGTTTTCCCCACAGGATAACTGCGGGGGACATTTTCTGTTCTATTTATTTAAAATAACTTTATTTTAACACGATAAGATAAAAAGTGGTGCCGCTTGTGGGGTCGTGTATATACAATGAAAACTATAGTGCACATATAGTATGATGGCTCAAGAACTTAGAGTTGGCGTGACTCCGTACCTTTTATACTCTACTGTACACATATAGTATATATATAAAATTTGATTTTTTTTATTAGTAATAAATATAAATATTGCGGCGGGGAGAATGAATTGAAGTTAAGCTTCTCAGTGATTTCGGAGTTCCTAGTCATTTTATAATACAGTTTGGGGGTTGGCGTTATTCTTATGCATTTCTTTCGCTAACAAGTTCCATAACACTGCTCCCCTATAGGAGGTGGAGTTCTTCATATATTGGTATTAAAGCTTGGGACGACTAATTTGTAGCTATGTGACTTTAATAATATTTGAAAAAATTAAAAACCTCATCCCCAGAGACTTCTCGGTCCTTTACAAAATGGCGGTTGCCATTGAGACTATGAGTTTGGTCGGAGTAAAATATAAATAGCCTGCACTCCCATATTTTTCAGTCTTGGAACTCAGTTAATAAAGCTCAACGTAATTATCAGATGTGTAAAGCTCTTCTTTGTATTTCTTTTGGCGAGTTTCTGCTAAAAACACTAATTAATTTTACCAGCGATTTCCAAGCTCTTCCAAAAGGTCGCGCCGCCATTTTGAAATCTGTGACCTCGTGCTGCGATTGGTTTAAACAGACATGAGAACGCAGGTAGTCCAATACAAGTGACATGAGCACTGCTCGATGACAATAATTTGCCCCTGGTTTTGTCCGGACGATTTTCACCAAAAAAGGGTAAATGATTAAGCCTTATCTGGCGCTCTCTGTAATTACTGAAACAATCATTAGTGAAGGCGTCTCACGTTTTTATTACCACTTAGTTCCGTTCTAGTCAGGCGGCTAAGTCCAAATTTTATTGCGAATTGTGCGTTTTCTGATAAAAGCATGAAATTTTCCAGGATGAGGGTACTTGCCAATTTTTGATTGGGAGGCATCTCTAAAAATTCTTTTTACAGCAATAATTTAGACAATTCGTGAGGCCATTGTTTTTTGTGGCACTTGACTCTTATTTTGCGAGATAAATTTAGAGTGTAGCGGCAGATAGGAAAAACTCTAAAGATTTATGGCGAAAAGAAACGATCATTGGATGATCATTGGATGATGAAAAATTACTTTCGTAGATGTGTTCATCTATTTACGAAACATGTTTTAGAATTCCCAGTCAGACACTGTTTCGGAGATGGAAATTAGGAGAGATATCGGGACTCTTCGGCACACGACATAGCTACCAATTAATAGACCATATGTGTCAAGGTATTAACATTGTATTAATGGCTTCCGAATGAAACAAAGGTGCAGTGATTTCGCTGCAGAGTCTAGAGAATCACTTCACGGATTTGCACTGTATGTGCCCCGAAACTTATGAATAACAAAGGACAGGACAAGATGGCGCGGCTGAATAATAGCTTCACGAGTTGTCTAAATAATTCCTGTAAAAACAATTTTCAGAGATGCCTCCCAATCAAAACTTGACAAGTACCTGTAGGCCAATCATACTGGAAAGTTTCATGCTTTTATCAAAAAACGCACATAATTATCTGGCTGAACCGCTTTACGATTTTGTTTCTGCTGATATTGGGTTTCTATTTATATCCTTTACTGCAGTTTAGCAGTTTTAAATATAAATGAGCTCTGCACCAACTTATTTTAATTGCGTTTTCAAAATTCCCCGAATCCAACACCACTCCAACCCGCTAGCTTTTGCAAAATCTCTGCGGCCAGGGGCGGATCAAGGAATTTCAGAAAGGGGTCCCGATAAAATATAGAGATCAAAAATTGCAAAAATCTCCTGACACATAGCCTGCAAGCCGGCTCTCCAGTGTGTTTTTTCGGATATTTGATTTGTTTGGTGCGCGGGATTCCTGTGTCGCGGGGGGAAGTAGCCTGCAAGCCGGCTCTCCAGTGGGTTTCTCGGATATTTGATTTGTTTGGTGCGCGGGATTCCTGTGTGGCGGGGGGAAGTAGCCTGCTAGCCGGCTCTCCAGTGGGTTTTCTTCGGATATTTGATTTGTTTGGTGCGCGGGATTCCTGTGTCGCGGGGGGAAGTAGCCTGCAAGCCGGCTCTCCAGTGGGTTTTCTTCGGATATTTGATTTGTTTGGTGTGCGGGATTCCTGTGTCACGGGGAGAAGTAGCCTGCAAGCCGGCTCTCCAGTGGGTTTTCTCGGATATTTGATTTGTTTGGCGCGCGGGATTCCTGTGTCACGGGGGGAAGTAGCCTGCAAGCCGGCTCTCCAGTGGGTTTTTTCGGATATTTGATTTTTTTTGGCGCGCGGGATTCCTGTGTCTCGGGGGAGGGGGAGGGGGAGGGGGAGGGGGAGGGGGGAGACACAGGAACCCCGCGTGCCAAAAAAATCAAATATCCGAAAACATATCAAGAAAATTCCCTTAAAAATTGTCGACTTTCTTCAACTTCCTTATAAGGAAGTATCTGCATACCATATTTGGAATCCCAGTAAGTTTTTCACTATTTTTATTGACGTAGAATACTTCAATCTCAACCAGAACTCAAATACACTCGAGAAAATATGTTATGTGCATTTTCCGCTGTGTTTTTCACGGTCAAGAACCTGGAAACAAGGTAGACAAGACACCACAGGAAGCCCGCTCTATCACTTGAAAGACGACAATGTTTTCTTGATATGACCCCACTGGAGAGCCGGCTTGCAGGCTATCTTACATAAAGGGGGCCGAATTGCCCTAAATCCACCTGTGCTGAGTGATCAGTGTTTGTGGTTGCTAAGTTAGCTTTGCGATCGAGAGCACCTGCTACGATTTGACGGTTGCCTTCAGAATGAAAACCGCAGTAAAGTTAACAAACCGGCCGGGTCTGACATCAATATAAAATGACAGCAATTCTTTTCGTCAGGGCCTTCCACTGACATAGTGATTTTTGTCGGCGCAAACTAATATTTACTAAAAACCAACATGAACCAATAGCTTGCAAGACTATTCTAATTAAAGGGGCCTATGACTGATACGTGCGTATTAATTAATGGTTATGAATCTACGCCGCGTAGGTATACACGGCAAAGCTTTCTATGACAATGACAAATATAGTAATAAGATTTTCACAAAATAATCAGAGCAGAAACCAAATTCCAGAGACAAGATCCTGTAAGGTAAGCTTTCGTGACTAACGAGGATTCTTTAATTCTTTTAAAAAGTCGAGCTTTATACATTTCTAGGGTACACTACAGTGTAGAATTGTATTTGTTTTAGACTGTTCCCGGCAGGGTGACGACCAATTTTGACTTCTTATTAGAGAAATACCCTTTAACACTAAAGTTGTTTCATTCGCTAAACACGTCCTCAGTTTACTTAAAAACGGATTTTTAGAAATGGCGAAATACCCAGCTATGCTTTCAATCTCGTATGAAAAGTTCTTCATGAAAAGGATAAACTTTGCGATTACATATCCCTTTTTTGCGATTACATATCATATTTTATTATATAAACACCAATGAAATACCGGGTGATCTCCCGCGCGAAAACTTGATATCTTCACACGTGAAAATATCACACTTGCCTTTGCTCAATGCTCGATTTTTAGGCCTAACTCAAATAAATTTTGAATTTGGTATTTCATTGATGTTTATATAATAAACAGAACATTACATGACCGCTTGGAGATACGAATTTTATCTTCTCGTGTTAAAAATTTATCTCACTCGTTCGCTACGCTCACTCGTGAGATAAATTTTAAACACTCGAAGATAAAATTCGTATCTCCGCGCGGTCATGTAATATCCTCTATGTACTTGTACCTAGTGTGAAGACAGTAAAAATATTTGTTTCGAGTATTTTTCGGGTTTTGTAATGTTCACTTATTAAATTTGTTTTATACCGAAGTACGTATCACAGTGTCGTTATTGAAGCTTAAACTAGCCTGATTTTTTGCCGTCTTTTCTCCTTCAACACTCCAATACTCGTTGCGGGAGAAAAAGAGATATACTCGAAATCCCCATTGACTTTTCATAACTTTTCTTTTCAAGAAAAAATAAGCAACCAAATTGACTCTAAATTGCTGTTGTTCTTAGTGACTATGGTGCCTGCAAATGCAGCCATTTCTTTCGTCTAGTTTTGTACTGATTGGCTTGGAGATATAATAGTACGATTTCAAACGAGTGTTTTATGCAAAAGCTTTTTCCGGTAAAAGTTTTTATTTTCCATTTTAGTATTAACGAAGCAGTTTTAGAATCTTGAAGAAAACCTAGATAACATCTCAAAAAGCAAGATCGCGTGGAACGGGTGCACCTGTCGTACGAATGAACATAAATTTGTTCATGAGAATATTTTAATTTCGGTTACGTGTGAAATTGCCGCACTAACATCTATGCACCTTCAGAGTCTCACCCAGCAAGCATGTTAAACATACAATAGGAAAACCTATGTTAGGGATTCTTTTTATTTCAACAAGCAAGCCAAGCGATGTTAGTTTACGCCTTGTTAACACCATTGGTAATTAATTAGATTACGCGAATTGCACATTATTTAGGTCACTAGCAATAGTCTCATGACTTTCGACTTCTAGGGAAAATATGAAGCAAACTGGATTTGCTTATATCTTGAAACTTTATTTTCCTTGTCTAAATATAGATAGTTTGCTATTTAGAAGTTTTTTTATAAGATGATAGAAAATATTGGCTAACAAGTTTGAATATATATATACGTGATGAGGGGGGCATAGGGGACCCTCGAATACCGTAATATCGTGTCCAAAAAAGGAAAATACCATAATATCGGGTCAAAAATTCGCAAATACCGCGATATCGTGTCTAGAATTTGCTCCACAATATAATAATCATTGCATCTGACTGGCCGTGTAAATAAACTGGTTCAGGAAGCCAAACGCAGAATGTTTCGCATGGTATAACTTCAACACGACCAAAACGAAATTGTAACTCACAGATCTATGAAATACCGGTCGCCGCAAACAAATATTACCGAATTACCGTCATTTCAGATTTGTTTTCCCGAAAAACCGCGTGTTTTAAAGTGAAATCCCGCATACCGAGTGGAGTTAGAATATCGGAATATCGCGTCTTTTAGCAGTTTTACCGAAATACCGAGGCAAATTTGTTCGAATACCGTAGTACCGCGAACCCCTACGCCCCCCTCCGTGATGTGCACGAAAGTGTGCACTAAACATGTCCTCTTTGTTCTTATTTCCGCCTTTGACAGAATCTTGACACGACGTCAAGGTCTACTAAGGTTTTTGTTTCTAAGTGCGAGCTGAGCAAATTTAACTTGAAAACTCCAGCGACAATGTTTGCATACCATTAAATTAGTTTGAAAAATTGCCTCTGCATTTCACTTCACGCAACAAGACCCGAAGTCTTTTAATCATGTCAACATTTTGCCGAAAAGGCCATGACTTAGTTTATACATGGGGATAATTAGTCACTAGACAAATTTAAAAAGACCAGGCGGTACGTAATGACGTTGTTAAACCACTGCATGTGCAATCGAATGCACGTTGTGACGGGCAATACTTCATCTTGGTTAATCAAAGTCGTTTTTACGGATCGAGTTTTAAAAAGTTTTATGATGGAGTCGATGGCTTGTTGTTTTTTTGTTTCTAAAATAATACACAATTCGACCTAAAATAGTAGTTGCACCTGAAGACGTATGGTACTTACAGATCAAAAAGGTCGGACATTTTCTGTTTTGCAGCACATGTTTTCAACATGCAATAAAAGCGTCGCGAAAGAGGCTTGGTGTGAATGAAGGAGAAGAACTCTTTCAGCGCGCGAAATAAAAGATGAAACTCAGAGTTTTGTCTACCAAGAAAGTTAGTAAAAAATAAATACTTTTCTCTTTTTTCAGTGAATACAGTGAATACAGTGAACATGTCTTATCTTACTCGTGTTAACTGGACCACCATGCACCAGTTGCAGTCAAGAAGTACAGCCTTGGTTGCTATAGAAACATCATTATACACCTTTATTGCCTTGACAGCGTTGCTAGGCAACCTTTTAGTGCTTTGGATTGTCTACAAAAACCGGGTACTGCGAACCATTCCCAATTATTTCGTCATCTCTTTGTCGTGTGCGGACGTTGCCATGGTGATATTTGCTACCCCATGGTCCATTGCGGTCCTGGCTGTAGGGGACTGGCCTTTCGATTTTGTATCATGTCAGTTTCAAGGCTTCATTGTAATTTGGGCAGCAATAGCCTCTTTGACTAATCTTGCAGTCATGGCCGTAAACCGGTTTTACAGGATTGTTAAACCGGCCTTCTATAGAAGATTCTTCACCACCAAGAAAACAAGACTTTACATATTGCTGGCATATTTGTACAGTCTAATATCTCCCTTGCCATATTTGATAGACACAAATATCTATGTGTTTCAACCAGGGAAATACTTCTGTTATCAGAACGCAATCCTAGGGCACACAGTCGCACTGATGAGGATATTTATCTGCATTCCAACATGCGTAGTGGTGGGGTGTTACCTCAAAGTTTTTATGGCATTGCGGGCTCATAGCAAGAACATGAAGCAGCAGACACAGCAAGAGCAGAGGATCACGGTAGAGGACATTAAGGTATGTGACTGCCATAGCTAGCGGGGGGAGAGGGTGCTGCCATAGCTTGTGGGGGAAGGGTGCTGCCATAGCTAGTGGGGGGAGAGGGTGCTGCCATAGCTAGTGGGGGAGAGGGTGCTGCCATAGTTAGTGGGGAAGAGGGAGCTGCCATAGCTAGTGGGGGGAGAGGGTGCAGTTGACCCCCTCCCCCTCAAGACGTCTCTTTGTGAAAAAAAATACCATGAATGACCCACCCGAAAATCCATCAGAACTTACAGGATTTTGAGAGAAATTGCATTTGTTTCCATCGAGAATCAACCAAAGAGCCTGGAAAAGAGCATTGCAAAATACCACAGGTAGCCCATAAATGCCCAAAGATTTAACAAATTTAAAAACCAGCTTATAATGTTGCCTACCTTTAGGTCACCAAGACCCTGTTTGCCACAGTGGCAGCCTTCCTCTTCTGTTGGACTCCAGTCTTTGTCATAGAGTTCATTGATGTTGCCATGGGAACCAACGGCACCTTGCCTCGACAAGTCTACTTCATGTTCACCACGTGCGGGCTCTGTAGTTCAGCAGTGAATCCCATTATTTATGGCGCTATGAACAAGACATTTCGCAAGGAGTATAAAAAGACGCTCAGTTGCTATGGTAACTCTACACGAGTAGTACAAATAAGTACGAATACAGAACATACTGCTGGGTAGTAAGCTATATTATTATCTAACAATATTGGTTGACGTTATATCAAATGCTAGATACATCGCCTTTTTCATATATATATATATATATATATATGTATAAATAATATATTCATTTACAATACCAAATTATTCTGAAACTTTAACAAGTTCACTTTAGTAAGCAATTCAATGAATCTTGCATACACTTTTACAAAAATCATCTTTCATTGCTTAAATGTAAAGAAATAAAGACCATTTAGTAACAATAGTATGCATGATTTGATTGGTCAATCAGGCCTTCTGATATTTCGCACAGGGCCCACGAAATTTAGGTAAATCCGCAAAATCCCACGAAATTTGCAAAAGTCTGTGAAATCCCGCATAATTTGCCAGAATTTTGCAAAAAGTCTGTGAAATCGCGCAGAATTTGCCAAGAATTTTGCAAATACATCCCATTGAACTACAATAAACACTTGTCGCAGTTATTGGGGTCGTTTTTATGCCATAAGTCCAAATGTGAAATGTGAAAGTGGGAAATTGCCTTCAAAACCGATTCAAAATCAATGGAGTTCATTGCCACAACAAAAAACTGCAAGGCCTTCTATGTGTAATACCACGGTGAACTGGGCACTAAAAGCGATTAGAAGCCAGGGTTCACTTGTTCTAAACTTGTAAAAATCGTGTGAATTTGAAAATTCTGTATTCCTTTCTTAGCAAGCACGATAGATCTTTCACGATATCAACTCATTTTATTTAGGAAGGTCTTTTTAGCCGCTTAAACCTTATAATCCCGCGAAATTCACGCATTTTTTTTCGCGAAATATCAGAAGGCCTGTATGAGCTCCATACAGCGGATTGCGTTTGAGCGTTTTACCCAAACAGTTCGCACGTTACGTTTGAACGTTTGAAAGTTGCGTTGTGAGACAAAAAGTCGGACGTTTCCAAGGGCAACCGCCATGTGTATTTTTCACTGACCAATCAGAGAGGACAGAACTCTTTGGTTCGCCATAGAAACGTCTCGTTTCATCCTAGAAACACAACTTTTAAACGTTCAAACATAACGTGCAAACTGTTAGGATAAAACGCTCAAACGCAATCGGCTGTATTTTCCTGTACAGGCTTTAGCACAAAAAATCAAATGCTCTATAGTAATTAATATCTTATCAACCTTGATAGCACAAGCCAACAGTAAGTTAGGGATCCTTGAAGTTTCCTTCTTTTCTTATGGCTCTCACTTCTTGGGTCCATAACTTAACGTATCACCCTCGTGCTATGTAGATTAGAGGTAAATTAGATAAAATGTAAGAAAAGATAGACAGGGTGCGGCTTCAAGCTTGTCGAGTTAGGGACCTAACAGGTCCCCCCTCCCCCCTTCTGAAATTCCTGGATCCGCCCCTGAGACTGCTACATTTTCCACCTTCCTCCCCCGAGATGGACGCCCAGGTATTGGGCTCCTGACGGGCTTGGGCTCCTCCCAAACTCCCTGCCCTGCCAGCAGTTAGCGAAGAGGCTGCGGAACAAATAATTTGCGGAGCAATTTGTGCACAAGCATCTCATATACTCTCAATATACCCCTAGTTCCCGTTGAAATGTGTGGTTTTCTTAAATTATCTTATATGAAAAATTTCTTCTTACCATATTTGGACTTCCCGAAGTCTTTCTAGCTTATTTCTAACTCTGAATTGCTGAAAGTTCGTCGTTACAGACTTTGCCGCCATCTCCCGCCATCTTTGTTTTGAGACTAATAAGGGCCTGGCACTAGCAACACAGGTAACCCGCGTAGGCATAGACGAGAACGACACATTTCTAGGCCACCTTGTGTGCACAGTTGTTATAGCCTCCTTTGCAGCCGCTGACGTGTCGCTCGTTTCAATGATTACTATAATGTACGCTGTTAATGTTTGATTGAGGATCAAGTCTGGTCATTATCACTATTTAAAATGTACGGAATCCGGACAAACCAAAGGGTCAGAAGTGACAAGTGCAAAATAAAATTATAATCGGGGACAAAAGTTATATAACACACTGATGCTTTGGGTAGCCTGCATACGTAGTTAAGCGTTCCCGTGTGTTTTCAGGGCGAAAAGACAGAGGAAAAAGCGGCGAGAAGTTCGGACAAGCGAGGTTTTGGCCGCGCAAATGGAGCTACCAAAGGCGAGCGAAAAAATGACGGAGGGGAGGGAGGGGGCTCCAAGGTAACAACAAATCGTTATCCGTCCATACAAAACACTTCGACATGCGATGGAGGAGTGTCGAAGCTAGCAGAAGACGCGGTAACGTACCTGGAAATTTGACATTTGAATCACAAAAGCAATTTTGAACGAGCTCGCCACCACGCGTTTCAAGGTCACGGGCACCGGAAATAGAACAAAACCGGAAGTCACGCGTTTATGGATGACGCAAGAACTACGAGCCTGTGACATGCGCAGTCTTCATCTCGAAGTTTGCTGGAAGGAAAGCGAAGCGAGGTTAGCAGTCGTTCGATCAAGCAAGGCTGACAACAACCCAAATATCTCGCTTTCTATTAGGAATTTACAGCCATGAATGGAACAGATGCTGAAAGAGGAAGTCCTCTAGCAAGAGCAATTCCTTCCAGACGGATTAATGTGCACGATCCCTCGCATATGCCAGCGGATTACAGCACAACTCCTGGGGGCACCATCTACTCCACCACACCAGGAGGTGAGCGGCAGTTCAGCATACTCTCTAATGTTATGGTCTGCTAGACTGTCAAAAACCCTGCTAACTCACTTGCTAGGGGTCTTTACAGAGAGTCATTGCTTATCCTTAGCATATGAGTGGCTATTTAGCCGCCTAGTTATACCTAAATGTTGTTATTTGTCATGTTTATGTTTATATCTATTGATGCTTCGAAGAACAGAACATGCTTTGCAAGCGAAAGTCCCACTTGCGACGTTGAACTCACTTTTGACTTTAATTTTGAGGGGTACCTCCATTTATCGCTCTAAAATGTTGTGTTTTAGCGTTTGCAAGGTTTAATAGAAATAATAACTCAAATAATTTTCATGTTTTGCAGAAAATCTAAACTAAACCCTGGAAAAACAAATGCGTCACAACTTTATTAATTAACTTATATTTTGAGGTGCATGGTCGTTAAATTTTGCTGCAAATCGGTCTCAAAAGCAATATTTTGCAGGTATTGCTATCAATATTTCCCGAAAGGCACAGTATAATACAAATTTCCTGGATGCTAAATTTTCCGTGCTTGTTGTACACAAATACGTACAAAAGGTGTAAAAACACTGCGTCACAGCAATCAGATCTCATTTTGCTCTAGCTCTTTCCTTCAAATCTCTGCTTTCGATACATCTATCTCAACCCAAAATTAAACAAGCGTCATCGCAACTTGGAGTTTTTTTGCATGTTAGGGTTGTATTAAGATATTTCTATTTCGTTTGTTGTTGTTTTGGCTCTAGGTTTATAAGGTGCGGGTATCTCTCTAGGGAGAGGTGTAATTGTAAACAGTCGAAACACGTGCGCGATGTAAGGGTCATTTACATATCCAGCACTTCACCAAAGGCAATTTGACACCATTGTTCTGTTGGATAATGATTTTTAAAGTTGCAAGTTTAAACTTGTTTGTAAAATTGGGAGAAAAAAAATCATCCAGCTGAAAAAGTTATTTTACTCTTCACATCTGACTATTAAGTTACCTCAGGAGAAGCACTAGACTTGATGCGAGAAAGGGAATCTGTTTTAAGTTCAGCATAACAATGCTGTTAATAATGTAAGCAGTAAGTAATGTAAATGATGGTCAGTGTTCATTACAATGCACTTTCCTGTTCAGTTTGCATGATTATTACAAGCAACTGACACATCTGTTAGCCACCATTTTTGAAAATTTCCTGTCATGTCCTTTTGTTTTTTTTAAACTCTCATGACTTGACCTGCATGGACCATCCTGTATGCATTGAACTGTAGTTACAACTTTAAAATATTTATTTAGATGACCTCAATTCTCAAAAAACACCATCTTTTTACAGGAACGCGTATTATTTATGAGCGGAAATTCCTGCTGGAGTTGCGAAACTCGCCTCTTGCAAAAACACCGCCTAAAAATTTCCCAGTAATTCCTGGAGTGACATGTGAAGAGAATGGGAAAATTGAAGAAGTGGAAAAGCCAGAGACATCACCTAGACCTGCCAAAACAGAAGGAGGCAAGTAGTGTTCAATGAATAGCTGTATAGCAATGCCACTAATGTATAACTGTATAGCAATGTTGCTGATGTATACCTGTATAGCAATGTCGCTAATTTTTTATTTAGGCTCATATAGTTAATGTCTGGCCCTATAATTTTATAGGTTTATATATTTTTATGTACTGATGATTTTTTCATGTCAAAATAAACATATGTATGCATGTCACACTTAGTAGAGCAAAGATCATCTTCTGTTCGATGCTAACATTACATTGTGTGTTTGTATGTATACTGTACTAGGTCTTTCTGTACATGTATGGTGCAGGATACTGTTTAACTTTGTGTTATTTGTCCCACTAGCCTCAGGTCCATAGGTTACATCTGAGCTCTGGTAGCTAAAGAAGGAACCTTCTATGCAACTATTTCAAAATACATTGCACCCAACCTGATGCCTGATGATGTGTTGCATAGTAGTGTACCTCTTCTGGTTTCTAAACAGTATGTAATAATGACTGATTTTTCCCCAGATGCAGATGAGCCTCAATTTCAGATGGATATATAGTTTGTATGTGGAGATGATTGGCAGTTCAGATGTGTGTTTACTTGTTGTCACAGTCGCTGTGCTGGAGGATATCCAAGTTTGTAAATATGCTCTTTGTGTTAGTCATATGAGGCAAATCAATTAGATTGTGCTTTAGGCCTGAGAAATGTTATTCAAAGCAGTGTAATGCAGATTAGTAAGTAATTCTACAAAGTACAGGTAAAAATTGTTATGTGGGTGACTTTTGTTTTCATCGTATTGTTCCTTAAGGCATAATGTAGTCCATACAGTATGGCATCTCTAATGCAAGTGAGCTATTCAAAATGCAAATTAATATAGACAATTGAGTTCCCTTATTAGCATTAAGAGTGGCTTATGAATGGACTAAATGAGCAATAACTTCCAAAATTACTGCCTAACCCCTTAACTCTCCTTTCAGTAGATTTCCAGATGGATCAATTTCTCCTTCCAAGCACAACTGCATTTATACCTCCTACCTTAATAGAAAGGTAGAAACTAGGAATATTTCTAACCACCTCAAAGACAATTCCTATAAAGCCAAATGTTTTGCTTAAAAAATTCGTGTTAACCTGAATTTTCAGCTATCTTTTCTCCCTTTTAATACAATAATAATGTTGTTTCAGTTCTGCTAAAAATAGAATTAAAATGTGTGTTTCCAGAAATTATCCATACCCCCACTACGGAAGGGCATTGGAAATTCCGGAGGGGTGGGGGGTCAATTTACCTGATCATTTCCATACAAATACTGTATTTTTCATCGGAAATTCCAGAGGGGTGGGGGGTCACTTTTCAACACCCTTCCGTGGAGGGGGTATGGATATTTTCTGGAACCACACAATAGGTTTTTATCTGATTGACTTTTCCTTTTCCTATGAATAAAGGTGCTGTAAATACTCCCTCTAGGTTAAGAAAATAAAAAAGATATTGAATTTTTATATTAAAAAAAAGATATTTGCATCCAAGTTGTATAATGTATCTTGTTTCACTTATTATTAACTATTATCTAAACAGTTTTGAATAACATTCTTCAAGTTCATGTTGTTATTTTTTGATATAAGAAATAATCATATAATTAGTGTGTTAGATAGTTTTTAGAATAATATTTGTCATTACACAAAAACGACAAAACAGTTTAGTAATTGAAAAGGGGAAGTACTACAGAGAGCTTGATTCAATATTAAATTTTTTCCAGTAATTCTTTTATTGTTGTCTAAATAAGTAGATGAACACTGATTTTTTTAAACCTAATTAAAGAAACCTTTTTTGTTCAAATTTTAGGAATGAGCTTCCCTCGACATAGCCTCAAATCAGGCCAAGTTTCAGAAAATATGTCAAAACAGAACATTTAGGAATTTGGACAAAAAATATTAGGTTCCTATAGTGGATATCTTTTCAATATTCTACAAAATTCAAGAAAAGCTTCTCATTCATTTCTCTTTCACAATTAGGTTACTTTTGAACAAAGACAAACTTCTTCATATTGCTGGCTTGCATGTAACCTCATTGGCAGCCATGTTTGTGTACAGGAACAAAAGAAAGTTCATTTGTTGCTCTTTGTTCTGTACACCAACATGGCCATCACGCTTTTGTGATTTTATTCCCATAGGAATGAGTGCAACCCAAGAATATGGAAATTCATACACCATAATTTTGTTATTTGCTACTATAACCCATTTTCTTTAAAATTATGTATAATGTTATTATCCTTTTGTCATTCTCCACTATGAAATAACCTCTAAAAAGCTATTTAAAAAAAGGAAATGTGTATTGTGACAAATTAGGTTGTTGAACATAACGGCAGGGATTTATAGACTTTTCACTTTCATTTCTTTCATTCTTTCCTGTCTGTGTGCTCAAAATGGATCACAATCATCCCTGTCCCCAGAGCCTTTTCTGTTTTGACTGAAATCTGAAGTAAACATCCGGTTTTTCCTTATATTATGGTGATCCTCTTTGTGCGAGAGGCAAGTTTCAACATCCGGCTTTACCATATAGAGCGGTTTTAACATGACTGTTGTGAAAACAATTGCAATAGAGCAATCACTAGCCAATGAGAATCGATAGAAATCACGACTTGCTCCTAAATGGCTTTTTTCTTAGCCAATTGCAAGCCGAACCAATTGCTAAGTAATTACACAATTGTATTTACTACAGAATTTGATTGGCTGAGAAAAACGATTAGCCAATGAGAACGCAAAGCAATCGCAATTACATAACAAGTCTTGACAGTCATGTGAAATCCGCTCTATGGTGCATGGAGTATAGGCTCTGAGAAGGAGATTGGTGCTTGATGTCCTATCCGTTTATGTCTGGCACCAACATACAGCATGACCGAGAGGCTCTGGGAACGGGAATGAAGTAAAGGCTATCAAATCATGTCTTGTAACGTAGATTATCTGTCGCCTACTTCCTCATCAGATAGCTGTAATTATGCGCAGCTTGTTTCTGTCCTGGACAGTGATATGTGACAATTACTGTTGGAAATGAGATCGTATCGAATGAAGATTGTACATAGAATGAGATTGCCGGGTCGTCGAAATAAAGTGTCAGTGAAAATGAACATTCGTGTCCAGTCGTGAAGACTATGACAACTGAGGGTACTTGTGTACTTATTGCTGGATGCTTCCCACAAATCCCTGGTGTTTGCGCGTGAACGCAAGGCCAAGGTCATCTATAAGTGACCCCTGGCCTCGGTTTCATGCACATGGAAGAGAAGTACAAGTGAATCATTGCAGTATGTTTTTTCCACAGAAAAACACTAAAAACGCATCTGCTGTAAAATATGTTAAAACGTGCACAAAAAGTAGCGAAAATTCACAATTTCCGCAAACTCGAAGCGTTGTCCAGCACAATCTGTAAATGCCTAACTGTAGCAGACTTGTGTTCAGAGGAGGGTGTGCTCTTAAGCGCATTAGATCGTATATACATTAAATGTTGGGCTATAGAAATAATAAAATTGTTATCTTAAAGGACGCATACCGGTACATGTACATTCACACGGTTTTTAACCTTGATTCCCCAAATCTTTATTTATACAAATTGTTTCGTTCTATTGATAGAACGAAGATAAAGATAATAGGCTCTGTGCAGCTGAATAGACGAACCAATCGAGCACTATGAGACGCAAACAAACATTTTAGTTGACTTGAATTTGCAATGAAATTTCACTAAGTGCAGGTCAAACGATTACAGATGAGTCACGTGTCTTGTTTTACGTCCCATTACAATCACGTGACAGAGGAACTACAAAAAGCCTATTGTGAACATCACAACCTCTCCCCTTCTAGTTCCCGGATGTGCTTAATGACGTCATCGTAAACGAGAGGGGCTGAGTCGAGAGCCCATATGAAGTCCAAATGGTCCCAAGTCGGAAGGTACTTATTGTACATCTGATGTGGTAGCTTGGCCAAAAGGGACTTGACGTCTGTGGGGTCCGCCAACACGTCATTTCCGCCCCAGTACAGAGCCGACGGGACGGCAACCGCTGATACATTGTACTGTGGTGGAGTATCCTAAACAATAATTTAAACATCAAAATGTTCAAGTTTCTCGCTTGGCTCTATTGAATGGCTGAACCAGATATCATGAATTGCAGTTAAACCGGCTACAATTGTCCCGCGAGGACATCCCGCGAGACAAACCCTCCAGCCACTGGGGGAGTCTACCCCGTGGCGCTGCTTTACCCGACACCTAGACTCTCGTGAGCTGGAAATACGAGCGCAAATAATTTACGGACGTTCGCCACTCGAGCATGGTGCTGGACCCCCTTACCTCGAAGATAACTTTATTCAAGTTTGGTCACCTAGCGATGTACCGTTCTCAAGATATTTTTTTTTCATTCGTGGTCTATATCCCATAGAACACTCGCGTCCATTCTCTAACCCTTACTTAAACAGGAAAAACTTCTCCCAACTCGATCCTTCTCACTCACCTGGTTGTAATGCTTACGATTTTTCTCGGCACTTCCATAATCATACATCTGGAATTTCTTGGCGTGAAATAATTGGGCAAAATGAACAACATTCTTGACTGAGGTACCAGCGGGAGTATGAGCAACATAAACAGGAAGGCGAGTCTGAGAAACATAACGAACAGTGAAATCAACACAAAGAATTACCTTATTGGTACTAATTTCACTTTAATTTCGCGGTTTTCGCGATTTAAAAAAATCGCGAACTTAAAGCAACGCGAACAAAAATTTCCGCGAACTTTAATGTCGCGAAATTTATTTCTTGTTTCCTCAATTTAATGAAGAATTCAGGTGGACAGGAAGAACAGAAACATTGCCGGTTGGGACAGACAGACAGACAGTTTGATGACGGACAGACAGATAGTGGCTGACAGTCAGACATACAAGACAGACAGACAGTGTGATAAGACACAGACAGGCAGTTTGACGACAGACAGACAGTGGCTGACAGTCAGACAAACAGTGGTTGACAGGCTGACAGACAGATAGTTTGGTGACTGACAGTTTGATAACAGACAGACATGCTGACAGACAGTTTGATGACGGACAGACAGATAGTGGCTGACAGTCAGACATACAAGACAGATAGACAGTGTGATAAGACACAGACAGGCAGTTTGACGACAGACAATAGCTGACAGTCAGACAAACAGTGGTTGACAGGCTGACAGACAGATAGTTTGGTGACTGACAGTTTGATAACAGACAGACATGCTGACAGACAGTTTGATGACGGACAGACAGATAGTGGCTGACAGTCAGACATACAAGACAGACAGACAGTGTGATAAGACACCATTGGTTGACAGGCTGACAGACAAACAGTTTGATGACTGACAGTTTGATAACAGACAGACAGGCTGACAGACAGTTTGATGATACGCAGTCAGTGGCTGACAAACAGACAGACCGAAATTCTGATGACAGACAGGCCAACAGACAGACGGTTTGCATGATTACAGACATAACAGACTGATGACAGAAAGATAGACTGACAAAGGCTGAAAGACAGACATACAGTCTGATGAGCGACAGTTTGCTGCCAGACAGTCAGTTAGGTGACAGATAGACAGACAGTTTGGTGACAGACAAACAATCTGATGACAGACAGACAGACAAACAAACACAGTTTGATTACAGTAAAACAGACAGACCACAAGACAGGCAGGTGGGGCCCCACGAAGTCCGAGACGCACCTCGTTAAGCTGAGAGCGATCCATGCCCGCGATGAGAAACAACACATCTGCACACGTTTGACGTATGAATTCCGGTTTACAGAATAAATCCGCTAATACTCGCATGAGATCATCGGTTGGAAGGAAATCTCGCACACCAAGCAGCTTGAATAGGAACTGAAAAAATAAGATTTATTTCCAGTAATGAATAATGAGCTTTTGCAGGTTTCTCGAAGATTGGCCAACCCGCGTTCTATGGATCCTTGCACAACTGAATTGAGATTTTCAATAAGTTATGCTTTCGTAATCAGTAGATGACTCTGATGTCGATTACACGTACCCGACAGGGACGTGTACAGAGGAGGCTCCAGGGGACAGGGGTCCCCCTATTATGAAGCACTAAAATACAAAAATCATGTGACAAAATTTCTATATGTATGGGGAAATTAGCAATAAAAAGGGAAGCTTCCTCCCTCTTGCTTCCCACTAGCAATATTCTGCACTTCCCGATGAAAAAACCTGGTGATACGGACTAACAAAAACGACAGGGAGCCCACCTGAATTTCTGGCGACAGATAAGCCAAGTACTTGAGGGCACCACCCATGTAGGACACGGTAGAGACTGGGGCGAGAGCGTAGAACGCCTTGACTTTTTGTATCAAGTCTTGATTGTGGGCGAATCCGATAAAACCAATCATGGTTCCCTGGGAGTGACCTAGAGTTAGGGCAACAGAAATATAAATAGAGCAAATATAAACAGAGCAGTGGCGGTAAATCTAATCGAGCTTTACTGCACGTTGGTAACTGAAGATTCTAGGGGTGGGTTGGGTGCGTCTCTGTTCACCTGCATAGTAGATTGATGATTGTCCCGTTGTCTTGGTAACAAAATCAATCATAGCTGGAAGATCGTACTTCGCCATCTCATCAAAACTGTGGATGTAAACAATATACAAATATGGAAACAGAATGAAACAGACAAACAGTCGGATCGACAGGAAGGCGGACAGACAGACGGGCGGATCGACGAGAGGACAGACAGATAGACAGTTATAGCGGAGCCGAAGGCCCGCGCAAGCGGAGCACCATACCTAAGGGAATAACGTCTACCATAACTATGGAGTTGATTTTCAAACGTCACGGGCTTTCTTGCTCATTTTGCTTACGTTATTGACGGCGCCAAGTCAAATGATTAGGGCGTTGAAATGGTATCGCCAAAAGATGAATGTGTCCAAGTTTGGTTGCCATAGGTTGTTCCCTTCTTGAGATATGATTTTTTTTGTTTCTTCCTGGTATTAAAGGTATAGCGTACGTCCGTCCGGCGTCCGTCCGCCGTACGCGGAAACTCATGGGAACCCTGTGATATACTAAGAAAATTAACAAATCTCGGGAAGGGATGGACCTCAGACAACCAAACTTGGGTGAAGTTATCTAAGTGGCAAGGGGGGTGCAACTGCATGGTCACGTGGTATGACGTCATTGATGACGTCATCATAGGAGAAACATGATATATCTCAAGAAGGGATGAACCTCAGACAACCAAACTTGGGTGAAGTTGTCTAAGTGGCAAGGGGGGTGCAACTGCATGGTCACGTGGTATGACGTCATTGATGACGTCATCATAGCAGAAAAGTGATATATCTCAAGAAGGGATGAACTTCAGACAACCAAACTTGGGTGAAGTTATCTAAGTGGCAGACGGGTGCAACTGCATGGTCACGTGGTATGACGTCATTGATGACGTCATCATAGGAGAGACATGATATATCTCAAGAAGGGAAAAACCTCAGACAACCAAACTTGGGTGAAGTTGTCTAAGTGGCAAGGGGGGTACAACTGCATGGTCACGTGGTATGACGTCATCAAACGTGAAAAGGTTTACATCGTTGAAGGGATGAACCATAGATAACCACACTTGGATGAACAAGTGCTTAGTCACGTGGTATAACGGTGCAAGGCTATCTATTCATGTACAATGGCAACCTTTTTGTCTCGTTAAAAAAAATATGTACCCGGAGCTCCGCTTTTAGCCAGTGGCTAAATCTATATATTATTGTAGATACGCTACCTAAAATCCCAGAAGGCGTCGGAATTGACAGGTAACTTGACATGCCGTTTTCCGTAGGTATTCCCTCTCAAATTCCCCAACCACACATCAAAACAGTTATCTGCTAAAATAAAGGCGAAGCTCTCGTTTGGCAGGTTGGCCACCCAGTTTGTTGAAGAGCAGAGTAGACCATGTTGTAGGAAGATGACAGGTTTGTTGGCCACGCCCTGACACTTGCCGTGCTGTCCGTATGGGATGTGTTGAATAGTGAGGATGTAGCCATCCTCGGTTGTGACGTCATAGTTCTCCACAGGGTACCCATTGTACTCTATCATCTGACTCTGAGGAAGAAACGTGCGATCATTTCAAGTGTCAGGAGATTTGGTAGGGTCATCGATTTGATACGGTCACGGCATTGACATGGTCACGGTACTAACACGGTCACGGGTACTGACACGGTCACGGTGCTGACCCGGTCACGGTACTGTCACGGTCACGGTACTGACACGGTCACGGTACTGACACGGTCACGGCACTGTCACGGTCACGGTATTGACATGGTCATTGACTGAAATGGTCACGGTACTGACGTGGTCACGGTACTGACACGATCACGGGTACTGACACGGTCACGGTGCTGACACGGTCACAGTACTGACACGGTCACGGTACTGACACGGTCACGGTACTGACACGGTCACGGTACTGACACGGTCACGGTACTGAAACGGTCACGGTACTGACACGGTCACGGTACTGTCACGGTCACGGTATTGACATGGTCATTGACTGAAATGGTCGCGGTACTGTCACGGTCACGGTATTGACATGGTCATTGACTGAAATGGTCACGGTACTGACACGATCACAGTACTGACACGGTCACAGTACTGACACGGTCACGGTACTGACGTGGTCACGGTATTGACACGAGAGGCACCTTAGAACTCCCGAGTATATAGCTGGAAAAAAATCTTGGTTTGATCGCTGCACGCCCGCAAAGTATCGATGTCGGCGGACAAGCAAAGAGGCACATGCGCGAAGGATTGTGGGATCGGGGTGATGTGGGATTTGCGTTGCCGCATGGGCGTCCTTGGTTTAGGTCTTTACTGCACGCGTACCTGAAAAGCGCTTTTTTGCCTTCTTATTCCCTTTCCAGCGTTTCCAAATTCCAAATAGTTCTCACTATACTAGAGCTGCCCCCGCTTCTTGGAAGTCCGAAAACCCGTGATTGAAATCTTCAAAATAATGAGTTCCGAGGTTCATATAATATTTCTGACGAAAGTGAACTCAAACACAATCAAAATATTAGGATGTGAAATTAAAGACGGTTAAAACAACTGGTGTAGTAAGGGGCCGACTTTCGAGGGGGGATGATTTTTTTTTGCAAGATTTTTTTTTACTTCTCTAAGATATTGTAGGATATTTATTTCGTATAATTAGTTGCCGTGCAGGATATTTTTTTTTCAAAATCACCCCCCCCCCCCCCCCCCCCCCTTAGAAGTCAAATGGCGGCCCCTGAAGCGATTCTCAAAGTTTGTTCTGGTATATTTGTTTCAGAGCAACTTCAGCAGAGCTGAGGCTGTTTGTTGTAAGTTCTGACCAGACGTCCGGATCTTCCGGAAACGACAACAAACAATTGTTTTAGAAAAAACACAGTACTTGACAGCAGAAATATTTAATTCAAACCGTACTAAAAGGCGGGAGCAGCACTAGTGTGAGAACTATTTCTAGTTTAACTAGACGCATAACTGCGTGAACTCGGGCTTCTGTCTATGTTTATCTTTATATAGAATCGAAATGAGCCAAGTCATAACAAAAACTGTAATGGAATACTAGTGACCCAAAGGTCAAGTTAACTACAGTTCTTTGAACAATGCATTTCAGTTTTAAAACAAGTTATTAGGATTTCAGACGATAATTTTCATACTTGAACTGCCACTTGAACCCGCTTCTAGGACTGAAAAAATGTCTCGAATCCTAACCTCGGCGCCTCCCCCTAAAGCGGAGGAACGAGTAACAATTAGTCGAAATCGTCACCGAGACGAAGTCCGTTCGCCGATTTTTGCGCGCGTTCCCCCAATGCAATGTTATATTCACCTATAGTTGAATTAGCAAGAACGTCTCGACGAATCAGCGCGCGAATCGCTTGAGTAACTAATACCCCCTTGGATAGAACTACAGGCTTGGATACAACTTGAAAAAGGGTTAAGTGAATAGTTGTCTAATGAAAATTGGAGAGTCACTTCAGGGGACATTGGCCATTTTGATCGGTCACTTCTCGATTTACCGACAGTATAAATGTACTTTCCAGCTCCAATCACATGCAAGTTCTCTGGTAGCAGAGGCGTTTCCTTGACATTTCGCTCTCTCGTTTTTTTGTTAGCCTATACGCGGTTTGGCTGTCGCGCAAAACAACTACGCGAACGCACGACGAAAAAAGGCCGTCTGGAAAGATAAGGTCGTCTATAAGGGCGTCTGTTGAATTTATACTAGACGGCTAAGCCGTCTGAGGCCGGGCCAGTCTAGACGTCTTAGCCGTCTAGTATAAATACGATTAATGATAAATTGCTGATGAATTTCATCAATTCGAAACTGATTATTAATTAGTTACGCCGGGGTGATGTACTCTTTTACATGTTTCTGGTCTTTGTTCCTTCACATTACGTTTGGAGACATCAGCATTTGTCTTGACTTGACACGTGTCCTATAATGACCTCCTCAAACTTGATTTTCCGGTTTACGTTGAAGGATTACACAACACTAAAACGTGTACGATACATGTCATGTCAAAAATAAAATATAAGAGCGAAATAAAGGATTTTTTAGGAGAAAAGACTTAGCGAGAAGGATGAGTCATCGACTATTTCGATATCGTTGGTTTTTTCACAATTTCTGATAATCTAAAATTATAATTATATAATTCAATATTATTTCTTGATTAGATAGAGTCCCTCAATCGAGGTGCAAGTCTTGTGTTCGTAGACTAATTTGCCATTTCCTGGGATAGACGAATCTCTACAAAGGAGTACTAATAATAATACTGTTAGCGCTAACTCGTTGAATATAAGTGAGTTGTTTACGTACCACGTTCATGTGCACTTCAGGGAGCTCGTGCCATTCTATTGTCGGGTTCACTTTCGACCGTCTGACATTCCACGCGCCACAGCCACAAAGACACAATAAATACAGCACCCGAAGCATCTTGAACGCCTAGTCTATCGACTACACTGTGTCCGCAGTCAAATAGTAGAACCGGAGCCACAAGATCGGCGTGGTTTGTGAAGATTTTCTATGCTTGTTGCGCACCAAACGCCACCGGGCCCGGCGAGGAAGCCCTTTCTGTGCAATTACAGTTTCGTATGACAAGCGCATGATGTTTTTCTGGCTTCTGATTGGTTGGAATATTTCCATACTTGTCACGCAATAGGGGGATTCCCGCCGACTCGCCGCGTTTGATTTTATGAGAAATATTTTCACCAATTCATAGCTATTAAATTTCTTCTTCCAAAGTGATTCTTCTGATTCAAATGTACCTTTAAATTGAACGTGAACGTGTACGATTGTAAAAGATGACTGGAATTCTCCACAGGGAGCCCAAGTGCGATGGAGACAATTGACAATGCGTGACCTGTATGCCATCTCTACAATGCAAAGCAGCGAAAAATACAAGAAAAAAATCTTGCTACGCGCGCTTTGTTTTCAACATAAATCAATCGCATTCCAGCACGCTTTGACGTTGGCTAGTGGCCGGTAAGTGCTTGCGGGCTGTTTGTTCTTATGGCGAGGTTTCCTTTGAATTTTAACCTGTCTTATGAGCACCGAAATCATTGGTCCTTTACTAACGCATGCTCAAGAATTGGATCTCTTGCACCCAGAGCCCGTCATCTTTTGGCCAGCGGCAAGATTCAGGGCTCTGGGGGAATCAACCTCGTACCCAGAGCCCGTCATCTTTTGGCCAGCGGCAAGATTCAGGGCCCTGGGGGAATCCGATTTGTGAGCATGCGTGGTAGGTCAAAAAACGTAACGAACTTTCATACAACAATCAAACCGGAAACCCAGAATCCTGGGTTTTAAAAAAGTCGATTCCCCCAGAGCCCTGAATCTTGCCGCTGGCCAAAAGATGACGGGCTCTGGGTACGACGTTGATCCCGGGGTTTGACTCCCTATATTTGAATGCTAGGGGTGACCGTCGTATTTTTGAGGGGTTGAAATCGGCGATCTGGTATTTTAGTATTTTCTAGGGGTTGAAAATAAAAAACGGTTAAAATCTGTCAAAAATTGTTAGTATTTCAGTTTTAGGCAGGGCAGGACTGAGGGTATTTTTTACCCTGCCCTGCCTAAAACTGAAATACTAACAATTTTTGACAGATTTTAACCGTTTTTTATTTTCGAACCCCTAGAAAATACTAAAATACCAGATCGCCGATTTCAATCCCTCAAAAATACGACGGTCACCCTAGCATTCAAATATAGGGAGTCAAACCCCGGGATCAACGTCGTACCCAGAGCCGTGGAAATATTTCCGACCAGGTATTTTTAGGGTCAAAATTCGAGTTTCCCGGCGGTCACCCCTAGCATTTAACCTTAGAGTCCCCCCCCCCCCCCCCCCCCCCCCCCCCCCCCCCCCCCCGGCGTTGATCCCAGTCCAGAGCATGAACCTCGTTCCCAGGGTGCGGCTGCCATCGTGAAAATTACCCAGAAGGCCCTGGGGACGAGGTTATAAATACCCTCCGTATAAATAGGATATACAGAAGGACACTACCATATATGAAGGATCTAGGTTTGGCTCGTCGGCTTCCGCTGGCCAAACGATCGAAGGCTCTTGGGAAGAGATTTGGCAGCTCCCGATATACGCTTTAAAATGAGGTATCACTTGTCAAAGATAGAAACTATTTTTCGTCAAATTATGTCATTTCAACGACAAAGTACCCCGAAGGTGTTCCATTCATTATCCTTTTTTTCTTCATTATCGCGGTTTATTTTCACCCACTTGCAGGCTACATGATAGACTGAATTGCTGGGGAAAGTCAGCTACAATAATTTTAATTACATACAGTACAGCTATTTTTCTCGATAAGTAACAAAGTCATTAAATCTCTTAGTGTTCCCCTGCTGAGCCCTAGGGCGTTGACTGCGCAGTTGTTCTCTTGGAGGAAAGGAGAGGGGACAATGTTCTTGAGAGGAGACGCCCTGCGTGCACTTCTCATAAAGCGCTCGCATGCAGCTGTCCTCCTACAACTGAGCGGCTCAAAGCCCGCAAGGGCCAAGGCATCTTCATAATCTATTCGGTCAAATATTATTCTAAGCGCTTTGCGCTGTACAGATTCTATTAACTCTTGGAGGTATAATGGAATAGAAGCCCAAACTGGTGAGGCGTACTCAAAACGATCTAACAATGCTCCAATACACCTGTACCAGGTCTTTGGTATCTAGGCCGGCTCTCTTAAGAGAGCGCAGCGCGTACAAACGCTTAATAGCTTTCTTATGAATACAATCGCAATGTTCGTTCCAGGAGAGGTCGTTAGATATAATTACCCCCAATAGCTTATAACTAGATACCCTTTCAATGACCACACCATTAAGCTGAATTGGGGAAATAACAGTAGGCTGATAGTTCCGTCCTGTTGTTGACTAAACACAGTTGTTTTTTAGTCCCTTTTAAAGGGTTTGCCTGCCAGAGGCTACCCATCCCTTTTTACTTCAAACATTTTCCTGTTCGTCTCACTCTGCCTCATAAAAATAAACAAGAATGTGTTGAATGGTTCACTTTGTGTTATAATTGTCTACGCTCCTCAACTCTCCGATACGCGGCACTAATGTACAATAGCAATCACTCTTCTGGAAACAGGAAAAAAGTTAGCGTTTTAAATCGGACGAATGTTTAAGTCTCAGGCGCCACTATTCGCCTCACTGTGCCCACACGTACACCTGTTTGTTGACTCTGTAGCATCGCGAGAGGCTTGAAGACCCAGTCAAAGGTATGCTATAAAAGTCAAAAGTACACGTGAATTTGTCCAATCTATGCGTGCGCTCTAGAACGATTACACGTATATTCTATACATTGCGCGATTTATGCTTTGCATGATGACAGTACCTGATCCATACATTGTGAGCAGAAAGGTCAAAATAAATTCAAACATTTTCATGAATTTGCAAACTCACACTTTACATTTCCAAACGCAAAACTGCGTTTCGGTCCGTCAAATCTAGAATTACGGATTGATGTCGGAAATGGTTAGAGGTACACAAGGTATAATTTTGTTTCATGTTCGATGCACATACGCCGTCTAATGGGGCAGATTCTGTTTTTACTCGATATAGGAGTGGCAAGACAGCGAGATCCGGGCTTCAAAATTGGAGATTTTTCACAGAAAACGAAATCGGAGGCAGCTCTCTAAAAAAATGGAGATTTCAAGAATCTGTAAGAACTTCAAGAGATTCTTCATTTTCCGACCGACCGTTCGCCATACCCCTTCTACTAGTACGTGTCTGTTTACGCTTGGTGGAGATATGAAAATAATATTCTCACACGAGTGAGTAATAGCGTAGTATATTGGCCCTGGTGTTGAACACAAACACGAAATGGTGCGCGGTTCAAAGCACAACAAAGAGACACATTTTAAACAGGTTTACAAGCGGTCCGTTCGGAGTAGGACGTGACATTTGCGGCTCAGGGGAACATACAAGGAGACCCTTTCTAAAGTGCACGCATCTGTGCAACAATTTGGAACTGATAGTTGCTAATAGTTTTAATTTGACATTGGAGTCAATACGCAAATTGTCCGTGAAACATAATAGTATCACTAAATTGTTCAATGGAGGGGCGAGGGGGCCGCAGCCAAACTTTCCATACTGGTGACGTAATTTTACCCTCACTATCAATCACCAATTTCCGTTTAGATTCAAAATCCATAGTCTAAAAATAGACTATTTTGCACGTAAGCGGCTAGCCTTAGTGGAGTGATGGAGGCTTCTTTAGATTGGCTGTGTGGTGCAGGTGTGGTGCAATGCTTTGAGTTTTTAAACTCAAAAAAGATGCAACAACGGGAACGACAACGTCTCACTAAAATTCGTCCATTGGTTTCCTCGCATTTCTCAACATTGATCAACCGTTTCCAATTTTCTTTTGCATTTTAACCTTGATAACAACAAATTCGAATCCATTCTCAATCATGTCAAGCAAAAATACATCAAAATCGTCATCCACGTTCCCGTTCTCACCAAAGCGTAAAACATGGCATTTCACGTCGCAGTTTAGAAGAAAACGGTTGAAATGCATTTGACTTTATAGATTTGCACGTGCAAGCATTGCACTCTGCAATCAAGTGTATTGTTTTTTGACGTTGTCGTTCTCGTTGCCGTTGTCGTTCTCGTTGCCGTTGTCGTCACCTTCCCTGGGAAACGGCAAGCGGGCACTCTGATCGGGCACTCTGATGAGCTCAAAGTGCAGTCTAATCTGTATTAACTTTTTTACCCTTTTTTTTACTCTCTTTTTTTTTCAGTTAATATTTGCCGGACATGAGGACCCTTGTTTATGTCTGCATATTTCTCGCCATCACCGTGACTGACGCCTGGTGGTGGAGGCCTCGCCGTGTTTGTACCCTCCTTACGGCTGCTTCTCCAACGCCAAACCGTTCAACAGGCCACTGGTCCCCTTTCCCCAGTCCCCAGCAAAGTCGGCACCAGGTTCCTGCTCTACACGCGTCGCTCGGTCAATAAGTACGAGGTACTGAGTGATACGAATCAGCGGGTTATCGAGAGATCGTCTTACGACCCCAGGCGGACTACAAGATTTGTTATACATGGATTCGCAGGCATCAGCTGTAAGTAGCCATTCAGGCAATAAAGGCTTTATTATAGGTCGTCACGTGATAGTCCTACCCCTCACGTTACAATAAACCGAATTGGCTAATACAGCTTGTTGTCACCCAATTCAGATCATGTGATGATTCCTTTGAGTGGATACATCCGCTACTTCTCACTCGGTCAAGTGAGAACAGTTTTATAGTTGCATATTAGGCGCAACAGGATAGTACACCTTCAGCCGATTAGATCAATGGAAAGAGGTTTCTTAATTCAATAATTCTTACAATTGATAGCGATGGAAAAAATGGCTTTTTCCACTTCCAATTTTCAGTCCTCGGGTCTCAGATAATTTAATATATATAATATTAGTATTTTAGTGAAACTCGTTAATTCAAGACTTATCTTTTGCTTTATAGCATTGAGAACAATACTTGACGAGAAGAACTGGTGGGGTATGAAGATGAAAAATGCACTTCTACGAAAGTCAAACGACAATATTATCATAGTGGACTGGTTCCGCGGCGCCAAGTTCCCATACTCCCGCGCGGTCGCCAACACAAGACTGGTCGGCGCACAAGTCGCACAGCTCATTCAGACTCTCATGGCGGTTGCGAGAAAGAAGAGGATCAAGCTGAGACCTGTTCACGTGATAGGTGTGAGCTTGGGAGCGCACATCAGTGGATATGCTGGGAGAAGACTGAGGAAGCTGGGAAAGCGTCTGGATAGGATATCGGGTAAGGCGGAGAAAAATATCATAAGAAAGAGCCCATCAACAGGAGCTTCCAACTACTCCACTAAGTCTAGCCATACGCACAGGGAGCCCATCAACAGGAGCTTCCAACTACTCCACTAGGTCTAGCCATACGCACAGGGAGCCCATCAACAGGAGCCTCCATCTACCCCACTAGGTCTAGCCATGTGCACAGGGAGCCCATCTACAGGAGCCTCCATCTACCCCACTAGGTCTAGCCCGATGCACAGGGAGCCCATCACCAGGAGTCTCCA
Organism: Scolanthus callimorphus; assembly: GCA_033964015.1. Classification (NCBI taxonomy): domain Eukaryota; kingdom Metazoa; phylum Cnidaria; class Anthozoa; order Actiniaria; family Edwardsiidae; genus Scolanthus; species Scolanthus callimorphus. The sequence goes on along the minus strand of CM066912.1, from coordinate 33,545,980 downwards.
TCTACTCCACTAGGTCTACCATATGCACAGGGAGCCCATCTACAGGAGCCTCCATCTACCCCACTAGGTCTAGCCATATGCACAGGGAGTAGAAGATCTATTATAAGTGGATACCGTAGAATACACACTAGCCTTTAGGCGGTTATTCGGATGGCTGTATTTCCTATGGTATGGTAAAAAGGCGTTCACTGCAGCAATTGCTTGCGCGAAGGTTATTTGGGTTTTGCTGAATATCCTGTGTGTTTTTGTAGGTCTAGATCCCGCAGGACCCCTCTTTGAGGGCAAACACCCTGATGTCCGCTTGGATCCGTCAGATGCGAAATTCGTGGACGTGATTCACACGAATAATGTGTTCGGGATAAGACATCCTGTGGGTCATCTTGACTTCTACCCTAACGGAGGGACGTCGCAGAAGGGTTGTGGTATTTTTGACGGTGAGCGTGACTTTACGATTCCAACTAACGCACGATAACCACGTGGATATCGCACAAGTGCCACACAACACGACGACACAGTGCGGGACAGCAAACACATAACGCGGCACATGCGTCATTTGTATTTCTGGTATACAGACTGTGTATAAGAAAACACTAGTGACGCGTAGGATATTCTGCAGTTTGCCACGAGAATTCACTGAAACTATTTTATACCACGCTACAGAAAATTAATGGCAACGTTTTGCGTAAATGCATTGCACGATGGAAAGATTGAGTGGAATGCCACCGAAATACAACGCCATTCCTGCATTCTTGTGACGTGGTATAAAACACCTATCTACACAGCGCATGCAAAAGAACGCAACAACAGCGCAACACAAAACAATACAATGACACAGGAATACAATCAACGCAAGACAAGACAGACAGCGCGAACAACGCAACCTACAGCAACACAGCGCACACAACACGAAACGACACGACAAAGCGCATCACAGAACAACGCGACACGACGCAACGCAAAAAAGCGCAACACAACACAAACTATACAATGACACAACACAATAAAACAAAACAGAGAACAACATAGCGCAACACACCAAGCACGAGCAAAATACACCTCACTCTATATCTTTTCCTTCCGTTTGTCCATTCACTCGTCAATCCATCCTATCTGTCCATACATGCATCATTTCATAGATACAATGAACGACTAAAATGAATTTCTATTTGATTTTTCTATTTTCAGTCCAGTGCTCTCACATGCGCGCCGCTAAATTGTTCCGATACACCATTAACTCGCCGCCACGCTGTCCCTGGCGCGGCTACCGGTGCGGTTCGTCGCGGTCATTTGATCGCGGTTACTGCCTCAACTGCGTCCATGGTTGTCCTTCAATGGGGTATAACGCTGATAAATCCAGGCGCTTAAGATCGGGAAAATTCTACTTGTACACCAGTGGATCGTATCCTTATTGCGGTAAGCTTAGATTAGGCTGCAGGGAACAGAAAGTCGAACAACCTATTAGACATATTCAAGTCGCTTAAAAATAAATATGAATGAAAATTATTACGAACAATAGTAAAAATGCATAGCCGATACTAAAAAAAAAGCATCGTAACCACTTCAGGTCATGAGCGTGCCAGCTTCGTGATTGTGTCAGTACCGTGACCGTGTCAGTCCGGTGACCGTGTTTGTCCTCTGAACGTTATTGGCGTGGCCGTGTTAGTGTCGTGAAATTGTCTTTACGTGACCGTGTCAGTACCGTGACCTTGTTATCACCGTGACCGTGTCAGTACCGTGACCGTGTTAGTACCGTGCCAGTCACGATTTTCCGTGCCGTGACTGTGTCAGCACTGTGACCGTGTCAGCACTGTGACCGTGTTAGTACCGTGACCGTGTTAATACCATGACTGTCATCACCGTGACCGTGCCAGTGCCTTGACCGTGTCATTGCCGTGACCGGTGTCATTGCCGTGACCGGTTGTCAGGACCATGACCGTGTTAATACCATGACCGTGTCAGCACCGTGGCCGTGTCATTGCCGTGACTGTGTCATTGCCGTGACCGGTGTCAGTACCATGACCGTGTTAATACCATGACCGCGTCATCACCGTGACCGTGCCAGTGCCGTGACCGTATCATTGCCGTGACCGGTGTCAGTACCGCCGTGTTAATACCATGACCGTGTCAGTACCGTGGCGCATCATCACCCGGTGACCGCGTCATCACCGTGACCGTGCCAGTGCCGTGACCGTATCATTGCCGTGACCGGTGTCAGTACCGCCGTGTTAATACCATGACCGTGTCAGTACCGTGGCGCATCATCACCCGGTGACCGTGTCATCACCGTAACCGTGTCAGTGCCGTGACCGTGTTAATCCCGGAATGTTTTAATACTCTAAACACTGTTCCCTTGTTCTAGGTTTCCATTACCTGATAACATTGTACAGATCAAACTCACGCTGGACCTTTGGACTATCTCCGCGCTTCTATGTGAGGCTGCAAGGGAGTGCAGGCTCATCCGGGACTATCAAACTGTCCAAGTAAGCCCGACACGTTCAGCCTTTTTTTTCTGATATGCAAATTCTCGTGGTCTCGATGCAAATTTCGTAAAACCTGTTTGTTTTGAAAGAAGACATACTTGCATTCCAGTTAGGGAAATATTATTTATTTTGTTTTCATCTCTTTTAGGCGAAAACTCAAGAGGAGGAGCAGAGAATCGTTTGTTGACTTTTCTTCCCGGAATATTGGCACATTGAGGAGTGTTAAACTATGGCATAAGCGAGGCAACCTCTGGAAGTTTGTCGAGAAAGTGGTCGTCAGGCCTGGTTGGCTAAGGAAGGGGTAGAGTATTGATATTTAGCGACCAAACTAGACTTTTTGCCCACGTTTGAGTTGGAACAGACCGTTTGAATTTTTACGAGTGGCGACTTTCCGAAGGTGTAGATTTTTATCCACCCATTTGCCTGACGAAAATGCCTCATTTTTCAACACCAAAAAGTCAAAACTATTATTTGGAATTTTCAAGTGTCGATAGATCCTCTTTTGATAAACAATTTCGACAAAAATGCAGAAAAACTTCATTGCAGGGATTACAAACTCGAATTCTCGATTTATCCACCATTGATGTTGGCTTGTCAACCACGCTAGAATACCCACAGGAAACCTGCAAATGTCTAGACCTGGGTCCAGTTGCTCGAAAGTGGTTTAGCACTAATCCAGGATTAATTACCATGGTGACTCGATGGTTTTGTTCAGAACTAAACCTGGTTTAAATTTAACCCACCTTTGAACAACCCGCACCTGGTGTCCTAGTCTTCCTCAGTTCGTCCCTGCCCAATTAGGCTTTGCGCGAAAACTATAATTGAAACTAAAAATAGCCACATAGGCGTCTTTTCCAAAACGACTTTACACTGTGACAACACGGGAGATAGTCGCTCCTAGGTAATGTGCTCCTTGCATTTGCGGTATACAAGTGCTAATATTTTCAAACTGGTTTTCCAATTACATGACGTAATTTTTGTTATTTTTTGTTTGCACCAGGTATACAGCATGCAAACGATGGAAACCCTACAAGAACTACACGCAACGCAAGTTGGTCCGTGGATATCGTAGATGTTAACCCCAAAAGTAAACCTACCGGCTGAGTAATAATTCAACATCATAAAGAAGGGGTAGCGATGGGTACCTTAAAATTTCGAAAGTCTCGGGAAAATATTGCAAAATCTCGAAATCTCGGCGATTTTTTATTCGCACGTCTCGGAGTCTCGTTTTTCTCGCAATTTTGGTCGTCTCGGATTTTATCTAGCGCGGTCTCGGAGTCTCGAATTTTTATTTTAATATTCTGACTAGTAAGCGAAGCATGATACCGTCAGATGCAGGGACGTCAACCCCAGGACTACAAAACGTGCAATTCTCCAAGGAGAAATACAGTAAATGTATGGCTGTCGTGTTGAATTTTTCCCGAGAGACGAAGCGAAAAGCCTCGACTCGGATTTTGAAATTTGTCAAAAGTCTCGGGCTCGGATTCTGAAACGCAGGTCTCGGCGTCATCGGCAAGTCTCGGATTTACCCATCGCTACCCCCTAAAGAGGGAGTTTTGATTCGCGATCTTAATTTGCAGATTTTATTCCTTCATTTTCTCAACTTTGAACCAGTGATTTACATCAGGATCTCCAAACACTTCGAAGTCTGTTTGCCTTGTTTTCAACCCATTTCTCGATCCTTATCCTTATGAGCACCTTGTCTCACTTATTACATGCAGGCTGATGCGCGAAGGGAACCGGGTGGTTCTCTATTGCTTTGGTTTTGTATGTAATTTATTGTATTTATAGTATCTCGTGTGTATATCATTATTATTGGGCCCGCAGTAATTGGCCATTAGCTGTTGCGGTGTCCCTGCCACTTGTCCCGTTTTTCTTGTCTTTTTTATTCATGTTCTGTGGCAAAGTTAAAAAAATAATAATAATAATAAAGTAGACAGGCGCCTAGATGCCTTTAAGCCCGTTAAAAAAGAAACAAATTTTTGGTGATTTTTTTAAAGGACTAGCGATGGGAGGTAGTTTCTAAGGCGGTTGCATTGAATTGGTCCACATAAAATTACTTTTTACATTGGGGTAAATTTTTGGTTACCGTATGTCAACAAATTTTGACAGCGGGCTTAAAGCTGAAAAACGCCTAGCTACGCCCATGCATGCTACATGCATTCATGATTGATACTAGAAATCTTGTTTTATATCATATGTGTAGCTCACTCAAAATATATACATAGATATCTAGTTGCTATTTAGTCTAATGATTTTAATCATATAAAAATTGACAAATAGCCTACTTCAACAAACGCTGCTTTACAATTGTCCAAATTGACTGTATTAATAATGGTAGAAAAGATCAGCCTCTCCTTGTTATTAATTAAATCGATATCAAAGTAGAATTGCGTGTAAGAATCTCGAAATAACCATCTACAAATAATTGTAATCATAATAATAATAATAATAATAATAATAAAATCTTATGTAGCGCTCGCTTCCTAAAGATCCGGAGCGCTTTACAATACTACTTACAATTTATTTAAAATATATAATATACTAGAATTTAAAAACTTACAAATAAAGTGCTCCTTCTTTACTTAAATTACTGAATAATTGTTGGAGATCGGTTTTCGCATGTCTCTTGAGTAAGTTAGTGTTCACTTTGTTATGGGCAGTTGTATTCAACATCCACACACCCCTGGACCTCGGAATTCCAGGATTGGTGTACTTCAAAAAGACTGGAATTCCAGGGTGGGTACCCTGGTACTGAAGCAAAAATTTCGGGTGGGTATCACCCACAAATACGGATTTCTCGGGTAGGTAAACATAATTTCCAGGGTGGTCATGAAAAAATTCACTATTCACTGGAATACCAGGGTGGGTGGGGACAACCAAAAATTTCCAGGGGGGACCGAACGGGGGGAGGGGGGTGTACGGATTATTTGTACGTCTGCCCATCACACGTATTGAATTTATTAAGACTTTTGCGAATGGTCTCAGCCCAGTCGGTCATCTAAAAATGATATAATTTGCAAGAAAAAAAATGTACGATTCCAGCTATAAGATCACGCGCTATACTTTCTTTAGAAATGCATTTAGAGTGTTAGGCCTGTTTCAAACGTCGATCTTTTGTTGCGTCGAATCCAATTCAGCAGACCGGTTTTCTCCGTTTCACAACCAAAGACAGATTAAACAAGAAAAACAAACTTTATATTCTAGACTGCAAATGAAGTTTAGGCTGCAAATGAAGTTTCAAACAATTAGATTCGACGCGGCAAAAGTTCGACGTCTGAAACTGACCAAACACAACTACCAGGATGCAACGCGCGCTTACAAGGCACTTGATTCGCGAAATGTAACACAACTACCGACATGCAGCGCGCGCATTCATTAGAGCTGGAATCGTCTATTGCAAAGATGAGAACATACGCCGGCCTAATGAGCCGTTCCTAACGCAAATGAGGACACTCTATTGTCTAAGTTCATTAGCATTAGACCGGCGTATGTTCTAGGCCTTAGCTACACTTTACAAGATATCACACCGTCTTTTAGTACGAATTTAAGTACGTTCTTTGTAAATTATGTAGTAATTAACATTTTTGCATTTAGCAAGATCTCGAAAAAGGCTTTTTACAGCTGCAGAACAATGTGAAGGTTTGGGGAGAGTTTTGTGGGTCCCATGCAAAAAATGGTCACCTTTTCTTGCTTGCATGATCCTGTATGATGTTTTGCACCTTTCTTAAAAAAGATGTGTCGATGCTACCTGATATCGCTAAAAAGATCTAAAAACAAACTTTGGGTACGTTTCAAGTGGATAGTGTTCGTGATTAACTTCTAAGGCAGAGTAGAAGGTACTCTAGCATTTTGTGCACAAATCCGTATATTCGCACTCGAAGCAAATGTTACAAGAAAAACATTTTCAGATTTCCAGTGTTCTGTAGATTCTAGCCTTTGCCTTGTGAATCCATGTCACTTTGATCACTAGTGGTGTGAAGATGGAGGTTTGACAGACCATAATTCCCATGTGTCTCCCTGTAAATCAGAGTGTCTGTAAAAAAAAAAGAGAAAAAGGTCAATTTCAATACTTCTGATAAAGATTTCTTATGAGCAAAAATCTCGGACCAACCAACAGTAAGAACGTTTTCCCGCCCCTGGTCAGACGTCATCAGAATTCTGTACACCTACTCCAGTTGATATTCTGATGCTACATTAAACTATATTTGAATTTTGACCATTAAAACGGCAAATCATTCTCGAACCCAGAGCTCCCCGGCTCGTCTGCTCGCGGGAGATGCTCTGGTGACAACCTCGTACCCAGAGCCCGTCATCTTTTGGCCAGCGGCAAGATTCCCGGGGAAATCCGATTTGTGAGCATGCGTGGTAGGTCAAAAACGTAACGAACTTTCATACAACAATCAAACCGGAAACCCAGAATCTGGGTTTTAAAAAAATCGATTCCCCCAGAGCCCTGAATCTTTGCCGCTGGCCAAAAGATGACGCGCTCTGGGTACGAGATTGCTCTGGTGATGCATGTGCGAGATTTGATAAAGAGCCGTTAAGAGAAAGAACGTTCTGCGCATGTCCAAAATGAGCCAATCAGCGAAGGCCTTCAAATTGATGTTAGCCTCCCCCGCGAGCAGACGAGCCGTGGAGCTCTGGGTACGAGAATGACGGCGAATACGTTGCTCCTACAACTACTACGCATGCTCGAGAAATTGTATTCCTCCAGAGCTTTTGGCATGTCGCCTTCCGCTGGCCTGACGACCGAAGGCTCTGGGAAAGAGATTGTTGTGGGACCTGTGCGCGCTATTATAGCTGGATGGCCCATTCGCTGCGCCAGGGTTCTGTATGAACTTTAGTGTATGAGCTACGTGAGGGGCTCCCACGGTCAGAGTTCCCATTAGTTTGACCTAATTCGCTGTTCATGAAGTTTTGAGTAAGATAAAACAGCATGTGAAGTCAGTTAAATGTAGATAATGGACAAACCTTCAGTCACTAAGGAAAGCAGCTTTGATTTCCTCTCGGTTACCATGCCAGCCCGCCTTCACTACAGCTTTGTACGCTTCCATCAAAAGCCAAGGGAACTGTTTAAGAGGACGAAAATCAGCCAACAAGGCGATCTGGAATCCACTAGGGCGAGATTTTTCGGAAACGTGAGCGTACGCATTACGGATAAAGCGCACGAGCTCCACACCGGATGTAGTGTCGTATTTCCGGCGACCTTTCATCTCATGGTGTATAGCTGGAATGTAAGCATCCCACGATCCTTTGACGTGCTTGGTTAAGCTGCACTCTAGATCTTTCTCTACTTGGGACGGCGATGTGACCTTACTACGAGGGGTTTCTATTTCAGGCTGATTACCTAGCGATTCTAGAAACTTGATCTTCTTACTGTCAGACCAGAAATACGGATGAGCTAGAGCATTAGTAGAACTAATACGATCGCTTGGATTGTCGGCAATCATTCCCTCCACCAGATTCAAGGCCTCTGCTGAAATTTCTGGACTCAGCGAAGGATTTGCCTTCAAAATGTTCTGTTCCCTTTCCAGCTGAACCTCCAAATCTCCTTTGTTCAAGTCGTCCATTGAACCAAAAGGATGCACCTTGTTTGCAAGGAAGTAATGCAGCACAAGCCCACAAGAAAACATATCGGACGATTGGGCAAACTTCATTGTTTGACTTGACTTTTGCTTCATGATTTCTGGAGCCATCCAACAACGCGTGCCAGCATTTGTGTGTATCACTGTTGATAGCAAACATAAATCGGATTTGCTGCTTAATCCAAAGTCGGCAATCTTCAAGCACAAAGGATCGTTCTTATACAGGATGTTACCTGGCTTCAGGTCACGATGTAAGATTCCTTTCCCGTGCAAAAACTCGACACCTTGGAGTAAATCCTTGCTCAGCTTAACATTGTACTTCGGATCTGCACCAGTATCTAAGTATTCTTCCACGTTTCCCTCCATTAACTCAAGAACAATGTTAACAAAGTTTATATCTTCCTTGAAAGATAGGTAACCGAGAACTTGGGGACAGTCGTCGAGTTTCGTCAAGTTTGCAATTTCTCTTCGCTCCTCCGCCCGTATTCCAATTTGCTTAGAAACCCGCTTGATTGCAATCTCTCTGCCGTCTTTAATGTTAATGCCAGCATAGACGGCTCCGAATGCGCCTGTTCCAATGGCATTCCGGTGAAAAAAGAAATCACAATCCTCAAGTTTCTCTGAGTTCCTCTTCCTTGCCACCTCCGCAAGTCTCGGCTCAAATCTTTTAGATTTTCCAGCCCATGGGATAAGCGGCGGAATATCACTGATATTAATTAGTTTCTGCAAAAGTTCCTTGAGCTTTGGAGACGTGGAGGCCATTTCAAGGCATGTTTCATCCGAATCCGCCCCGAACCACCGAAGGCGCTCTATAATTTCACAATGAACATTATTAACAGCAGCATCACAGTTAATGGCATTTGCACAGCTCAGTTGTATCGGCGTTCTGCCCTCTTTGTTATTAAAATTCGGCTCAACGTCAGAGTTCAACAAATAATCAACTAGGTTAGCTTTCCAGTGTAAGTTATCATTCGAATCGTTGCAAATGTCGAGTAGAGCAGATCTGCCGATGGTGTCTTGAAAAGGGTGAGAAGCTTTGAGCAGGCTGTCTGCTAATACAAAACTTTCCATTGAAAGTAGTATACTAAGTACAGATTCGTCTTGATTGTTGCGGGACCAGAGGTCGAGGTTATAACCAATAGCCTCTTCCCAAAACATCTTAGGATCACCTTCCACTGCATCCGAGTACACTTGTATGATGCCTTGTTGTACATCTGACACATTGCTTCTGATCCTCTTGAGCTGAGCCAATAATGGCGTATCTCGCTCAGCACTGAGAACCCTTGGATTTGCTCCAGCATCTAGTAAGAGCTTCATTGCGCTCCATGTTTGGCACGAATGAAGAGGCGTATCCTCGGCTGCATTGATAGCATTCGTCTTCGCTCCACAATCCAGCAAATGCTGAAACACCGAGGCTTGCAACAAAAGGACATCTGATGGGCTCGTCTCCGACTCTTTCACCCACTTTAGAGATGCCCATTGATGAAGAGGGGTATTCAGACGTTTGTCTGGACAGTTTACGGCGTACAAAAGGCTCCTTCTCTGAGAGAAAAGGACTTCTAGCATCGCCTGAACCTGGTGCATAGGTTGACCTTTGCTCAAGGACCTTCTGGCACATTCTCATTATGAGGTGGTAAACACCTTCACCTGAGTCATTTGTGGCTTCGATATCATATCCAGTCACAAGAAGAATTGACATCATTTTTGCCACCGACAGAACAGGCGTTCCATTGATGTACATGTCTAATAATTGATCACCTAGGCAGGATCGCATCAGATAAAGTAAAGCAGGTTCACCTTTGTAATTCTGATGCCTGATTCTTGTTCCGTAATGGTCAAGAAGTTGGCAAACGCGTGTAGCATCATCTAATGTGATAAAGCACCCGAATGGCAACCTTGCAACATGAAATATTGCAGTGTTACCATCTGCATCAGGGGTGTTTGGATCCGCACCCAGCTCAAGAAGCAACTCGCAAACACAAATTATCGAGGCTGATTGTCCTTCTGCTAACTTTGTTACCTCTCCCAGAATTCGAACTCGTGCTTGAGGATCGCTTTGACAGTGCCGTAACCACCACCGGAGTCCTTTTCGTGCAATTTCCAAAAGCTTCAAGCGAGATGGGTGGGAAAGCGTCATTGCTTTTAAGACAATGCAAAACACCGCATCGATCACGCTTTTTTGTACTCTTCCTGTTTCAATCTTATCAAGGAATATTCTTTTAAGTTCGTTATCAAGTTCATGGATCCTACACTTTTGTATGACTTTGTGAACAACAAACTGTAGAATATCCAAGTTACAACGATCAGAAATACTAGTCTTTGCACCATTTTGGAGAAGGATGTGAAACAATTCAAAAATTTTCTCATATGCGCCGTATAATGCAGTTCTTCCTAAGATATCACGCTGGTGAACATGAGCACCATGTTTAATAAGAAGAAGAGCAGTACTCGGGTCGGATGCGATGAAAAGCGCTGTTTCTTTCTTGTCGTTTGGCTCATTCACATTCGCTCCTTTCTCGAGAAGATATTTCAGATATTCAATATTGTATTGACCATTAAAATATTTAAACCAGAAAACATCTCCATTCTTGTCTTTATGATTGATGTCTGCGCCAGAATCTACAAGTAATTCTAACGTCTTGACATATCGGATGTCTCTGTTTGGAGTTGCATAGAAAAGCGGAGATTGTCCCATTCGATTTTCTGTGTTCACATTGGCATTATTCTCGATCAAGAGTTTTGTCAGCTTTTCATCAATGAGTGTCTCAAACAAGGGCGTCTCCCCTTGATTATTGGGAAGGTTCACATCTACTCCAGACTCAATGAGGGCGGTTACAGTATTGAACATCGTTTTGGGTGTACTTATAGGCGAAGTACACGCAAGCATCAGCGGGGTTTCCCCCTTTTTATTTCTAATATTTACCTTTGCATTATAGCTATTCACAAGCACATGCACAATGTCAGCGTTGCTAGCAAAACATGCCCGCATTAGAGGAGTACAACCCCATTTGTCAGCAACATTAACGGAAGAGCCATAGGTACCAACAAGAAGGTGCACAAGTTCAGTACTTCCCTTCACACAAGCATACATTAAGGGAGTACTGCTGCAATATTTATTAGCTTTATTAATGTTTACATTATAGTTTTCAACAAGCATACGCACAAGATTTAAATTACTATTCCTACATGCAAAGGTCAATGGGCTTTCATCTCTGTTATCAGCAGCATTAACATCAGCACCATGGGTTTCAAGGAGAACACGGGCAATGTCATTTTTATTATGTGTACAGGCAAACAGCAAAGGAGTCTTGCCATCCTTATCAGCAACATTCACTTTAGCACCCTTTCCAACAAGAAAATGCACAAGATCCACATTATGTTGCCTGCATGCACACATTAGCGCAGTCTTACAATGCTTTGGATCAACAAAATTGACATCAACACCATATTTATCAACAAGAACACAAACAATATTGATATTGCCTTTCAAACAAGCACACATTAAAGGGGACATACCTTTCACAGTAACAACATCAATACAAGCACCATAATCAAGTAATGCACATAGAACATCTACATCACCCTACTCACATGCAAATAACACAGGCGTCATGCCATGCTTATCACAAACATTAACATTAGCACTATATTACTAATGAGTACATGCACAATGTCAATATTCCCCTGAATACATGCAAACATCAGTGGGGTTTGGCCATTCTTCTGAGCAGTATTTACAGTAGCACCATTATTGCAAAGTGCACACACTACATCAACATTGCTAACCGCACATGCTATCATTAAAGGGGTCATACCATCTTGATTAGAAGCATTAACATCTGCACCATAACTGCTGACAAGCACATGCACAGTTTTTACATTTCCAGTTTGGCATGCATACATCAGAGAAGTGTCACCATGCTTATTTTCAACATTAACATTAGCACCGTTATCAAGAAGCACATCAACAACATCTGAACAGCCATGCCCACACGCAAACATAAGAGGGGTTTTACCTTGCTCATTAGTAACATTTTCATTAGCACCATTATCAAGAAGCACGTCAACAACATCCAAATGGCCATGCTCACATGCAAACATCAGAGGGGTACCACGATAATTACTAACATTTACATTAGCACCGTTATCAAGAAGTACATTAACAACATCCAAATGGCCATGCTTACATGCAAACATCAGAGGGGTATACCTCATATTATAATGATCACTATAATTATTAACATTTACATTAGCACCATTATCAAGAAGCACATTAACAACATCCAAATGGCCATACTCACACGCATAGATCAAAGGGGTGTTACCATTTAAATTAGCAGTGTTAACACCAACATCATAACTATTAACAAGTGCATGCACAAAGTTAGCATGTCCATGCCTGCATGCAAACATGAGAGGGGTCATGCCTTTCTTATTGGCAACATTAACATTAGCAGATCTATCAAGAAGCACCCTTAACATATTAGTATGCCCATGCATACATGTACACATCAATGGAGTTTGACCAGACTTATCAGCAATATTAACATCAGCACCATTATTAACAAGAAAACACAGAATATCAAAATTCCCTTGTTTACATGTTACCAATAAAGGAGTACTGCCATCTTTATCAGCAATATTACCATCTGCCCATGATTTAGAAGCATCTCAACAATGCAGGTGCTATTGTGTCTACATGCATGCATCAGTGGGGTCCTTCCATTCTTATCACATGCATTAATATCAGCTCCATTAGTAGCAGCAAGAACATGCGCAACTTCATCAATTTTACCCTGCTTACATGCACGCATCAAAGCCATTTCAAGCAACATACACCCAAGCAGGAGAAAACCTGGTTTGGTTTGAATATTTCAATCTTCTTCCTCAAGATGGTGATCACATGAATCAAACCTGAAGGAAAGAAAAATAACCAATTACACTACCAGCAAAAAGAAACTGGAACGAAATTCGACGAAATTCGACGAAATTCGGCGAAATTCGACGAAAAACGGCGAAATTTTAATGACACCGAACTTTCCTCGAAAATTCGTTCAGCCTATTGTTCGAGACCTCGAATTTTCGATGCGAATTTTCGAACCGATATTTCGCGCGCGCCGAATTATCGCTCATCAAATTTTCGCTGAGAATGTACTGCCAAAGTGCGAGAAATGTACTACCCACTGCTGTGCATTAATGAGGTTCTATAAACTGTTATGCAAGTATTCGCATGTATTGAATCTGTATTCGTACTACGCCATCCTGTATGATGAATAAAGTTATTTCATTCTAGAGTACTTAACTTACCAGGTGGATACGAGGAAGCTGTCTTCGTGAAAATCTTGAAATGTGATGCGCAATGCTCGCTTCCGTACTTTTTAACTATTTTATAATCCAAGGACTGCATACAATCACAATTAATAAGCCACTATAGTAAATCTAGAAGCCGCTGGGTTTGCTGGAGGTTGTGGAACTTGCGGTCTGCTCGCGGAAGTCACGTCATGCGTGTGTGAAGCCGAACTTGTTTCCAAGCCGTATTTACGCGAATCACTATAGCAACCAAGCGCAAAAAGGGCGAGAACAAAGGTTCTGCATGTTGAATAAAATTAAACAAACAATAGCTGTTCACCAGCAGTTGGAACCGGTTCTCACAATGTTCTCACAATGTTGTGTTCATGAAATATAACTGCCTTGCGGATTTGCGCGTTCTCAGGTTTTGCGAAATGTTTTTGTAGTAAAATCTTAACTATTGCGGATCTCTTTCTCTTTGGTTTTAGAATATAAAATCTCTAATAAACAAATCAAAAATTATGTTTTTCATCTCTTAATTTTAGCGCATTCCACGGACTTGCGTTTCCAAGACAACGCATGCGCTCTTTGACTTTTTCACGCCTGAGTGTCTCGCATAAAATGCGCATCGCAATTTAAAATCAACAACAACTAGAACTAGTAAAGAGAAATCGTCATTTATTGATGCTATAAACTGCAAATACTCGTCAGTCTTTCCACGAGATGGAGTCGCATTTCTCTAGCGGCTGCTGAAAAGAAAAAGACAAGCACTCGAAAACAACGAGTGACTTTTGAATATTATCATTAGAATATCACAAACAAAAAGTACTCGCGGGCCTAATAAACGCGTCAAGAATTATGTATAGGTTCACGAGCGGGGTCAAGTTTTGACTTACCTACTGTGACTTATAAGGTAAAATCACATCAAGCGTACTTTTAATTTTGAATGGCGTTGTGTCACGGCAAGCAAATCAAGTGTACATTTTTCAGGTTAATTTACATCGAAAATTCAAAGGCCATCTCCGAAAATTCGAAGATAAATTTTTCGCAGCGCGAAATTCAACGAAGAAAGTGCGAAAATTTGGAGCGAATTTTCGAGCGATATTTCGTTTGAACAAAGAGCGAATTTCGTCGAATTTCGTTCCAGTTTCTTTTTGCTGGTAGTGTAATACACTTGTCTATCTAAAATACACTTAGGCAATCAGAAACAAAACAAATCCAAAAATAACCAGAGGCTGAAGCACACAATAAAGAAAGAGTTCTGCAGTGTGTTTGGAGGGAGTAACGATAATAATAATTTATTCTTATATTGCGCAGTCTAACATGCTAAAAGATATGATCGAATGCACATTACATATATACTAACATAAAATTAAAAGCTAAAAAAGAATAAATCAATATAATTTCAAGAGCGAGGCAGTTACCCTTTGGCCCCAGCGTTTCTTGGAAATGTGTGGTTCCAGAAAAATATCCACCCTCCCCCTCCCCCTCACAAGGGATTGAAAATTCCAGAGGGGTTACTTTTCAACACCCTTCTGTGATTTCAGTATATATTTGCTGACCTAAAACCCATGTACGCTATAATGTATACGGTGGTAGTGAAATAAATGAATTGAATTAAATTGAATTGAATTGTGAAGGGGGGATGGAACCACACTATGGTATATAAAACAATGAAAGAACATTTGAGAAAACCACCATCCCCTCCTCCACAAAATTTATGCCTGCCCCGCTAAATTAGGAAGCTTGCAATTAAATTGCCACTGATGGAAACCCGCTCTATACCTCAATGCTGGGTGACTTCTGATCATTGTTGTCTCCTGATCCAGGAGGCGAGTTTTGTATCGCCAAGCTATTGTACACACACAAGATTGACTTGCTTCGATACTGGTTAGCTGATTTGTCTCCTTCTTGAACGATTAATTAAATACTAGCTGACCAATATTTTCTGAGGAAAGAAGTTCTCGAAAAGTGAAAGCGGAACAGACTAGTGCCCAGACTCTCCATAATAAAAAAAAGAAACAGGGAGCCGGGGAAATGATCCTTGATCAAAGGTATCTATAAAATGGGCACCCTGTGGTGTACGCTTCGCCACACCACCAGATTTGAACCAATCAGCGTTTGCAAAACAGTCACGTGATAGTCACATGTTGTTCTTCTTGTGTTTCAACTATAAACAACAATACAAAACAGTTAAGACATGCGAAGAACTAAATACCCATGGAGTTTTAGCACATTTTTCTATGCAATTCTTGCATAACGTCGTGATTCTCATTGAAGCATGTTAGTGTTGTTTGTTGTTGTAAGCTTTTTACGATTGGCGGATGGAAAGAACGAGTTTAGAGACCCCGAGGAGCATATGAATGTGGTCAGTTAAATTTCTCATATGGTTACCTGCCTTCGGTTACCTTATAAGTTACTTGTGATTATTGTTATTGATACCATTATAACCAACTATTACCCTTCACAAAATGAAAGAACCACTAAATTATATGGTTGTTAAAGAACTTCCTAACATTTATTAGTTGTTTTGAAGCTCAGTTCTTTGCTTTCGTTGTCGTTGTTTTACTTTCATAGGCCAGTTCCTGGACTCCGGCTACACCGCTGGACCTCGTATTTTGGCCTTCAATAGCAGAAACGCTTTTAGTTAGGATTTATTAAATAGGTTTGCATTAGAAACTCGACGTGACGAGTCACTAAAGTTGGTCCAATAAATGTATTACAGTTCAAAGTATTGCAACTTTGCATTCATTGAGAAAGTGCCCTTTGTTTTTTATTAAGATCATTGCTTATTCTAACCATCACGTGTTTGACTCGATCATCAAAAGAAAGATGAGTTACTGCTGCAAATACTCCAAGAATAGCCCACATGTTTTTTTGTTTTGATTTCAAGTAAATGAACAGGCGTTTCTTTGTATTTGAAACACTCACTGTATTTTCATTGAAAATTTCACAAGATTTGTGGTGCCCTTAAATAAAAACCCCTTCTCAGGCCTGGAAATTAACTTGTTTTCTTGTGTCGCCTGTGGCGACCAAGTGCAAAAAATGGTCGTCTGAACATCACTTTTGGTTTCCAGATGTCATCAAGCTTGAATAGAGCAACAAAAATATGTTGAAATTTTTAGTTGTCTAGCTGTGATGTGTGGTCGTCTAAAGGATCTATTCTGGATTTGATATGACCCCTTCCCCACCTTGGAATTTGCAGTGAAAAATACAGATTGTATTGTAATCCCATCCTCCTTTCCTTTTGCCATCCTATATATTGTTACTATCCAACATTATGGTAAACTGTTAAAATCTGTTTATTCACACATACAGAGTCAGATGATAGAATACAATGGGTACCCTGTGGAGAACTATGATGTCACAACCGAGGATGGCTACATCCTCACTATTCAACACATCCCATATGGACAGCACGGCAAGTGTCAGGGTGTGGCCAACAAACCTGTGATCTTCCTACAGCATGGTCTACTCTGCTCCTCAACTAACTGGGTGGCCAACCTGCCAAACGAGAGCTTCGCCTTTATTTTAGCAGATAACTGTTTTGATGTATGGCTCGGAAATGTTAGAGGAAATACATATGGTCTGAGACATGTCAATTTGTCAGTGAATTCAGATGCTTTCTGGATTTTCAGGTAACTTTGAACTTTGTTACAATAATCAAAACCATGTTGTGTCATGTTCAAATTTCATAACAATTCCATTGTGTGATACCAGGAAAAATCCCTACCAACAAGGGGTTGAGCTGACCCCTACCCCTCTACCAGTGAATATAACTACTAACAGGGATACTACTCCATCCACTGTTTTTTTATTAAGTATAAAGGCTATTGTATCTGTGTTTACATCCTTTGTGTCTGTCAGAGAAATGTTCATGATTGGCTGATTTTTGCACCACTTCATTGTGCTGCATGCCTGTGTAACACAGGAATCCCACAACAAATATTTTGCTGAGCCCTGTTTTTGATGATTGGATAGTCTTCCTTTTTAGGAAGTAAATAATTTCAAACTTTTTTGTCTCAAGGTGACAGGTTATTTTCTGGTAAACAATACTGTAGTTTATTATTGTAGCAAATTAATATAACTTATGAACATCATTCCATATTTTTTCAGCTGGGATGAATTTGCAAAGTATGATTTAACAGCAATGATAGACAAGGTTCTCAAATACACCAATCAACAGTCACTGTACTATGCAGGCCACTCTCAAGGGACTATGATGATGTTTGCCGAGTCATCTCGCAATAAGGACCTTGCCCGTAAGATTAAGGCACATTTTGCATTAGGGCCAGTAACCACTGTTGGTTATATCAAGAGTCCTATTCGATTCCTGGCCGACTTTGTACCAGAAGTGGAGGTAGGTTTTACCATTGGTATAACAGGAAGTATTTCCTGGAAAAGGGGAGACAAAAGTTGAAAAAACTATTTTGCCTGGTACAGGGATGCCATCTTCAGGACTTCAAAAATCTGGAGAGTGAAATCTGAAATGGTGAAATTTACTGAAATTCTCCCAGGAGATGAAAGTGATCTTGTTTTTTTCCTGGGGAGATGAAGCAAAAGATTTTGATACTCATAGTAAAAACTGGGAGCTGCAAGTATGGGATTGTTGGAACTAAGGGATACACTAAAAATGTATCCAAGCTGTTTAATCTCTATTTTCCAATTATTCTTTTTAATGTATAAATGATTAGCAATTAAAAAACAGTGTTGTTTTCTTCTTGCAGGATCTCTTCAAATTGTTTGGTATCCGTGACTTCCTTCCTAATAATGAGATATGAAGATTCTAGCTGATCTGTTTTTGTGAGCCAAAGGAGATCCCAGAGGTCTGTTCAAATGTGATCTTCCTCCTGGATGGCTATGATATACCACAGCTAAACAAGGTAGGAATTGAATTACTTCCCAAAGCTGTTGCATAATCATCTTGCATCATCATCATCATCTCCAGAAAATATAATTTAGTCTAACAACTTTATGTGACAATTTCAAAACTTTCTTGATGTCTAGCTCACCAATATCTGATCTACTTGTTTACAGTCTCATTATTAATCATATTATCATTCAGCAAACTAGATTTACTGCTGTTTCATAAAATTATAGTAAATAACACAGATACTGTAGTATTCTCTGAAACTTTGCTGACAGGTTGGCTGGGTTTTTAAGAATGAAGTTGCCATCAATACACATGTCACACCTTCAGTATTAACCCAGAGTTTAAAATTCAAAATGTTATTAATTACCTAACATACATTGTAAGGGGTGGCACATGGTAGTTCAGAAAATTAAGAATCTCACAGAATTCTTAGGGATTCTTGAACTTGGATTTATAGAGAGCTGTCTTTCAATCTAACAAATTACAGAGGATGTATATGATAAACAATCATTGGTCATTGTGATCCTAAATTTTTAAGTCTTGATCTTTCTGTCTCAGAAAATCTCACATTAATGATTTGCCACTCTTATGAGCAAAAAAGTCAGAGCCTTTAAAATAAATAGGGCTGACAGCTTCAATATGGTTCAAATTCAATGTTCTGGGCTTCAGGCAAAATTAAAATTGGGAATTTTCAAGCTAACTGCTTATCCTCAAGTTCATCATGGTTTTGTGATGTCTTCTTTTCTAGACACGTCTGCCAGTCTACATATCTCATACACCAGCTGGTACATCAGTGAAAAACATGATTCACTATGCCCAGGTTAGGAAAAGTTTCATTCTCGTACCAATAGCTCTGCGGCTCATCTGCTCAAGAGGGAGGCTCTGGAGACTTGAGGGCTTTCACTGACTGGCTGACTTTGAACATTTAGGCATGCGCAGAAAGCTATTTCTCTCAGCGGCTCTGTATCAAATCTCTCTTATGCATCAAAGGCTGTCACCAGAGCTTCCCAAGGCCTCCCAAGCTCTGGGTTAGAGAATGGGAAGAGGTTAATCCTATTTCTGAAAACCAGATTTCATATCAGTCAAACCAAGTCATTACTTGTGTTTTTTTTCCAGTGCATTTTTGTGTCACTGTAATGTAAGCAATATTGTGTTACTTGGTAGGCATGCAAAGGCACTAGGGGATCTAGGGAGTGGCCAGGGGGATTTGATTCGTCATATTTTCTAAAAATAACATGCGCGAAGTCCTCACACAACAGATCAGAAGCACAAAATGACTAATATTTCATATCTCAGAGTTTAGTTCACTGTTTAATTCTCTGCTCAAAACCCATCGAAAAGTTTTTTATCATAACTTTTCATGTTCTCGTATTGATTGGCTGATTTGCTATGGTAAATAAGAGTGCAGACAACTCTGTTTGCATCAACACAAGCGCACACTTCTAAACCAACGGAAAACAGTTCTAATGCGTGTGCAATCCCAATGGAAAAGTCTTTTGTGAATTTTGATTGGCTGCACGCAATGGCATTTTTTCCAAATATGGTCTTTAGTGATTGCGAGTTGTTCGCTGGTGTCACACATCAGATTCATTTGTCTGTTACATGGACTACATGTTTCAACTAAGTTATATGTCTCTGTCATAGAGAGATCAATTGGAAAGTGATTGCACCAATTCTAAATCAAAAAAACTGATACATGATGTATATGCAGAGTGAATGCAATGCATCAACTGCTTTTGTTGTCCAAAATAAGGGGGTTGTATAGAATTGCACTGTTGACATGGGATGTTCCTATTATAGTCCACCAGCCCTGCAAATTTCTAGGCTTTACCTGAGTATTAACATGATGGACAAACAAAATCATGCACCAAGAGATTCTAAACTTTAGGGTAACAGAACTTTTGGCTACTTTTTGTAAAAGTAGTTCACATTCTGGTAAAATGTCTCTTTATAATGAAGTCTTACTGTGCGACTACGTCAACCGGGCCATTTTGTAAGAAGTTAGCCAATCAGAAAGCGAGTACAGAACAAAGGATCTTGACTTTATTGAGATCTCAGACATCAAAATATTCGCTTTTCCTCTTAAAATTGTACAAATTATGATCAGAAATTACTTCAAAACACTCAATTATTCATTGCCAAACGTAGTTCAGGTATTAAATTTCCTTAAAATGGTTTGAATCTCCAAATGACAAACTCTTTACGGGATGGCCCAGTTGACGTAGTCGTGCAGTAAAAGTCATTAACTGTTGTCTCATTATTTCTACAGTAAATATAATGAATTATATTATTTTTTACTCCAGGGCTACTTGTCAAAAAAATTCCAGATGTATGATTATGGAAGCCCTGAAAAAATAGGCAGCATTACAAACAGGTGAGCAGGGGGGAGGGGTGGGATAACACTTTTATTAACGTTAAGGAGGGGGTCAGTAACAATTTGAGGGGAGGGTTGGGTGTGACAGGCATAGATAATCGTAACTTGCAGGACACGGATGGAAAGAGAAAGGGGTAGAGGCCAACAATATAATAGCCAATTAATATGGTATTGGCACTGGGGCATTAATAGAATGACTATGCTCAGCTCACAATAGTTATTATTATTAATATGAACATTTTTTCTCCAGGCTACCCCGCCACAGTATAATATAACAGCCATAAACATCCCCACTGCACTCTACTGGGGAGGGAACGACTGGCTTGCCGATCCCACCGATGTACAGCTATTAAAGAAATCCCTAGCAGACGGAGAATTGATCTACGAGAAAGAGATTAAAGCATGGCAGCATTTAGATTTTATATGGGGACTTGACGCTGCTAATTTAGTCTACAAAGATGTTATTGCACATATCAAGAAAATGGAAGGAGTGTATTGAATATGGAGTTTTTTAAAGCCTGATCTACAGCGGTAGAACGCGTGTGAAAATTGAATGACAGGAAAGGAGACACAAGGTGTCAAGGAAGCAGAACAGAAGTTTTCCTTATTCTTACGTCTCCTTCCGCCGTCTCTGTCGCTTACGTTTCCGTCAAGACAATCTAACAATTTTAAACTTTAATTTTAGTTTTTTTTAAGATGTGGCCCTCAAATTATAGTTCATAATAATTATAACAAGTGTTACGCAGCCTCAATGGATAAATTGTTATTGGCAAACTGTGTAGAATTGGGCTGATTGGCAATTTTTCCTAAGAATTTTAGTTAATGTTCATATAATTTACCCCACTTCAACGTCTATTAACTTATATAGAGTTCTATTATATTTTATTGTATTTTTATGGGCTTTTAGATGCAGCGTCAGCTGTAGAATGATCTGCATGTTGGAATTGTAGATGGCGGATTTAGAAAGAGGGTGTGTTTTTTGGGCCTGGAACACTAACGTCGCAGGGTGGCACTCAAAGCCTGTCACTAAGCCTGTAGTACACTGGAAATGTCAGAGTCGTGTTTTAGTAAAGAAATGAGTCGCTGATGGTTTAGTACAAAATCTTATTTTTAGTTGAAAAATATCTGAAATGTTGGAAATGTCCAAAAAGAAATAGATTTGCTGAATTCGAGACGGACGAAGTCCTCAAGAATTCGGCCATCGCACACACTCACGAAGCACACTCACGAATGTTTCGCAAATAAAAGTTTTGAATTTGTAGTTTGATGTGTTGCGTCTTTGATGGGTGCCTATTCTTGTCATATTCTCGGACTTCACTTCTCAAAGTAATTAATCAATAAATAAGTACTTCTTGGTGAAAATGTAAAAGATCTCCAGCAGGCACAACCCACCGCAGGATTGATCTCTGGCGGTAAAACGTAAAACTGAAATGTTTCAAGGATGTGAGTTTTCCAGCTGCTATAAGCGCGCGCTCTTCTTTATTCAGAAATGCCCTGGAAGGACATGGAAACGCTTGTTGTGCAGGCTAGTTTAAAATCAACTGTAGATCCCGTTCTATGCTATATTTACGACACATTATTATACATTGTACTCACTGATCTTCATTCGGATTGGCAAAGAGCGCGCGCTTTTTACTTTGGGAATCATGCAATTTGAGGGTCTTCTGAGTCTTGATTCTACGCGCGAAATGCATCGTGAACTAGAGCACTTGGATGCTTTCCCTGTTTGACAAGGCGCTTGTTTAAAAGAACATGCTTCGACAGAAAAAAAAACTAGTTTTACTGAATCAATGTATAATGAAACAGTTATTGAATTCGGTCATGGCCTCGCCTGATTACACTTCTCTCGATGTTGTTTATTCTGGATATCCCAAAAACCTCATCCAATAATTGCTTAGATTAGCATGATTATCCGATACTTTATTTTAAGCAAAAGAGAATAATCTTCTGTATACAAGTAGTGTTACTGTGACTAAATTAAAATTAAATAGCTCTCTACCGATAAATACATTTCATGCATATCAATAAGTTAATTTCTTTTTTCAATATACTAATTCAGTGGGCTAAAAATGTTTATGATATTAATATATTACTTCAAGATAATCTGAGGCAGAAAGAAATGCGCACCCCAAGTGTTGAGGACCCCAATATTGTCCCCCCCCTCCCCGTTCCCCTTAGAAATGTCTGGTTGTCCCTACCAGTGGCATAAGCACCCTGTAGGGCAGGCACGGAACTGCACATTATTGGGGGAGACTGGTACAACTACTGTACTGCATTCAAGAGTTTGGCCTGTAGGTTTTGAACATCCTGCGCATGGTTGTGACTGCAACTTTTAAAAATCCATACGCCCCTACATCCCCACCCTGGAATTCAACAGAATTTTGCTGTGACCTTCCTGGAAATCATTTACCCTTCCTGGAATTCCATGGGAAAACCTAGTCCGAAATTCAAGGCTGCTAGAACCACCCACCTTGAATTCCAGAGGTCCTCAATTGTGGGGTGTGAATTTTTTTCTGACTGCCACATTATTCATGAACCTAAAAAAAAATTATGACATCACCCACTGCTGTTTATACACCCTTTTTAAAAAGGTCTCAGAAAACAATGCTGGATCAAAATTTATCATTAAAACAGCTCATACCATTCTCCCCAAGGTAACTTAACACACTTCTGAAGTTTAAAAAAAATGGATAACTAAACTCCGAAATAACATGCTTTCCCATTTTTAAAACCTTTAAAAAATTTTAACGTTTTCTGTGGTGGAAAGTCGGGATTTACAGAAAATCCCGAATGTCGTTTGCAACTATCCACTTCACTGTGATAGTTTTTTTTCCCCATCTGTCTGTTTTGTTTATCAATTTATTTGTGTGTTTGTTTATTTATTTACTCATTAATTTATTTATTGAAATGGGCTCATCTAGGAAATGCACTCTTTGAATCCGCAAACTTGACCGTTGGGTTCAGCTTGATTTTGCCAACACCGAGTCAATAGGTGTTCTTCAGGTTCCAAGTTTAGTCTTCTTTAGCTATCCTGTTTCCTGTTAGACCACTCGTCAAGCTGTGCAAAGAAAACTCATTCAGTTGAGTGATTCTCGAGAACCTGAAGCCTACGTTACGGACGCAGCTATTGCCGTCGTGACGCGGGATGAGAAGCTTCTGAAGGAAAACAGGAGTGCAGAGCGTACAAGAAGCTACTTGCTTTTTGTTCTGTGAGGAGTGTAGGCAACAGAAAATGTACATGTTTAGGGCAGACTCGTACCCGTCGCTAGGTCGTTACCCTGATCACTTAAATATGCGTTTTGTACACGAATGAAGCTTGGAGACTCTGGTACCCAGGGTACTAGGTCGTCAAATCAGTCGTCAAATAACTGCTTTGCTGCTCTCTAGTAGAAAAGTCTAGCAACGCAGGGGATTATGGGAGGGATTAGCGCGGCGCGCAATGCATTGTGGGAAGGGCGAAGGAAAAGGTCCACAATCCATTGCGCGCCTTGCGAAACCTTCCCACAATGCATTGCGCGCCGCGCTAATCCTTCCTATAATCCCCTGCGTTCCTCGACTTTTCTACTAAGCGACGGATACGAGTCTGATACTGCAGGCTTCTGATGACCCTGTACGAAAGCTATTTTTTCATCTTTTCCCCTTTGCTTATGCTAACAGCGTTTTCGTAGTCCCCGTTTCGGTGCGTTTCCATGTGAGGCAAAATCGGACAAAACGTCTCCTTTTTCAAAAACTTCAGACATAAAAAGGCCCAGGGGCAAATTAGTTTCTTAAAATAGATTGATAAACCAATTCGATGTGACACGTTACCATATTTAGCATCACGCCCCATCTATTTGCCCCTAAAAGGCCTTAATTTAGTGACATACACCTATTTCAAAAAATGTTGCTTTGGGAATTTATTTTTTGAAGCGCGAAAGACAATGCGATTCTTTGGGTGACTTCCCAAAAAAAGTGCTCGACGACCAAAGACTAAATCCGATCAGACTTACTCTAATAGTACCGGAAAATAGTTCCTTCTTCCTTAAAGTTACTTCCAGTGATTCTTACCGTCTGGCGATCTAATCGGAGTCATAATCCTGGTTGCCAAGGAGACTCGCATTCTTCAGTAGCCCATCGTCAAATTTCACGTGAGCCGCTCGGGATATGGTTCGTCTACGCCTGCACCAACACCAGCACAAACAGAGGGACAGGATGATAACTATGCCAAGAGTGATGGCAAACGATAACAGGAAACCTACAAGGGAAGTATCAAACGGTATCATAGTCATTAGAGACAATAGTGATAACCATGCAAAGAGTGATAGCAGACGATAAAAGTTACAGGGCAACTGTTACGTACTTTTGTAAACGATTGTCTTGACGCAAGTCTGGTTCTTTGACCCGCACGCCGCCTTGATGTCTTCGGGGACCATATCCTTCGTGAGGCTTTGAAACAATAAAATAAAATAATCATGTTAAAAACAGCAACAATCGATACATTTATATCGCTTCTACTTCGCTCAGAAGCACTGATTATCTATACAAATTAGTTTTCACGGATAAAACTGTACTAAGACGAGTTTTTCGGGGCCGTGCGGATAAGTTGGGAAACGCCAGTCAGTGAGAAGGCAATAACAG
Organism: Scolanthus callimorphus; assembly: GCA_033964015.1. Lineage (NCBI taxonomy): Eukaryota > Metazoa > Cnidaria > Anthozoa > Actiniaria > Edwardsiidae > Scolanthus > Scolanthus callimorphus. The sequence continues at coordinate 33,520,759 of CM066912.1, read as the reverse complement.
TAATAGCTGTATTATCATAGAGAAAATGTACAGTTATAAATTACATATAATAATAATAATAATAATAATAATAATAATAATAATAATAATAGCTATTTGAGGTAGCATTTGTTCCAAGGCCATAGTAGTGTAGCTCGCGGTACTTACTAGACGAACTTGTCAAAGGGACAATCAGGCGGACATCCCTTCAGTACAAGTTGCTTGGCAGTGTCGCTCTGTCCGAATCGATACTGGATCTGCACTGTCGGGTCTTTGCTACAAAAGACGAAACAAATACCGTAGAACAAAACCTACACACTAAGACTTGGACATGGCTTTCTTTTTAGTGGTCTGTTATCCATCAAACCGCGCACTCTGATTGGTTCGAGAGCGGTCTGAAATCATACGCTGATTGGCTTATTTTAAATGCTGGTGCATGCGCAGCTCCATTCTCGAACCCAGAGCTCCCCGGCTCGTAACCCTCGCGGAGAGGCTCTGGTGACAGTCACTGACGCATGCGCAAGATTTAATACAGAGGCGTTGAGAGAAACAACTTTCTGCGCATGCTCCAATGTTCAAAATCAGCCAATCAGTGCAGGCCCTCAAATTAGAGCCTCCCCGGCGAGCAGACAAGCCGGGGAGCTCTGGGTACGAGAATGCAACGGCTCTGTATGAAATCTCGCGCATGCGTCAGTGGCTGTTATAAGAGCCTTCCCCGTGAGGGGAAGGGTCGGGTGCTGAGGTCCTATTTCTTACCCTTCCTCATCAGTGTATAGCTCTACCATCACAGCAGATGAATAAGCAGGGACAACTCTATCGTAGATCTTCAGGGCCACCAGTAGCGCCATCAGCGTTGTGTCATGCTAAGGGAGAGAAAGATTGATGTTAAGAAATGATAGCAACGTATATTCAACAATCCCAGAATTGGAAATGAGGACATTTTCAGTTTTACTCGCTGGAGACAGAACATGTTTTGTTTTTTTTTCGAGAGTGTAGGGCAACCGACGGTAGATCCACAGGAAATTTCTGCAGAAACCCTGCATTCATGGTAAAAGCTGAATTTCGAATGACACAAGGGTGGGACAAACACATGGATGCACTTCCCATTCTTGTGAATTCTTGACAATTCTGGTGGAAAATTCAGCTTTTCCCATGAATAGGTTTCTGCGGATTTCCTGTGATCTTTAAATGAATTACCCGTCTGTATGGGCATGTTGTGACGTACTTACTGCAGAATAGATATACGCTTTCCTAGTGCCAGTCTCGTTGTTCAGATGAGCCTTCATGTGCTTTACAAAATCTCCTATCATTGGACCTGCACGAGAAAAACGCTATCAATCAATCAATCAGCAATATTATAGTTCAGTCACCCTGTGAACGATCGGGTTTTTGTTGGGGGAGGGGGTGGACAGTAGTCTCTGTTCAGATAGGGTAGCGGTATAAGAAAATATATGAAAGGCTTGTTCAAAGACATTCGCGTATAGAATTACCAACTCACAACTGAATCACACGGTTAATGTTCATTGTTCTTGAAAGAAAATTAATATATCTAATTTTCGTAGCCTGCCCTCCACACCATACAGCGCATAACCCTCTCCCCCACGGGTATCTTATTTGTAACAACTCGGCTTCAGAACTTACCTCCCTTCAGTCTAGCTTGCTCCTCTAGGCGATAGTACCAGTACGAAAAAAACTCGTTGATTTTTGACAGTTTTTCCATGTCACCTTGGGCCACCCATTTGGGTAAAGTCATGTTATGTGTACGCTGCGTATTAAAAAAAGATCAGAGATGAATTTGAGGTTTGCTATCTTGCAGATTAATCTAAATCAAGAGTGTGTTACGCGGCCACGCGAATTTTTTCGTCGAGTGCATATACACCTTATTCAAAAACGTTGATTTGGTGTTTGATCTTTCAATTATAGCGCGAAACAAAGGCGTCCAATGACCAATGAACAAAGCCACCTGTTCTGAATTCGGGTGAGTGCTCCATCCACACATCCACATACCCCGAGTGGGGTACAGTTTTTTGAGCTTCTGTAAAAAGAGTATGAACGACGCGATACTGGGTACTTAGGGGAGAAAACACAGCAACTGGAGTGTTTGAAGATCAAAGGTGTTAAGAAATGCCATCCCGCTATCCATGTTCACTGGTAACGTAGGCAGCAGTTTTCTCTGTATTTAAACGTCCACATGTATACGCGAAAACGATTTGAATATTTAAAACTTCACTTATCCGGAATGCGCCCTTCGAAAAGCAAGTGCACTGGACCCTAACTTTGACGTCATCGTATTCGAAAACCTCCGTTTTAGACCATCCACACGAATACGATAAATCTTCGAATTTTCAGTCTACAGTTATCTCTGGAGAGCGTTTCCGAAACCTCCGTTTTTGGGCCCAAACGTCGTATACGTGTGGACGGGAGGTGCAAACGGAGAACAAATCTCCGTTTTTGAAAATATCCGGGTCTTAAAATCGCCAAACAAGAAATAATAATGGACATTCCTTTTGCACAGTAAGTATACAAAAGAGAAAAACAAACATTAAATTCTGGTCAAATGTTTGGTTTTTACCTGACAGAATAAAGTATCAAAGAGACGAGCGCCCTCGCGAATAGTTAGAGAACGATTCTCTCCTGTCATGGGCGGGCCTAATCTGGCAAGCAGTTCCTTCAACGAAAGAAATATTAGATTTCAACAAGAATTTAGTAGGAGAAGAATGAGGGGGAAAGAAATAAAAGGTTAGGACATGAAGCAGAAGATTCAATTAATATGTCTACCATTATAGTGCCTGTTACCTTATGACTGGCTTCAAATTCCTTGTGTTCCTTATCACTCAATGATTGTTTGTAAATTCTATCATATTCTGGACAATGTGAGTCTCTTCTCAGAAGCTGAAACAAATTGTAGTTAGGATAGAGACATTTTAACACAAACCTTTGGAGCCCCTGCTCCCCAGATGAAAACTTTGTCACCAGCAAGGTGATCTAGGTGGTAAATAGTGACTGGAGATGAACAGCTAGTTGCATGATCATAGCTTGATGTTAAAGCCCCATAATTAACTGACATTCTTAGCGCTCTTTTTTATGTTTTGAATCAAATCTGGTTCAAAAATTTATCTAAAACGTTGTCTTGAATGTTTAAGGAAGTTATTTAACAAATGTCCTCGGCTGCGCCTCGTGAGTCCACAACATTTTGACCACTCTATTACGTCATTCCGTGGTATATAAGAGGACATATTACGGAAAATCAGAGGACATTTGTTTTATACCACAACAAAAAGGCGAAAATAAATACAAAAACAGCGCACGCACGCAGCCAAATGGTGTTTCCGTTGGTTCTTTTTAGCGCGCGCGTTGATGATGGCGCGTTCCGTGGTATATACTTTTATGTACCCACGGCTGAGAGCCAATCAGAATTTGAGAATCGTGCCCGTTGTGTATAAAATCTAATATACAACACTGTTTCATTATGGACTTCTTTTATAACGGTTGGAAGTGAACATTTCAATCAAAATGAAATTTCAACCAAGATGGCAGAGTTTCCATATATGAAAACTTGAGCCATCTGACCACAAAGGATGCTAGGTTGTTTTGGGGCTTTAAGAAAGTCAAGTAACTGACTAGTTTCACAAGCTCTTATTGAAACATGAACTTGTTGCTCATGATGTTGTCTGCTAGACGTTGGCAATTCAAGTTGATGCATTAGATCGAATTAGAGATCATAGAATGGCTACTGATGGGTCAAGTTTCAGCTTGGACACATACTACTCCATACTCACAAATCTATTTCATTTGGCACAACATGAACAGGTATTGGTTGCCAGTCTAAATTAGGTCTCCATTCCTAAAGACAAAAACAAAACAGTAGTTAAACTGACAATCAGCACTCATGTACACCACTCTTTTGGATATATATACTGCTTTTGCTTGACAACCAATATATAAATTCCAGGGGGGACTCTCCATAAAAATAGACAGGGGTGCTTGTCAGGAGAATTGATTTTAACCCTAAGGAATAGCAAATTAGGTGTGGTCAACAGTGAATTTTACCCCTAAGAGATAGTAAATTGGATGTTGAAAATCCTGATGTTATTGCAGTCCTTAAGAAATTACCATCAAGTTGAATTTTGCTGAATTTCTAGGTCACCTTTGTTTTTATGGAAAACAGTTTTATTTTAGAAACCCACTATTGGGTAAATTAAGACGTTATATGTACGATTATTGTATGTATATATGTAATCAAAATTAATTTGGGGCAGTGACTCCCAGGTCCCTGCTTCCACTGCCCCTGCTGTAGAATACAGCGGTACTGTAAAGTACAATGGAATGAGTACAAACTGCCTTTGACTGTACTGTACCTGTCTACCATGAGGTGGATAAAGGCCATTCAATTGAGCTTGTGCACTCATTATTGTACGATCACTATCTGTACTTCTACAATAAACCTACAGAGAATGAAGACTAGTTAATATTTAACAGGGGAAAGTTTTAAAGCACAGGAATCTCACACTGCATCACTAAAATGCAGAGATACCAAAACCCCACTCACTCACTCACTATCCGTTTAACGTCATCTTCCACCGCCGGGCAGGTTAGACGTTGCATGGCTCTTCACAGCCCTCTTCCAACCCTTGCGATCGGTTGCTAGGGCAGGTGCTATTCCCGACACAGCAAGATCATTTGAGGTGACCTCGGTCCAAGTTTTTCTTGGTCGGCCCCTTCGTCTGCGCCCCACAACTTCAAAGTTCCTGATCGTTGAGATGGGGCTTGAACTCTGAGCTCTCTCGACATGGCCAAACCATCGCAGACGAGCACTGCGAAGTGCCGTCTCAATACTGGTAATACCAAGCCTGTCTCGGATAGTGATAAGGTTTGTATCATCGTCAGGCTTCAGGTTGCACATCCACCTCAACATGGCCCTCTCATTCTTTCAAGTTTTGCCAGATCCGACATCCTTGGGGCCCAGCACTCGCCACCGTAAAGCATGGCACCCCTGACACAGCTTGCATACACCTTCCCACGCGTTCTCAGTGACAAACTCTTGCAGGAAAGTACCGGCAACAGCTCCCTGATTTTCCCCAGGCCGTTCTCACTCTTGTTATTATGGCAGCCTCGCAGCCACCACCAGCACAGATGGTATCACCGAGATAACAAAAGGAGTCTGTTACTTCTAGGCGCTGATCGTCCACCATTACATGGTCACTTGGCCTACCGTCAATTGGGCGAGAAGTACCTTGGCACCTGCTGCAGCGGAACAATGGATCGGAGGTCAACCTGCCAGGAATGTTGCTGCACTTCTTGTGAACCCAGTGGGAACACCCATTGCAAAAGATGGAGTTACTTCCGACTCCCTTCCTGCATACAGCACATGGGAACTTTCCTGAGTCTTTCAGGGAGTTCAGGTTTGGGCCAGACATCAGGATCTTAGTCTTGCTCATGTTGACACGAAGGCCCTTTGACTCTAAACCCTGCTTCCATAGACGCAGCTTTTCCAGGAGTTCATCCAGCGAATCTGAGGATATGACCAGGTCATCGGCGTAAAGCAGCTCCCAAGGACAGCCACGGCGGAATTCTCGTGATATAGCTTCAAGCACTATGATGAAGAGGAAGGGGCTCAACACAGAGCCCTGGTGCACACCCACTTGTACCATGAAACTGTCACTTAGGGTGTTGTTGACAAAAACCCTACTTGATGCGTTGGCGTACATTGCCTGCACTGTGCTCACATACCATTCAGGCATTCCGAGGCGTCGCATTGCCCACCCTAAGATGACCCGGGGACACGATCAAAGGCCTTTTCTAGATCTACAAAGGCAAAGTAGATATTATTTTCCTTGGCAAGGTGTTTTTCTTGGAGCTGCCGCACAATAAAGATTGCGTCGGTTGTGCCCTTGCCAGGAACGAAACCAAACTGCATCTCATCAATGGAAACAAGATCACGGCCAACCTTTTCCATCACTCTCTCAACAACTTTCAGACAATGTTCCGTTAGTTTAAGGCCCCTGTAGTTTCCTCTTTCCAGAGAGTCGCCTTTCCCTTTATAGAGATTTATGATGTAACTTGAATCCCAATCTACTGGAATCTTCTTCTCTGCAATAATAGCATTTGATAGCTTAGCCAGGGTGGGGATGCTAACCTCATCAGAGGCCTTAACCATTTCTGCCACGACACCAGAGGGGCCAGCAGCCTTGCACTGTTTCATTTTACACACTGCCTTTGCCACCATATCGGATGTTATCAAAGTTGGAGGACCTTCAACAGGGTCAGCAGGAGGTAGGTCTTCACGGGACCAAGGAAACTCAACATTTAACAGGCGGTTGTAGTGCTCTCTCCACGCCTTCTTCTTAGCATCATCAGTGAGTGAGATGTGCCCTTGGTCATCCTTCACGCAACATTCACCCACAACATCCCTGCATTCCTTCTTCATTTGCTTAGCAATGCGGAAAATGTCCTTGTTATCCTTCTCAACGTGTGCAAATTTACTAGCCTCCGCCCTCTTCTTAGCAGCATGAACTGTGCACTTTGCAGTGCGTTTAGCAGCCAGATAGTCTTGCTTACTACCGCCCTTTTCCAGGCTTTCCATAGACGCCTTTTCTCACCAATGGCAGCACTGACCGAGTCGTCCCACCACCAAGTCTGGTTTCTCCAATTACCTTTTTTTGTGTATCCACAGATCTTTTCACCATAAGAACAAACAATCCAGTGCACGTGTCACTGTTTTTGTCACAATTTTAGAGGAGTTTGTTAAACCAGAAGTCCTAGAATCTAGGTCTTCTGGTCCAGATGGAAATGCAGAAGTCTCTTGTAAAATCTGGGAGAGTTACCGTCTCTGGTTAATAAGTGTGTCAGGTCAGCAAATGTCTTAGGAGGGAGACATTTTTTTGCTCTTTCACTGTTGTTGCAACAACACCTTACCTGATTTTTAATATAAGTTGAATTCATAATGTATTTGACACCATATATCGATTCTTCAAAAATAGACCTAATTTGTATTCCTGCCTGATTCCAACCTGAAATAAAATAATAATAAAACTAAGAAACAAGTGACAGTTATTTTCTGCAAAGCTATTGTTTTTACAACTTAGCTGGCTGAAATTAAAAGAGGCTGTATTTTAGATGTAGAAAACAGAGAACAGTTAAACCTACAGTACAGTATATCATGATTCTAGTATCTCGTCTTTTTATCTTGGAGTCTTCACATTTTAGTATGCACCTCAGAATGTCAGATTTTTGTCTATGGCTTTCTGGTGCTGTTTTCATGTGTGATACCAGAAAAATCTGTACCCCAAACAGAAGGAGTTGAGACATGACCTCCCATTAAATGTACATTGATTTATCATTATCAATGGTTATCATAGAAAAACCATTAACTGTGTACATGTATTTAATCCCATTGATGTGAATTTTGAAGGGATTATTTTCTCATTTCCCATTCAAAAAAAAAACTACTCGTATTGACATTTTCTTGGAAGTTTTTCCTGCATGTTCACTCTTACTCTTAGTTCCTTGGTTGACAACTTAACAATACACCATAAATTAACACTCACACACTTACACACACCTACCTGTGTTAGCTGACCACGTCCTTGTGACCAATACTTCATGTTAACATCATTAACATATGTGCCAATTTGTGACCTGTCACCGTGGCGATATACCTACAATCAAAAACAGTGTCATTAAATGTCAATTAATTGCCAAGGGGACATCATCATAGATCTTTATTTACAAAGGGATAATGCAAAAACATTTGGAACATTCCTTATCATTGATTCACTGTCATAGTAACAGGCCAAAATATGGTAAGAGGAAGTGAAATTTATAAGTGCTTGTATGCAATTCTTATAAAACTCACAATTAGCTTTTACATTTAGAAATAATAAATGTAAAGATGTAAAAAAATAACCAAACTCAAAAAATGTTCACCTAAATTGCTATTGCTAATTGTTTCATAAATTAATATTGTAGACCAAAAATGTGATCAAAGTATTGAAAACCATGAAGAAAAAGGCACAACAAATCTCAATGAGAAAAATTGTTTCCCATTATTTAGTGTAAGCAGAGTTATCATTAAGTGCTTGTATTTGGCTAAAAAGGGTGCTTTTATTTTTGATCTGGCTGATTTAGTGACATAGACATCATATTATCTGGTTCTTCAAGCTCCTAAATCCTTCATGGGAAAGCATCTACTTATTTCCACTCAGCCATCCACCCACATGATCAACAGCAAAGTATGAGAGAATTCCAAGGATTCCAACCCTTGAACTTAAGAACTGCAGGAGAAGATATTTAGATCTCAGGCAAAATACAAAGATTATAATTATATGAGAAAATTCCAAACAGGAAAACTGGGAGAGATACAGGAAATAATATATCAAACATTTTGGACAATTTTCAAAGAAAGGTGTTCAGAAATCTTAAGACTCACAGTTTTATGCCATCCCTAGAAACCACATGGGGTGTAAAGGGGGAAGAATACAAAAATTACACACATAGCTTTCTAGTTTTCGTAAAATAAATGTTGACTCGGTATTTCACTGATGTTTTTATAATAAACTGAACTGCGCTCACTCGTGAGATAAATTTTCAACACTCGAAGATAAACTCCATATCTCCAAGTGGCCATGTAATATATCCTCTATTTATTATATAAACTGTGACCAGATATCCATGTGATAACAGCAGTGAATAAAAATTGTATCAGTGAATTTGTCTTTATTTTTTGCTATTTTATCTGACTCAGAGTATATAACAAACAAATTATGACATGGCAAGAGCTTGATATCATATTATTCACTTGTTTTTGTATCATACTGCTCACTAGCTCAAAGACTTTGCATTATGACACGAAAACTCGTGAATAACAATGATATCAAGTTCTTGCCATGTAATAATCTCTATTTATACACGTCTTAAATTAATAATATATACAGAATACGTCTGATACTGTAAGCTAAAGACTGAGACAAAATTATGTTCAACCAACTACTCAATGAATATTGGTTTGTTATGGATACTTGTTATGGAGGCCCCAGTCTGATAAATGTTTTACGATGATATTGATAATGGAATAAATAATTAGAAATGTGTTACATTTTCCATTCATCTCCTAATATTAGGTAACCTTTTCGGTCTTAAGTTATATCCTTTCATTATATAATCTAGGTAGAGCAAACAGACGTATGATGTATACATCTCGCTTACGTGTAGCACTATAAATCAGACAACTAACACTTTCTATATAGGTTATAACAGTACAGAACGCAGAGAAACAAACAAAAAACTATTGGATTCATTCGAATCAATAGAATTCGTCGAAGTGCGATTTCAATGAATTTCGCTAACTTTTTAAGTTAAACTTTCGGTCGCTAATTTGTAAAAGCTTCAGTCTTTTTCTTACCAGATTAACCATGCGCAGTTTTCTCTCAGCACTGGTGAAGATCTTCCCCGTTAGAAGGCAGAAAGTGAGTAAAATACGGAATAATTCTGTGACCGTCTTTTGCAGTTTGGCCGCCATTTTGGGAACGAAGAGACAATAATATTGGTACCAGTCCCCGCGCACACTGTAGCATTTTTAGTATGAGGGGGGAGGGGCAGGGAAGTATCAATTGGCCACTTTTGGTGGTCATGCAACGGATGGATTTTATACAGCCGATTGCGTTTGAGCGTTTGAAAGTTGCGTTTCTAGGATGAAACGAGACGTTTCTATGGCGAACCAAAGAGTTCTATCCTCTCTGATTGGTTAGTGAAAAATACACATGGCGGTTGCCCTTGGAAACGTCCGACTTTTTGTCTCATAACGCAACTTTCAAACGTTCAAACGTAACGTGCGAACTGTTAGGGTAAAACGCTCAAACGCAATCGGCAAGATCTCAAGAAAGTGATGTCGTTTTTATGGCAAATCCGCGCGGGCTGCCTGTGGTGTTCAAATCGCGTCTCTGGTCCCACGGCGAGCTCGGCGAGGGGTTCGCGAGGGGCAAAACCAAAATGGCGACCAAGAGAACGAAGTTTCTCGAGTATCTGCAAGTTTTGGTAAATTTTCCTGCTTTTTTTCGCTAAGATATGAGGCCAAAGTACTTACAGTCCTTCCAAATAGGTAAGGGGATTTCCTAATAAGGAAGTTTGCAACGTAGGCAAAACGACAGTTTTTGGCGAAATTTTCTTGATTGTCAGACCCATCCTCGGAGACCCAGGGGATTTTTCCTCTAACGTTTTCACTCACGAGACCACGAGACCCCGGTTATTTTTTTTCAAAAATGTGTTATGCAGTTGATAATAAAATGGTCAAAGAAAAATAGAAAATCAAGATGCGAGTACATCTTGGGCTGTAACCGTTGTTTTCTGTGCGGCGAGGGACGACTTGCTGAGTGATTACCCTGGAGGAAATCACTGCTTGCAGGGTACTGAGTGATCTGATAAGAAAGACCATTTGAAGTCTGGACAGCATTTCCGGACAAGTGTATTTATCTGGCCTGTTCGAAGGCCCAAAGGATTCAGGATTCGTTATTTTTATTATGTTGGACAGATGGGAGAATCCAGTCTATCAATCCAATCAATCACCTTAAGTTTGAAAATTATTTACTTTATGTCTTATTTGAAAGAGCTGAGGCTCAGAAGAAATATGCTTCTTTCCGTTTTCAAAAATCTTTTTGGTTCCGAAGATATTAGAGTTTGAAATTTGGCCGCCATTGCTCCAAAGTTTGACTTGATGACGTCACACTCTCAACAAACAAAGTGGTGAATTATTTGATTGGATTTGCATCAAATCCTATCAAATTTGCCACGGTTACTGAACTCACTCTGCAACAGCCTTTGTTCCAGACCCATAAGCCCCTATCCAAAATTCTAGATGAGATATCTTTTGCAGAAATCAATTGTAACCTACATAAATTGCCTTGCCCACTTATCTTATTTAATAGTAGCTCGCTTTTAGTAACAAACAAATTGGTTAATTTTGAAATCTGGGAACCAGGGGGTTGCCATGACAACCCTGATTGATAAGTCACATCACTCTGTTCAAGTCAAGTATTCATCCTACCAAGTTTGAGCACTCTAACTTCAAGATGTATAGAGATATACCTCTTTTTAATATTTAGGCATTGATCAAGTTGAGAGTGTGACGTCATCACCCATGCTAATTTGCATATCGTTCTTACCTTAATAACTTTTGAACGAAAAGAGCTATCAAAAAACGGAAAACGGCATTGTTCTCGTTTTGCAAAGCTGCCTAACATATGGAGAATTGGCAAAGATTGGAGACCCGAATTTGTGATAATAGTGGCACTTTAGGAATCGGTCAAAACATTTGTACCAGTCGAATATGGAACCCGATTTTATCAAGGGGGGTGGTGACTTGTAGGTTCCGTGTTGTACCTACCCACCAGTTTTTTCAATGCCCCCTTTCTCCGTGCTCAAGTAAGGGGGATTCTAGATATTATTGCTTGGATGTGTTGCTCTCCCTATAAAGTGAGACGGTGCTGAGCCAATCGTTCGTATTCATTTATTATTTTACGATATTCGCAGTTAAAAACGGCCAATTTTTCCTCCCTAAAATTTCCTGGAGTCGAGGTCCGGGATCGATGTCCACGACCTCCCCGCCCTCCCCGGTGCGGAATGAAAATGACATTTACCCGACCACACACGTATCCGGATATTTTTGGATCCGTAACTTTTTCTTTCCGATACGGCTATCGTCCATACGCATCATCCGGCGAATTCGCAGACAAATCCGGTCATCGTATCAGAAAAATGTCCGGATTCGACCGTCCACGCGTATCCAAATGTTATCGGATTCAAAAATTTCCACTCGGGAAATCGATATAGCGCGACCGCTATATCGATTACGCTTGTTTGTCAAAAACATAATTTCCCTCGAGATCACGTGATTGGTTGTCTCAGTTGGAACACCAGGTTTTCATAAAGATTTCATGAGCAACTTAATAAGGGAAAACTCTTATAAAGCGAATTATCGGTCGAGCTCGATATACGTTATTGCGAGTAATCAAGTAAAACATTTGGACTTTTGTGTCAGGTAATTTTCAGTGAGTTGGTAACAAGTTTTACAAATGCACGAGCGAACCAAAGAAGGTGTTCAAGAATTTAAAGTGTTATATTCTCAGCATGGCATTGAAAGGCGCAAAAATAATCAATAAGAATGCAGACAGGGCCGAATTTTTAATACTAAAGCAAACTCCATTATATTCTGCGAACCGCAGGGGTTGGCTTTCCAAACGGAGAACAAATTAGAATAACGACTATAAATTCATAATATTCGGTTTTTGTTTGTCGTCCACTTCAAGAAAGCGAATCAGAAAGAGGAGTGAAATGACAAAAGTGTTTGTCGATATTTGCTTGTCGATCCAAATGTCAAACTTTTTGGTGGATCCACCATTTTGTACAGGTTGTAATTAAGATGAAATAACTGATTGGTTGAGCTAAAGCAGATATTTTGTAGCGCGGCAACCAGTTAGGAAACTCTATTGCTTATCGGCTAACCACACTTAAATGAAACAGCTGTTTTCGAGCAAAACACAAGTGGAATTCATTTCGGCTCCGCGTCGAATGCAAAACACAGAAGCAAAGAAAGCATTTTACGTTGGAAGCTTTCAAAGCGACAAATTGACGCTTAACATGGAAGTAGAAGCGAAAAAAACCAGAACACCTTTTGTTGCTTGCGATTTAAAGGACCATAGTATAAATGCTATGAATTGTAAGTATAAACTTTTGTCCCTAGACTCGCACTAAAATGGAGGAATATCCCTGACTTTTAAGGTTTCAAATTATTGCATAATTCTATAACACCACCTTCTCGAGGGAATTAATAATTGTTGGCAATTTAATGCATTTTTTTACTCTCCTTTTGAAGAGCATTGCCTCTCGAGTGTTTTTATTATCTTACTAAGGTTTAGGGTGAGGAATTAGCATGCATAAAAATCACTATAGCACAACCAAAATAGATACATGTTTCGCTTTCGTCTTCACTTCATATCTGAGGGTCTAGAAATCCTACCAAAAATTCCTTTTGTCAAAGGAGTGTACAACTATAATGACTTGAGTGGTTCATTTAAACTGGAAAGATTAAAAGATAATTCTGGCACATTTTATTACTCTAAAAAGATGGAGTATACCATCTGATCGAATGAGAAAAGAACACAAGATTTTACACAAACGTTATTATACAGCAATACAGACACGATATACTGTATTTATACTGATTTATTCACCATCTTGATTTTCATATATGTGTTTATTAAGGTAACGCATGTATGTTAAGATCAGAAAGAATTTAAAATATTTGTTTTCCTTGGGAGCTGATTTCCATTTTGTTTCCTTTATAAATATCTCTTGGTCTACGAAGCTATGAACATACTGCATACCTCAATTTTTTAATATAAAAGAGTCACTGCTTAATTCCTGCACTTTTTAAACCACATGTTGTACTCAGTGAAACAGATGCAATAACGCTGCAACCTGCAGAAAATATTCCTGAAATTTCACAGGTTGGAGTAAAAGTCGTGAAAAATGTTTCTAAACCTTTCCATGGTAAATTGGAGCTTACTGCGGTTTTCATAATTCTGCGAACTCTCGCAATCGATTTCCAACCGTCAAACCGCCTTCTGGCTTCCGTCAATCAAACTCCCGAGTCTTTTCGACGTTACTTTGTGCTTTTTGATTGGCCAGCAACGTAACCATTGCTGGCGTGATAGGAAGCCATTTTAGCACTGCTTAGGCACTGGCCAATCAAAAAGCAAAAAGAGTAACGACGAGAAGACTCGGGAGTTTGATTGACGGAAGTCAGAAGGCGGTTTTACGGTTGGAAATCGATGGCGAGAGTTCGCAGAATTATGAAAATCGCAGTAAAAGAATCTGAAACTCCTATTTGAACTAATCATGACCAAATTCATGACAAATCTCAAGCTACTCTAAATGTCGAGTTAAAACAAAATACACTTCTTGTACAACACCCGCACTTAATGTCATATGAACCCATCGGACAAACCACTAGTGTACTATCTAAATTATTATAAATTTTGGGGTTTTCGTGAGCTTTTTACTTGAATCTTTGCAAAACTATTTTGTTTACGCTATGGCTTTAGGACCATCATTTCTTTCGCTGAATAAGGGTAATAATACTCGGTTAATTTACCAACTTTTTTATATAAAACCCGGGTTATAAAAAACTAAATTGCTGTGGTGGTCAGATAAACGTACAAGATACGAGGGCGACTGAAAGCTACGTTACCTTTACACAGGAAATTATGCAGAAACCAACGGTTATCCATGGGAAAGCTGGATTTCCCAAAAGGCTGACACGCATGGAAGTGTTCGGAATTCACATGGATAGATGGATAGCCATGAGTAATCCGAGCATTTCCCATTCTTCTACCATGGGGGATAGATGGATAGCCATGAGTAATCCGAGCATTTCCCATTCTTCTACCATGGGGGAACTCAGTTTTCCCATGGATGGATTTCTGCCGCAGAAATTCAATGTGTTACGCGTAAGGCTGTATCGGTAAAAGTAAAAGTGCTGTACTTTTTGTACTGTAAATGCATTTTCACCACAAGTGACACAGTCTGCTCGTAATAGACTTGCCACATTTCCACATTGGTGAAAAAACGTTTCCCTGGGTGATAAAGAACTGCAACACGAGAGTTTTGGCAGCGGGCCAATTGATCCTAAAGACCAATATCTTAGGTCAAAACCTACTCAGAAAACGATGGAAGCGACTGTCATCATTCTGTCTACTTATTTAGAAGTTTGTGAATAATATTGTCATCACTTACATACTCAATTAAAACGAGCGTTGATTTTTGTTTGAGGCTGAGAAAATTCCAAATGTTCTCAAATTTTTAGCAATTTGAGTCGACTTGCGCACAACTTGTGCAAAGATAAAATATGCACGTGTAGAATGCACGTGTAGAATGTTCAAAAATCCTGCAGATTTTTCGGGTTCTTTCGACACGTGGTTATGTGCACTTGTATACTCTTTTCTTTCGGTCTCTTCTCTCGCTTGTCCGCATATTAAAGTTCCCTGTATTTTCATGTAGTTTCTCGGAACGTGAATTCACGAGACATATGGGAGTTTCAGTTGGGAGTAACAATCTGCCATACAAAGACCACCAAGATTGCAAATTCCCATGTAATAATGCGGCTGTATCACTCTCCATCTATTTTCTCTGTAATTTTACTGTGATTTCATTAAAACAAAGTATTATAACAGAAAACCCCAAATACACAAAGGAGTGTGCTCTGCGTGATCTCCACATGTACGACATGTACGACATGTAAAACTACGCACGCGATCACGGACGATCTGGTGAGATCGCTCTCGTGGCGACCAGCGCGGGTACACAACAAACCACCACTCGATAAAATGCCTTGAAACAGCGTCCCTGGCGTTCTGGGTGGGCTTCCTGTGGTCGGAGATCAACCAATTTCCTTGTGTTCCAGAATCTCAGAAACGGTTAAAAACAAGTGCATTCGATCCGTACTGAGGGTGTAATGAGAAAGCATAACAAATTAACGTGTCCCATGGAGGGATGTTGAAACTGTACCCGATAGTGGCGTGCCACCTTAACTTCTGTTATAACGAGGTCATCATATAAGAATTCCTGAGAATTGTAATAAACCGCATATTAATGCTATTGTGTTGAATCCTGCATGAATTTCCCATTAACACGAATGAACAACACTGTAGACCTTGGGGGAGACCACTGCACGCATGGTGATCCACAAATCTTTTTATTAATACAAGAACTATGGCGGAACCTTATATATTTCATTAGCTCTGTACTTTCCGTGTGGCCACCATTCCCCCTGCTCATGGTTATTTCATATTTTTGCGTACCCCGCCTTTCCTTGAAATCCCCCTGTTAATATCATTAAAATCCAATACGCGCTTTATCTGTATTTGAACGAAAACCTTACTAAAAACCTTGATTATCTCCTGCGGCCTTCAATGTGGTCCAAAACTGTTTTCCTGCAAATCAGTGTGTTCCTAAGCGCAGATAATCCCTTAGAAGTGCTATGGATTAAGTATTATTAGTTTACAGTTGACGCGGTTTCCATTGTTATTCGTGTTATCTAGTTGCACGGCTCTCGTGGAAATCAGGTGCTTTTATAAATAGATTACTATATAACAGATTATTATTATTATTATACTTATTATGTAAATATTCACAATTTAGTATTCAATATCATTAGCTTAGTTTTTAAAAATCCTGTCGAGACAACCGTGGTTAAATAAAGTATTACTACTACTACTACTACTAGGGAATTAACTCGGATAATGGCTCTCAACAAACTAAAAGTCGGGGAGGGATTTGAATTCTCCAGGGAAAGGTTGGGGTTGATCAATAGAATTGAATTGAATTTCTAGGTATAAATATATTGCTCATTATGGATTAATAGGTAAGTATATGGCTCATTATGGATTAATAGGTAAATATCTAGTTATTTACCTATGAATCCATAATAAGCCATATACTTACCTGTAAATCAATAATGTGTGGTTCCAGAAAATATCCCCCCCCCCCCCCCGGAAGAGTGTTGAAAAGTGACCCCCCACCTCTCTGGAATTCCCGAAGAAAAATACAGTATTTGTATGGAAAATATATCCTTTCCTATTATCCTTCCTATGGATAATTTCTGGAACCACACAATAAGCCATTTTTACCAAGACTTCAAGGGGCACTGTCACGTTTGTTTCATCGAAATATTTTAAAATAAGACAAGTGTTCTACAGAAACAACTCCGAACCTATATTCTGTTTCAAATTAGTCTTAAAAAGAAAAAGAAACTTGTTCAGCCTGTTCGAAAATCAAAAATGCCAATTAGCAATCCAATTCCATCCGCTCGATTATACACGAAAATACTCCAAATTTGTATTGATCTAGCAGCTGAAAGGTTAGGTATAAAACGTAGACCATTATTTTGTTGATTTGTAGGGAGTTTGACTGCATTTAAGCTACTTAAAATGACCCCAAGTTAGACCAAATCCATGATAGACCATGACAGTTGCCCCTTTCACAATGACTAATTCAATTATCAACCCAAACATTTAACTAGTGAATTCAAATCCATACACTTACCCCGAGAAAAAAAACATCCAATAATCTCAGTTTATGCATCTATGCTGACTGTCTGTCTATAACCAATATTTGCTTCTGATTATCCTTTATGCGAATCCCGTTGTACGCCACAAAACACGATTTCCGAGAACGCCTTCACTTGAACCATATTGAGAAGCGTTTGTCCAGTCTACTTGCTTGGTCTCATTGCCCATAGAGTGTGTTTAAGACGTAAACCTGAAAATACAGATAAAATCATGCCCAAGTTAATTGCATATCTAATCGTAGAGAGCAACCAACGAGCGCAAAATACCTGAACTTGCCTTCAGTTTCTCCATCTTGAATCAGTTCCATCCGTTTTGCTAGACAGAACGTTATGCAAATTGAGCTGTAGAAGCTGTAAGCTGTCAGGGCGTGGTACAAATGAAAATAACCAGTAAGGACGTAGTTGCTTTTGTCTCTATTATTTTCGTTCTACAAAGGAGAGTTCTTTTGTCTGTAGTCTATTATCCTCGTTCTTTGTGTTGAGGTAGGGTATTGTTGTATTATCCAACCAGAGAGGAGCTTTACGCAGCTACGTACCGACCAAAATAACAGCGCTTTAATGAGTTGCGCTTTTACAAAAGGCCGCTTGATTGATTGGACTGGCTGTTGTACGAAAACAAAAGACGTAATTCGTGTTTGGAAACCTTTGTCAATCATAGTTGAATAAAAGTTGTCATTCATTTTCTTCAGCATCACAACTTTATTGTGCATGGTAAAAATTAATTGCAATGAGTTTCTCTGGGGAACCCACTTCTATGAAAACAGCTAAATAACTAACAATAGTTCCTATTGGAATCCGCTATCTTTTTCAATTGTAAACTGTACTCCTTTTCAAAACTGCTAAATTCAATGAGAAGAATGCATTTCATTTGTCCCTGTTTTCTGAAAACCTTGTCAACTGTAAACTAAGTCCGTTAATTACCTCGATTCTCGGCAATAACCCCAATACATCCCTCGGGCCTACGGCCCTTGGGATGTATTGGGGTTATTGCCTCGAATCTCGGTAATTAACTCTAACTTAATGCAGAATGTGGTTTTATTGCCAATTTTAGATGACCCCTGCAAAACTAGGTTCTTGCTGGATGTTCTTAATCTCCCATTTGATAGTGCTCTCTCTCTTACGATTCATCGTTTTGTGACAACCGCTGTGTTCAAGTTGTACAAAATTAGGGGGGAGATTCTGGAAATTCCAACACCTAATAGTTATGGCGACACCTCGGGTGAAATTTTACCTTTATTTTAATGTATAGATTTGACCATTGTATATTCTTAGAGTAATAATGAATGCTAGAAAATATTTTTTTTTAAATATTTGATGTGATGTCAAATAAATTAAGATACATACAAATTAGGAGGGTTACATCTACGTCTGACAAGCTTTATCATAGAGGCCAAAAATTACCTACAATTTCAAATAAACCTATAAAATTACACTGAAATACTGAAAGTGATAACAGTAACAATAGAGCAAATTTCAGATGACTGAAGTGAAACCAATTGCAAAGTAATAACACCAATACTCACTACAGTCATCTGAAATGCACTCTATTGTTATTGCCACTTGGATCTAATGGGTCTAAGATCCTTTCTTTTTCCCTTTTAGATTATTTCGACGTTTTACGCAAAAGTGGCGACAATACGATTCTGTATAACTACCTTGGAAAGCTCTATGTACCAGCAGACCCATGTAAGTGGTCTAAAACCTTGTAAGAGGTGGTAAACATTACAAACATGTTCTCTTGTAAAAAATAAATATAAAGTAATACAAACAATGACACTTTTTCCAATGAAAAGCGCATAGAACAGATGACGTGTGTGCGCATGCGCAAATGGACAACTTAAAAAGAAACTCCTTCCCGTGTCAATGTAATGCCTACTAATGGGATATGAGTAAAAAAAAAAAACATGCTAAACGGCACCTGTGAAAAACATTTCTGCATTATCGTGAGATAAGCTACTACTCTACTAGAAGTTAAAATGAAAACCAGCAACGTGTCCCACATGGATCTCTAACACACTTTTTAAGTCTATAAATACGTTGGTGAAGCATAATTAACTAGTTGATTGTTCACTAACGGTACAAGGGGCGTCCTTATATGGTCTGGTGGCCGGGCGTTCTCTCACCCATAGGTATCTAGCTACTGAGCAATTCAACACCAGGATAGCGACTGTCAGGGCCGAAATCTCTGGCGTGGGCGTAAGAAACCGTACGGTCGCCATACGACGCTTCAGCTCTTTGTCTGGAAGTATGGTCCTTTTTTTTCTTTTTTCTTAAGTCAATTGCATTTTATCACAAATAACAAATGGCCTTACCACCTGCACCGAGTTAACCTGTGGAAGGCTGTCCACTCCGCTCCAAAATCCCTCATTGAACATAAAACATAAACAAGATAACGGCTTATACACCAAGGAATACACCTAATATAGCAGAAGTTCATAACCAGAAGTGTCCATCTTGGTATTACCCGCGCGCCGATGTGGGGCGAAAAAAACTATTTTTAGAAACACCACACAGGGAACCCACGCGCGATTCGGCGCGAAATGTGCCAAGATGGCGGCCACGATGCGAGTGGACGAGAAAAGCGCCTCGGTCCTTGCCTTTGGCGCTGATGGCCATAATCTAGATACTTTTTTTAAACCTCTGATTCACATTTCGCACCGAATTGTGCGTGGGTTTTCTGTGTGGTGTTTCTAAAAATAGATTTTTACGCCCATAACATCGGCGCGCGGGTAATACCAAGATGGACACTTCTGGTTATGAACTTCTGCCGACAATCGACATCCAGACCCCATCCAGACGCTATATGCGCTATAGATTAATTATTATTATTATTATTATTACTATTACTACTACTATTACTACTACTATTACTACTACTACTACTACTATTACTACTACTATTACTACTACTATTACTATTACTATTACTATTACTATTATTATTATTATTATTATTATTATTATTATTATTATTATTATTATTATTATTATTATTATTATTATTGACGCATCGAACGCATTTAATTCGCTGAATAGGGCCTCTGCGCTACACAATGTCGCGGTGCTATGTCCCATCTTAGCTACATACGCCAAAAACACCTATAGAACACCTGCGCGCCTTTTTGTTACGGGTGGTAAAGAACTGAAATCTACAGAGGGCACTACACAGGGTGACCCTTTAGCAATGAGCTTCTATGCCATAAGCCTCCAGCCTTTGATAACCCGTCTGAATCTATCCAGCAGCGCTAATCAATGCTGGTATGCAGATGACGCAACAGGTGCCGGTTCGCTCGAGGAGCTAAGAAAGTGGTGGGACTGTCTGAATGAAATGGGACCTAGCTTGGGGTATTTCCCCAATGCTAAGAAATGTTGGTTAGTTATCAAACCAGAAAAGGAGCAGGCAGCGAGGGAAGCATTTGGTGACACGGCAATAAACATCTCTACTCAAGGCCAAAAACATCTCGGCGCCGTTTTAGGCTCTAGATCTCACCTGGAGGAGTATGTGAATGGGAAGGTGGAAGACTGGGCTGACCAAGTGGTGAAGCTTGCTGAATTTGCAGTAACAAATCCACAGGCCTCGTATGCTGCCTTCACATTCGGGCTGAAGCACAGATGGTCGTATTATTTAAGAACACTCCCTGACATCGAGGACCTTTTAGCGCCTCTAGAGCGCGCAATTAGTAACACCTTCATACCAGCTATTACAGGGCACATGTGCACGCCCGCTGAGCGTGAACTGCTTGCACTCCCCGTCCGCATGGGGGGAATGGGTCTCACAAACCCGTGTCAAAATGCCACCAAAGAACACGAGGCGTCAACTACGATAACCACGCCCCTAGTGCAGCAATAGTGGCTCAGGAACATGCACTCCCGGATGATGACGCAATAAGAACACTGCAGAATAGTAGCCGCAGGAAAAAGGAGGATCACCTCAAAGAAAAGCTAGAGGAAGTGAAAAGTGCTCTCTCCGACAATACGAAAAGAGCCGCTGACCTTGCTACAGAAAAAGGCGCGTCTAGCTGGCTGACGGTCATTCCTCTCAAAGAGATGAACTTTACCCTTAATAAGAGAGAGTTCAAGGATGCCATCCATCTCCGCTATGACTGGCCCATAGCGGATACGCCCTCCACTTGTGTCTGCGGAGACGTATTCACAGTCGATCACGCTATGATTTGTAAGCGAGGGGGATTCGTCATACAAAGGCACAATGAGCTGCGCGATCTCGAGGCGGACATGCTTAACATGGTCTGCCATGATGTACAAGTAGAACCGGTCCTCCAGGAGATTACTGGCGAGGTATTGATGAGAGGAACAAATGTAGCAAGAGATGCCCGGCTAGATGTTCATGCCCGAGGGTTTTGGGACAGACAAAGCTCTGCCTTTTTCGATGTGAGGGTTTTCCACCCAAATGCAGAGTCTTATAAGGACCTTACCCTGGATCAAATTTACCGCCAGCATGAGAACGAAAAGAAGAGGGCGTATGCAAGTAGAGTGTTAGAGGTAGAAAAAGGGACATTTACGCCACTAGTGTATACCACAACGGGTGGAATGGCCAATGAATGTAAGCGCTATCATAGTCGACTAGCAGAGCTAATTTCAACAAAGAAAGGCGAGCATTACAGTACAACAATCGCATGGATACGAACAAAAGTATCCTTTGCTATCCTCAAGTCAGCACTTCTTTGTTTACGCGGTTCACGCAGTACTAAGCGTGTTCCATTGAATATTGAACAATGTGACTTTGACGTGCAAAGAGAAATGGGAGGAATTAGAGGATAGAGTTTAGGAGAGTTTTACGATATAGATTTTTAGCATATAGTTCCTTTTATTCGCGTTATTTTCAAGAGTTATAAGCCACTTTTATTATCACTATAATTATTGCTGTAAATAATGTATATCTCCATTATTATTATTATTATTTTTTCTTATTATTATTCTCGGGGTCGCTATTATTATTGTATATATAATTTTTTTTATACTTTTAAAGACACTTTTTTATAACAATATGTAATTGTACATAGTTTTAGATTTTTACTAGATTGTGAATAAAGAGTTATTAATTTATAATTATTATTATTATTATTATTATTATTATTATTATCATAACTGTTTGGATATGAATTTGATGCTCGCAGACAGTGCCAGTGGTGACCAACAAAAAAAAGGAGAAGAAATATGAAGACAACGAAGAAAAGATTAAAATGTTCCTCGATGGACAATGCCGCTCGAGACAGGTTTGTTTATCACTCTCTCTACCTGACGGACCGACCGACCGACCAACTGGCCTATATTATCATATTTCCTTAAAAGACTGGGGTACCTGGTCGTCGTGCTGTTCTCTTCGAGGCGGCGCGCGGTGCATCACGGTCAGGTCGAGGTTTCTTCAACGTGCGCGTTGCATCACGACCAGGACCTTCCCATAATCCTTTGCGCACTTGTCAAGTAACGCAATATCGGTAACAGCCAGTAACGCAAAAGCGAAAGGAATAGAAACACAATTAAGGCCCATCACCAACCGGGAGCCTTTGCGCCCTGTTTTCTTTTGTTTTCAAATAGATCCATTGTGTTTCGGGTGCTCTGATTGGCTAAGAGTCGGGAAAGGCTCTCGATTGGTGAGGGGCCTTTAACGACTAGTTACGAGTCTGCTTCCTTTAATACAGGTCTCTCTTTTTTGATCTTGATCCAACAGGCGAGTGCTCACATCAAGCTCGACAAAGCACACAAGAAGGTCGGCGAGGGAATATGCGCGTTAGCAAAAGACAACAAGGCAGACTTTATAGTCATGGGAGCTAGCGATCTCAGGTAATTACATCACATTCTTGCTGGGTAGCCTTTATAGTCATGGGAGCTAGCGATCTCAGGTAATTACATCACATTCTTGCTGGGTAGCCTTTATAGTCATGGGAGCTAGCGATCTCAGGTAATTACATCACATTCTTGCTGGGTAGCCTTTATAGTCATGGGAGCTAGCGATCTCAGGTAATTACATCACGTCGAAATTTTACTACCTGTGATGGGATATCCAAACTAGACGCAAATCGCCACGCCCAATCAGCACCCGGGTATTCTATATTCACTGAGTGTATTTCCCTTTGGCTAGACACGTGTAGAACGAGTCTTTCGCCTTTTTGGGAAATTAGACGTTTTCAAGGGCAAACGGCAACTTTTTCAAACAACAACAACGTGCTAGTTTCCAGTTCCACCACGTTGTTCGCGGCGAGACAGAAAAGAAAGCATGCTTTCAAAATTCTGCGATTTGATTGGTGCATACTAGCGTTGTGCTTTGCCTCATAGAAACCTAGTGTTCGGGCCTTCGAAGCTGTGTAATGTCCAAAACAACACCAAAAATATTTTGTCACTCCACACTTAATGCAAATAGCAGTAATAGACTTTCTTTTCTTTTTATTTCAGCAAATTTGTGAACCGCGTTTTCAGCGGCACATCCGATTATGTCATGCACCATGCGAACAGGCCCATTGTGTGTGTACCAGGCACGTTCTCAGATCAAAGGAAACCTCGTGTAGTTCTTGTTGCTATCGACCTCAAGGAGCACAGCAAATATGCCTTTGAATGTAAGACATTGTCACAGATGGACGTTAGGCTTAGGGACTGGTCATTATTTCTCGCCTTGGGGGGAGGGGGACAGGGGCTGAGGGGGGATCACTCGTCTATTTCTGGGCGAGCGAAAGAGGGGATCTCTCGAAACCTGAAGCCCTGAAATGAGGGACCACAAGAAATTATACAAGGAGTTATTCCAGCAACTTCTACTCTACAACATTCGCGTTCATTTCACTCAATGATTTAAAAATTTCGGCGCGCTTCGCCGCATAATGAATGACACCTAATGCGGTTTTCGACGGCTCGCGCAACGAAGACCACACGATTACACCGTTTAAATGGAATACCTACTATGTTACAAGAGCATGTGTGTCTTGGCGAGAAAAAAACTCATCCCCGGGCTTTAGTAACAGTACAATAGCTCCGCACAAAGCAAGGAAAGTCACCAGTAGACCTAAAAATACTGGTTTTACCGGTTTCTCTACCTTTTCAGTCTTCTATCGTTGTCTGCGCAAGGATGATGACGAAAAGCCATTTCTCCTCCACTGCTGCCCTCCACTAGATGGATCTGCGGGTAAGAGGAAGTACATGATCGAAAAACCGCGCCCTGGTCGCGCTTTTAGTCGCAATTAGGTTTTTTTTTTTGCCATTGAAAGCTGTGTTTCCAAAATTTAGCTCTCCCCAATTTTGCTTTTTGAGTTCAAAGTCAAATTTTTTTATGTCTCAAATATATACATTTTTGACCAGAATCTTAGAGGAAAATAAACCGGTCGCTCGTTATGTCATCTCGATATCATTAATAATATAATAATAAATAATAATATAATTAATTTCTATAGCGCCATTTCTTTAAAAATCCAATGGCGCTTCACAACAATTTACAAATATAATTTACAACTATAAAAGTATGTAGTATAAAAATTAAAATGTTTTTACAGACGAGGTGACCGCCGGCCGGTGCGCGGAATGAGCTGCATGCCCCAGTGTCCTTAGAGTTAACAAATACATCTCATTTTGCGTGCGTGTGTACTGTAATAGATACACAGATGACGTCACAGAATGTCATGAATACTGAAGAAAGTACGCAACGAGACGCAGTCGAGTTACGCGACTGTTGTTCATGACATTCTGTGACGTCTTCTGTGTATCTATTACAGTACACACGCACAAAAAACGATATCTATTTGTTTTATACAACAAACAGGGATTTTTGTCAACCGTAGGCTCGCGACCAATCAGAGCGCGCGATTTACTAGTGTTGTTGTATGATTGCTAATAGTATAGGAGGGACCGATAAGTCGAGTTTGCTCGTGCGGTGGAATACTAATAACGGTGGCGAGATAAATTTAAAATGGCTGCGTGTCCGAATATGGCTATACCGGAAGTGATCGTGCCAAAAAGTGAGACGTCATTAGCTATTTCTTTGTTTGTTGTTTTTTTTTTTCGGAGCACAGAGCTCGGGACGGCATTTTCTAACATTTTAGATTAAAGTTGTCTCTTTTTCCCTGCCTCCTCAAGATCACGAGAAACAAACAAAACACGCGGAAGACGAGAAGGACGCGAAGAGATACATGGAATGGATAAACAAAGAGAAGGTCAGTGGAGTAGACTACCAAAACTACATCCATTATCTCCAGCCATTTTACAGCACATTCTTTCCCCGAATGAAAAGTGTTACCTCTAGAGTCAAGGTCTGCACTGCTAATTTATCACAGTGGCCGGTCACATCTAGACCGATGTAAGAAAACGTTAAACTGTGTGAAATAGAGTTTCATAATAATGGTGATGCGATTTGTTTGTCTTCCAGATGCCTGCTAATATCATAGTGGACAAGCACCACAAGAAGGTCGGCGAAGCTATCTGCGTATGCGCCGAAGAACGTCACGTGGACATGATAATTATGGGATGCCGTGAGCTCAGCTTCCTTCATCGCCACATGAAGGAGGGTGTTAGTGATTACGTCATGCATCACGCTAAAATTGTAGTATGCTGTGTCCCTCTGCCTAAAGACGCACGAGAGTAGCACGTGATATATTTTTGTTACGCACGTGATCAGCACGTGACTTTGCATGAAAATATGTCGTGACAGTAGGCCTTTTCCGCAGCGGGGCCTGTGGTTTGTTTTCCTAAATGACTCGTAGCAAGAGGTTGCGTGACGGGTGTGTCAGTTAGGTAAACAAACCACAGGTCCCCCACACAAGCGGAAAAGATCTATTGTTTATAAGGAATGGGCCTCTATGGGTGCTTCTCGCAAATCAGTTCTGTATGAGCATGAAATGTCAAATAGTTTGGGACTGGGTGTGGTGACTAAGTTTACGGTTTCGGGGACTCTTATGCTGGAGGTGTTAAGATCTATCCGTTCGGTTCAAAATTCCTTGATCGCCTTACGAGCCTTCCTCCTCTCAAGTCTTCTCGATCCATACAATGACTATCTGACGTCGAACTGTATTGTGGGAAGTATCCGACCCTGAGCTCCCGTTTCCTATGCTTGAATGCATGTTAGCAGTAAACTGAATGAGAAGTGTCTTTCGCTTGAAAGTTTAATCTTTTTTTTTTTTTTACTATTTAAAACGTTTTGGAAGTTAGACTGAAGAGACAATCATCTCATAGAATGAGCTTCATACAAACGTTCAAGCGAAATCCGCTGCTTTAAAGCTGCATAGTAGGTGGAGTTTTGTATGTAGCAGACGCCGACATTCAAGGCTTTTGTAAGACTAGTCTTCCCTTTTCAAATTTAATGGCAAACTTGAGCCCCTTATGTAACTTTTTCAGACGTTATAAACTCATAATTGTTCGTCATAAGTTTGATTCCTTTTTTAACAAAACTGGGGTCTGTTTTTGTTGGTACGGTACGAGAGCAACACATGCAATAACATCCAACATCACTTTCTTGCGCACTAGTAAGAGGAGCGGGGCCGTGGGGTGTTACAACCCGGGACCCACTACCTCTCGCGATAAGATCGGGTTCTGTTCGAGTACAAATGTTTTGACGCTTCCTAAATACACCATCAGCCTATTTCAGAAGAGGTTGAATTGTCAACAATTACCGTTGTAGCCCGCGGTGCGTCATAGGAGAAACTAAGAAGAACGAATTCTCGTGTTAAATTTATTGCGAACGATGTATTGTAGAATCATTTGGCATAAACAACACGTATGGTCAAATACCAGCGTTGTCCATGTTTCTGTTTTATACATTCTCGTACCCAGAGCTCCCCAACTCGTCTGCTCGCAGGGGAGCTCTGGGGACATCCATTTGAGGGCCTTCGCTGATTGGCTGACTTTGAGCGTTGGAGCATGCGCTGATAGGTCTTTCTCTCAGCCACTCTGTATTAAATCTCGCGCATGCGTCAGTGGATGTCACCAGAGCCTCCCGAGGTTACGAGCCGGGGAGCTCTGGGTTCGAGAATGGTTTTTATACTATTTGCTCCCGTGATGCATCGCGGGTTACAACAGACAGTTGTGACAGTGCAACCGGTCTTAAATAGGTGTCAACATCCATACGCTTTTTCTGGTTGTACTTACATTATTGTCATATCTGTACCACACTTCCTGGTCATATTTGATCAGAGTAAGAGAGAAAGATTACTGAGTTTGCTGATGAATAAAGGACAGCCTGGCGCGGCATGGATTGCTCTGTATGTAATGTTAGGACGCACAATAAATTTGTATATCAGAAGAGTCTTGTGTCGTGTGCCGCAATAGTTCGCGGTGAATTAACGGCACCCGATTGTTAGTATAGTTTTCCTAAGCATTTGATGTACCGTGCCTTTATGATGGGAGGTACTTTGTGTGCAAAGATCTGTACAAGGGACTGAACCATTTCATAAGCTAAGGGTTTATACATCAAAAGAAGTTGCCTTGGGAATCCGTCTTGGGTCGACACACGCCTAAATCGAGGAATGCTCACTGGCACTTAGAATTTTTTTCTAAACAAGCGCTCACCTACAGAAATGAAAAAAAGAATTATTAAAATCATCAGGGTTCGAACCTGTAACTTTCCAGTTACTATACCCAAACCCTAACCACTACGCTATGAGTGAATTCGCTGGTTCGGACAGCTCGTTTTATTGATTACGTACCTTAATAGTATTAATCTTAATATAACGAGGCATATACTATAAAAATATAGTAAAGCGATGTATTAACCCTTATCCTGACTAGTAGTCTTGATAGTTTAGATATTTTGAATGTTTTTAGGTAAATTTGAAGTAATATTATCAAAAATATCGTTAAATTATTCATGGTGAGCATTCCTCCATTTAGGAATGACGCTTGGGTCGTCGAGCGCCATTATTTGTTGGTCACTGAAGCAAAGAATCCCATTGAATTCCGCGATTCAATATATGACCGAGGCAGGACACAGGAAATTTCTGCAGATACCCATCCATGGGAAAAGCTAAAATTCCGAAGGCACACGCATGGGAAGTGTTCGGAATTCACTTGTTCACGGAAAATAAAATTAGAAAAGATGACGTGTGTGCGCATGCGCAAACGGACATTTGAAAAAGAAACTTATTCCCCTGTCATTTTAATGCATATTATTGGATTATGAGTAAAAAAACATGCTTAACGGCAGCTGTGAAAATCATTCCTGCATTATCGTGAGATAAACTACGACTAGTTAAAAAAACAGCAACTTGTCCCACATGGATCTCAAACACACTCTTTAGGTCTATAAATACGTCGGTGATACATAATTAGTTAGTTGATTGTTCACTAACGGTACAAGGGGCGTCCTTATATGGTCTGGTGGCCGGGCGTTCTCTCACCCATAGGTATCTGCTACTGAGCAATTCAACACCAGGATAGCGACTGTCAGTGCCGAAATCTCTGGCGTGGGCGTAAGAACCGTAAGGTCGCCATACGACGCTTCAGCTCTTTGTCTGGAAGTATGGTCCTATTTTCTTTTTCTATAATGAGTTATAGCCTACTAGCAAACTAGTAGCGAAAAGTGTCGGATTTGAAAGCCAGCAAATGGCGAGTGACCATACCATTAAAACGTTTTACCTATACAAATTGACGTCTACTAGTGTGATTTGACTAAAATTCGGCCTAACCGGCCTTTGTCACGTAATATTCTATTCATAACATATAATAGTTATCACTTTTCAATTCTACACATCTGTATTAGTAAAACTGCAAAGTTTCAAAAGAATTACTTGAATACTGGCTGAGATATGAATTTTTTAAATCTTTGTATTCTGGCTTACTTTTTACAAAAGAAATGTATGGGAAACGAGATTGGACGGGCACACGCATGACTAAGACCGTAACTCTATTTTTTACTGAATGGCTTCTGATTGGCTAGAGATTTGAAATGCGCTCTAATTATTAGTTGTATTTTTGGCGTATTTAACAATTAGATAGATAGAAAGATAGAC
Source organism: Scolanthus callimorphus (assembly GCA_033964015.1). Lineage (NCBI taxonomy): Eukaryota > Metazoa > Cnidaria > Anthozoa > Actiniaria > Edwardsiidae > Scolanthus > Scolanthus callimorphus. The sequence goes on along the minus strand of CM066912.1, from coordinate 33,491,722 downwards.
TTCTTTTATTTGAAATTAAAAATTAAATACCCATTCAGGGAGCCACAAGGGCCATCCTGCTATCAATAGGAGCTGGGAGAATTTGTTTTTTTAGTTCTACGAAATTGCTTTTTTCAAAACATCTAAAATTCTGTATTGAATGATAGCGCTAAAATTGATCAAAGAGCTGATGATGTAGTTTTTTTTAGTGAAAAAAACCTTTTTCCTGCTGCCCGTGAAATATACCATATCGTAAAGCATCACGGTTATCGAATTAGTTCCCAGTCTAATTGCACGTTCTCGTCCAAGATGGCGGACGAATTGCACCATCAAAACACAGCATGAGCAAGAACTGCTAGAACTTAAGAGGGGACTTTTACTTTTACACGTGTCACGTGAATCATGGACAGGGCAATGGTGAAGACCAAACCTATAATTTTTCACTCAAGAGTGAAACCGCCAAACAATAAATTCTCAAACTTCTACGAAGTTGACCTCGAAATGCCCGAAGGTCTTTTTCCTTCGGTTGAGCATTACTTCCAGGCATGAAATTCATCCCCAAAGATCGCGACAACTTCACCAAAGGAGGCCTGTTTGACAAGCCTTCGAGTAGATGCTGGCCCGCAGAAGTATCTAAAGGCTCAGTGGCGAAATCTGCCGGCTCGAAAAGTGGGACATCAAAACATGGCATGACTTTAACTGAAGACGCGCTTGATCAAAATGCCGCCACGATTAGAATGCGAAGAGCATTAACAGTGAAGTTTCACAAGCAGCCTTTTCGTAGTCTGCTTCTTGAAACTGGGGATACGGAGTTAGTTCATATCCCAATGAGGGGGAAGGTCGATTTTTGGACTGCCAAGTGGAATAAAGAGACTGGGAATAAAGAGACTGGGGAAATTACAGGTGAGAACACTATGGCGAAGTTGGTGATGGAAGTGCGAGACGAGCTGAGAAAGGAGACTGAAGGTTGTGCAGTCAGTGAATCATAAACTACATGCATCAAACTTAAAGGTAGGGAATTAATTTTAACAGGGGTCATGTAGAAGCTATCATAAGACCTAACCATATTCTTGATTTGCAATCATTCCTTGGGAATAAAACAACAAAAGCATGGTGGCCATGTTGGTGACCTGAATAAAAGGAGCAAATGAACTTTCTTTTGTTCTGCACCACCAACATGGCCGCCAGTGACGTCACATGCAAACCAAGAATAGGATTGATGTACCTCAGTGAAAACAATGGAAACACAAGAATAGAACAAGAATAAATAGAACAATGAAGCATCAAGCCAATAGTGTTAGATTTTAAGAGCAGCTGCTACATAAGTGTTTAACAGAGATTCCAAGTTCCAAGCCCAGGGGGTACTCCCCTATTTTGGGGGCAGGGGTGCTCGTCAGGAACTTTTGAGTTTACCCCTAAAAGGAACCAAAGATGGCATCGCTTACATTTTTTTATTTTGACACCTAAAAGGTACCAACAAGACATATTTTCCCTATAATTTTTTTAATGAGGGAAAATACATGGAAATTCAGGCTATTAACAAGTGTGTTTTGTTTGATTTGCCAGAACGGACCTCTATCAGGTACCTACATACCTGTATCTGGAAAAAAATGCAAGTTTTCGAATTTTACTCCCTAAAAGGTACCAGAGGACTGATTTTAAACCCTAAAAGGTACAACGAGCACCCCTGCCCAAAACATAGGTGAGTACTGAGGCTCCAAATATTTATATTTTGGAAGTGAAAAGTATTAAGCTTAAGCCCTGTGAGAGTGGTTGGGGTCTTCCAGGACAGGCAGACAGATTTATGTTTTTTTTAAGTCAAGTCATATTTACATTGACTGTGGCAGCTGCCTTAGCCAGCATAATCAATTGAACAAATTCACCAAAATTAAGCTTTAATTGTGTAATTCCATTGTAATAGACTCATCATGTTTCGGACATTGACATTTGGGCTGTTCAAACAATTACTGGTACTACCCATCGCAGTAGCCGATTTTTTTTACTGGGGCTTGGGAGGGGCACGTGCCCCCCCAGTTGTTTCCCAAACAATCTCAAATCAAAGTTCCCCAAAAACATGTGGTAATTTCACATATGGGCGTTAAATTTTTGGCGTTCTTTGCGCACAGTAGTGTTTTAAACTTTCCCTAAAAACTGCCTTGTGTTTTTTTATATGTCATGCCTCCTCGGTTTTTGGAGGCTTGCTACAGCCCTGCTAATTAAACATGCATATCCTAATGTGCACATTATCAACCAGGGTGGATATAGAATCCTTACTAAATTTAGTATGTTAATCACTTCTACATATTGCAATCAAGAGAACAATCTGTAATGGGAAATAAAAGAAGCTGGCTTCCCTCTTTTCCCAACTACATATGGTATAGGGTAGAACATAGAAATCATATAGAATATGTAATAATTTTCTTTGGAATGCAGCATGGCTTTCATAAGTCTTGCTCTGTTTCTTGTTGAAACTGGAGACACTTGCTAGAAAATAATAGTTTCTATCATATAATCAAAAACGCCAGTCCCAAAGACGGACTTGACATGATGAATTTAGTGCCTTCTCATTGGCAGCAGGATTAGTTCCGAAGAGATTGTGTTATTCACAGGGAGGGGTGGGTTAATGAGGGCTCGTTGACAAACAAAATCTACCAGGGCTGGGAAGATATCAGTCAATAAAAATCTGGTCATTGTTCAAGCCTGGAACGAAGCGTGAGAGAATTTTACGTGGCAATGTGGGTAGATGCGAACAGAAGTGAGTAGTTTATTGTGAATCATTTGTATATAAACCCACTCACAAAATAAATATGGCCATTTTGCAAGTGCTGCTTGTACCAGAAACAACTACAACGGCTAAGGCTACAACCTTGGCAAGAGCCAAGCATAATGATTTTATTAAATTACTTTACCTCAACCTGGGGTCCATTGAGACCACCATAGTTCATTTTTCGACTGATTTCAACAGAGACTAGACGGAACTAATCCTGCTGCCAATGAAAAGGAGCTAAATTCATCATCCACTGATAGGAGGCCCCGAACTCTGCCTTAGGGACTGACGTTTTTTATTGATAGAACTGAATTTTCTAGCAAGTGTCCCCAAGATGAAGTTTCAGCAAGAAACAAAGCAAAGACTAGAATCACTTAGCAAAACGCATAACCACCTAAATAACCAAAATCCAACTGCAAACTCGGTTCGAAAACACGGAAACTTCACCCTGGGAGCAGGGTAAGACACATGGGGCATTACTGTCCTTGGCTGAAGTATAAAACTAACTTTAAATATAATATTTGTTCTTGCATAGTGTTCAGCATGAGTCCCTACGTGTTTTTTGATCAAGAGGCTCCCGTCTGTGAATCTGTAAATCGTACATAATGGTGTCCGCTTGATACAGTGCTACCTAATTAGGACGTCATCGTGTTTTTTTTTTCATGCGCGTAAATCAGACTCTGCGTGTGGCCTCTTTCTTACAAGCACGATAGCCAAGTCAAAGTTTGTACAAGAACAACAAGATACTGTACTTTTCCTGTTGAACACCCAGGGTATAAAAGGCTTTACTAAACTACTTTGCTTTTCATTTGCAATCTGATTTCTGATCAACACATTGCGTAGAGAAACAACAATGTAATCCATTAAATCCTTAATCCGCTTTCATTGAAATGTTTTCACAATCCTTCTGGTGCTAAAACGCTGTCATTTTTCTCAAGGCATGGCTCATTGGGCATCAATGCAAACGTTTGATAATTGGGACCTCGTAATGGCGTGATAATCGCGCTGAGTCTAATTAGACAAAAGTCAAAGTAATGGTACTTGACTGTGCTAATTATGGAGGGTGTGGAAATGGCCTTAAACAGTAGACGAAACAATACGACACCGGGGGCGTATTGTTCACAAGGGCTTGTGTATTGATTAGCTGTATTCTAGTTACTGACATAAATTGAGGCCACATTAGCAACTGAATCATCGAATTGCGCGAGAAAGATAGGAGGATGATGGTAGACATTGCCATACAATTCATTGTTACAACTTGCAACTCCAGAAAGTGAAACCGAGTGAATTAAGCGTGTAGATAAATTACTGATGATTTTCGACGAAAGTAAAAGAACAACAAGGAACAATAAACAAGACGGGATAGCCAAAGTCAAGGAGAGCAACTTGCGAAAAGAGATACAACAACTAGAAATAAATGCACTCTGGTAAGCAAGAACTGACGAAAGTCGGCGGATTTGACAATCAAAGACATACGTTACAAGGTGATAACGACTAGAAGACCAGCTGGATCCGTGAAATAATCATATTACGAATCCACAAGTTGTTTTACGAACGGCACTAAGACTTGTAGATAATCTGAGTCCCGAGGAAGAAGAGAGATTTTGACGTATCTGTGAAATTGGAACCTAAAAAGTAAACAGAAAATCGAGCCTGAATTTCCCAGAATATTTGTTTGACGGCTCGTCTCAATTTAAATACAGCTCATTCCTTTTTGGAGTAAAGTTTGTACAAGACGTATCTTTCTGTCTAGGACCAAATTACGTCTGGCAAATTAATGGATTATAAAGATCACGAGCAAATAGAAAACAGGTTGAAGAGAAGATGACTCATTTCTGACTCTGGCCTTTATTGACATCGGCTGTCTGAATGAAGGAGCCTAATGTAGACAGAAGTGTGCTGCGAGAAAGTGCTCATAAATGAATGAGAAATAGGAATTCCACTTACTGTATCAGTTGATGCATTGTTCATCAAATTAGGCCCTTAATTTTCAAAGGAACTCTTAGCTTTCTAGCAGCGAAGCCATATTGATTGAAAGGCACATCTGAAATTTGGTGGTGAGGCTATTGGCACAATGCTGTACCAAGTCTGTTGCTTATTGTTGTTCCTCTGAGAAGGCAATCGACTCGTGGTTATTCAAGGAGTATTTACATTTAACTGACGCAAGAAAAGACGCAGGTCTGTGGTTTTTACAGCATGGCTTTAATTTAACAGAAAGATCCAATGGTTTGTATTGTCCAAGGGGCGTCGTAACGTAATCAAGCATAAATTACTAAGGAGATAGTTCGCCAGAGTTAACTCCAAGATGGATGGATTTCTGTTTTAAAGACGCGAAAGTTGAATTCGAATAAGATACTTGATTTAATGCTAAATTTATCATGAATGATCCTAAATCCGAAGCGTCATGTGGCAAAGCAACTATGTATGTGATATCAGAAAAAGGCCTTGAAATTGGACCTTTTGTTTACGGGAAAAAGACTGAGCATCGTGTATATTGTACATCAACTGAACAAATGTACCTTAAACAGAAAAATGAATGTACAAATCGTGTACCCGAATCTTCAAAAAACAGCTCAAGGAGTGATTTACATGACGAGAGAAAAATAAGAATTGTAGATTTGACATCTTCGTTGCCTAGTGACAAATCGGAATATAATTCCCAAGCGAAAATGCATGGTTATAGTGGTCAGATGATGAAAGGAAATGTGCTTAGAAGTGCTCGACGAAGGACAAAGAGCAAGCGCCATCGACATCTCGACCCAGAGGGGAAAGAAAGTAGTTCTGACTCAGTCGACAGAACTACCTCTTCCTTGCATATTGAAGAGGTTCTGAAACAAGTCCTCACTGTCAGAGAAGATCAGAATTTCAAAACTCAACGACTCATGGAATGCTTCCGAGAGTCAAAATTCAAAGGACTAGGAATAATAAAAGATAAACATTCAGACAAAGATGCGTTAGCTTTAGAAATCGCAAAGCTAAGGGAACGACGTTTAGGTGTGAATTTGACTTGCAAAGTCGTAGAAGGTGAAAGAAGACAATTGGAAAAAAGTGAAGAGTTCAGATATTTGAAGCGAGTTTTCTACCCTACTGTGAAAAAGAATGCGAAAGGCACACAAGAGGTTGTCGAGAAAAGTTCCGAAAGTAGAGAAAGCTCCTATGTAGGGCTACCTGCTGTTCAGTCGGTGACACGGGGGGTTAAAAACAAATCGCGCGAGTCGAATTCAGAACAAAAAGCTCCCAAAACACCACGGAAAGGAATAAAAGAACTTGAAAAACAACAATCTAATGATTCCTTAGTATTTTTAAGCCCGAAGTCTCAGTTTTGCCCCCTGAGAGCTGAAGCGAAGGCAAAAGAAAATATAAACACGACCAAAGAAGCGAAGCGTTCTCAGCCAAGAGTAAAACTTCCAGTAGTTATAGATCAAAGAACTGGAAAGATGCACTCAGTTCCTGGTGCTTTATCTTTAAAGTTGTACGATTATAATTGTTGGTCAAGAAGAAATAACATTATCCGGAGGGAAAGGATTCGGACGGCTTCTCCTTCAAAGAGTTTTGTTAATGTTTTACCCTCGATATCAGAGCACCGAAAGAGCGCGTCGAACAAGGGACAATTGGTATAAGCGCTTGTAAATGAGAATACAGAAAGATTTAAGAATCAATAAAGATTAGTAGACAAGTTTTAGGAGAAAAGTAGCGAAACATAAATAATAAAAAGTTAAAATCGTTATTCTGAAATATTTGTTTAACGGTGTTTATTTTGAGCTCTTCTAATTACCTCAGAGGTGATTAGAAACAGGAAAGAGAATGGGAGTGTAAAGTAAATGTGTTTTTAAAATGGTTATAACTTTTCCTTTATGCAACAAAAATACTAGATACCGTAAGACTTGATCATTTTTCTGGCAAACTAATGCAGTATTCTTCCATTCCTTAGGCACTTTCACTCTAACCCCCTTTCCGCCTTAACAACCAACACTGTCGGTCGAGCAGACTTTTATGACTTAAATGTCCACAACAGTGGAAATATGTTCGTTGGACACTTCCTATTGATATCGAAGGCTCCACTCGATTTTCCGGAGAAAATAAATAGTCCTCCCATTTGTTTTCTTCTGTCATTTGATACTGACTTGACTGTCTTGAAAGAACAACTTTTCACCAGAATCACTTAGCCGGTCGTCAAGCTAAAAATACCAGATTGATTATTTCGGTTGAAAGGTTTATACGTCTTTTGAGAGGACAGGTCTTTTCGCTCCGTTGCTAATCTTGAGAAATATCACGAGTAAGCGATAGGTAGGACGACCTATAAAGGGCGCAGTGTCACGATTATATGGATAATGTAGTGAACCCAAATGCAGTCCAATTCACAAGAAATAAGCAAAATAATCGTCTAGATATTTTGTATGGGTATAAACCAGGTGACAAGAAGTTTGTGGGCGTGAATCATGTTATAATCATCGCTAAATATATTATTTTCAGAAGTTTTATGAATAAATTGGCTCCATCTTTTGACGCTTTTCTTTCCCTTTTTGAAGACAAAAAAAATATCGAGAGTGGTATCGCTCTGAAAAATAACAAAGAAAGGTATTTTAAAGAAAAGTGGAAAATGTTTTTGAACTAATGTACATTAAAGAAAAGCGGAAAAAGAAAATGTTTTTGAGCTAATGTCTGCTGCTTTTCTGTACGTAGTATCGTGTCAAGCGTGTATATGTATTATAAGATTATTAAGGTTATTGATATCGTGGATAAGAAATTCAATCAAAAAGTGTAAAAGTTAAAAAGAAAATGTAAAAAGCAAAAAAAAGGTAAAAAATGTAATAATGAGCATGAAATGTAAAAAAAGTAACAAACAAATAGAAATGTAAAATAACGTGTATGTAAAATGTACTTGCTGTCCACGAAACAATAATTTTAAAAAAATCGCCTAGGTTTGCTAAATGACCTTCCAACTGCTAAATAAGTCAAACTTGGGATTATGTTCATACGTTATCGAGCGGATGAAATTGGATTGTGAGTTCATCGTTTGATTTCTTGTTGGGCTGAACTATTTTCAAACTTGAATATTTGATAGCGAAAGCTATTAAATCTTACTAAAGAATATCTACGTAAATATCAGTTCATGTTTGTTTCGTAGAATATAGTATAGGAAGTCAGTGATTATAAGTTTATAAGATTATAATATAGGATTCTAAATTGTTTGAGTGAACAACTGAATGGATCTTTTATAATTTTTGTTGAAACAACCGCGACATAACCTCAAAGCTCGCTCGTCGCTTTGTGACTCTAAAATCAAATGTCTAATAAAATATAATATCTAGCGAGAGAAATTGTGTTTCGCCCTCTGGGGGGTTAAATTGTGTTTTGTCGTCCTCAAGAGTTTTGCAAGTTTTATATAAATAACACCAGTGAACATCTTTGTTGTGAAAAAATGGCTTTTCCATTTCCATTTCGATGAGCCCCATGACGTCATATAACAAGCACTGTTGATATATCGTATAATAATTCGTATCTGAGTTTCAATGGAAACCCTAGAAATAAGGGTATAAAACTATTACGTCGGTATTATAACTATTTTAGTGCGCATAAATCGACAGCATGATTTTTTAGGAATATTCAAATCAAAACAGTTTAAGATCAAAAGGTTATCTTTTACCTGAATGAAAATATGAATTATGAAAATTATAAAGAATGAAACTCAGACAGACAGTGAATTCAGGACAATGAATTCTGGTCTCTTCTGGAAAAGTTCTTGTTTCTGGAAGGGTCGTTACCTTTTTCAGAAGACAGAAAGTAATTCTCAACAATTTTCGGTAAATTTTCACTCAAGGCTCGTGTCAACAGATCTTCGTTTTGGAAAAATTTCAGATAAAAAAGGTGTGTCCTGTAGTTTAGATCTGATTAAAACTAGATGATTTTTACTTCTGAAATGTCATTCTACTTTTTCTGAAAAGAAGAAATTTGTAAATTAGAATCACCAACAGAGTGAATCTTAATCATCGTTCCCAAAATTATTTCTCCTAAAATGGTAGAGAGATAGATGGACTGATCTAGCACCACACCCCTATAAAAAAGCAATACCAAACTTCTCCTAAGAATATCAATACATTATCAGTCAAAAAGGTGATGATAATTGAGACATTTATCAATGTAGTACAGATGAATTGTCATACCCCTCTGTAAAGTGATAGATGTTCTAATTTCTCTCAACAATTTCAATACATTGTTCAGAAAGCAAGTTGTGAGAACTAAGAAAATGATCATCGTAAAGGTAAATTTATCTGCCAGCACATTCGCCTGTGGCTGAATGCGATACTTGCAACCTTCATCCTCTGAAAAGAAATAAAGGGTTATATGCACCAAAATATACAGTTGTTACAATTTACATAATGATATATAAAATGCGCATATGTTGACCAAATTCACAGTGGCGTGAACAAAGTCAAACATATAGCAACTCTACACGTTATTTTGTAGTAGAACACATAAAAACTGATAAAACTTATCAGTGAACAATTTGTTGAAAGAAACCGTGCGAAACGCAAGTAATTACGATTGGCTTTAAGAGTTGTACTTGTACTCAAGTTCAAATCCTAAAGTCAATAATGTAAATCCTAAAACAAACAAGACAACACGCACACAACGCACCAGATGTAGATATTCTCGTTTATGTTTCTAATCAGAAGTAGATTTGAATGTCTACGAAGTTTGCTTCATGTTAGGGAATTCAAACGAGTGTCACTAAAATGCCTCCTCGTCAGCAACCTCATAATAAAAATCTTCCATCATTGCATAACGATAAGACTTGTGTGAGACTGGAAGCAGCGAGGTGGTACTCACTACCGTCACATGCGAGTTTTCCGACGTATGTTTCTTTACTTATAACGTTTTGCATTTGGCTACTTTGCACTATGGTTTATAGAGAAACACGTCGAATTATCTATTTTTCAACTGATTGTGATCAATATTTCTGATAATATGAGCAATTTTATCTCCTTACCGGGTGGGGTCTGGTAACTAGTCAAACGCAAGATTCCTTTCTTTTGCAAAAAAAAACCCACTTGCACTCTCCCAATATCAAAATATCGAACGGTACATAACAGTTGGAAAAATCAACAGTCACGACGTTTATAGTAAAAACCTTTCTTTTAGAAATGCCATTTGCAAGTGTTTCTGATAACACCTGACCCTGTAGGTTCAAATCTAGTGAGCCTTTGGCAGTTCAGTTGGCTGCGTAGTCAATCACAACCGTGTGAGCCAATCGGATCCTTGTTCAGTGCACTCCTTTGGCTTGTTTTTCGAGAGATGTCGCAACAGACATGTCGCACTAGGCGAAACTAGGAAAGGATCTGATTGGCTCACGAGTTTGATCGACTACGCTTGATTTTCTTGACAAAAAATGGTCTTCGAAACGCTCTTGGCCTATTTCTTCAAACTTATAGTCTGACCTCATTGGCGTTGGTATTGCGAAAAGTTATCTTGCATGTCTGGGTGGATTCTTCAACTCAAAAATGGAGGGCCGCCATTTCGTTGCCATGGAAGCGTCAATTTAAACAAAACATGTAAACACATATAACGATCAATTGCATGTTTCTTGTAAAGTAGCTTGCCTTTCTGTGTATGTATAGCACGTGAGATACAGGCCATACCAGACCGAAGAGTCAACTAAAAACTGCTATAAGCCACCTTAAAGTGCAAATTTTCTTAGTTTTTTTATTAATAACACGCAATGGCAGTGGTTCAAAATACCTATTTTTTTGCAAAATACAGACAACGCTTCAAATTTACTAAGATACCTATTGTCTTGAATAAATTCCCGTTGATTTGCGATAAATGTGAAACTAATCGCGCGCTAAAATTATCTGAAAAACAGAAAAAATGAAGAACTTTTTCTAAACTGTAATGAATTTCTTCCGAATTGCATAAATTACAAAAATAACATAGTGAGTTTTAAATCTCGTGTGTTATAGCCGAAATCTACCTCGTCGGTGCGAATGGAATCTCAGATGTATAGGTTTAAATAGTTTGAGCAAAAAACCTTGATTTTTTTAAAATGTAAACGAAGAAATTAGAAACAAACTTCGGTAGCAATCACATTTGCTGTCGTTTGTTTAGATATGTAAATTTTATGAAGTGGGGGACAAAACTTTCAGTAAACTTCACGCCATTGCTAAACTCTCTCAAAATAGGCTATAAGTCCGGGCAATAGACCAAATGGCTGCAATTTTACTAGACCACACATCTGTAGTTTCTTAGTGCAATAAGGCTTATGGTTATCTATATATTAGAGGAAATGCAACCCCGGTCGTATTATTATGCTTTAAATTTTGGTGGGGGACAATGCTTTCAGTAAACTTCGAAATTTTATATTTCCAAGAACTTATTTCCGATCTCAGTCAGAATGCCACATTTCGACATAAAAATCTATAGACCACAGATGGCTCAGTTTGTTTCATTGCGGCGTTGCTTATTTTGACAATAAATCTAAAAAACCTGAAATACGCTAAAATTATCAAATTTTTGGGACACGAAAATGGCAAAGACGTTTTCACTAATAATATCGAAGAAGATGCATATATTGAAGAAAATACGATATAAGTTATTTCATTTAGGATTGGAACTTCGATTTATGGCAAATTTTGCGTTGTATGTTTTATCCATGAAGAAATAAGTAAAAATATTTTTACACCAGGCGCTGAACGTGTGACGCTGGGACATGCAAATTTGCATAAAAACAGAGATATTTATAATGATTTTTCGATCCTAAAAAACTCTTTTTCACAGAAATTATTTTTCCAGGGAAAGATGAGTATTAGGTGCATAGACTTGTGCTTAGAGAATGAGCTTACTGCAAACCGATGCTTTAAAAATTGATTTTAACGGCAAAAATTGGCGAGTGAGTACCACCTCGCTGCTTCCAGTCTGAACAAACTTTACTCCAAACAATGGGTCCTTCGACTTGCCGACAAGACCCTCCATTCTCATACTCATTAATTATTCACGAGGATAACAGCCAATTGCAAGAGCGAAAATTGGGTCACGTGATGATACTGGAAACCCGGTCCAGTACAATCTAAAAGCCGGGGAGGGTATTGAAATCAGCAGGGAAGAGCTGGGGCTTAATTAATTCTTTTCCAGTTGCTCAGGGACGCCTATTCCCTGAACTGATTTAATTTTGTTCCAGTTCCTTTGGGATGTCCCTTAGGTACTGGAACAAAATTAAATCAGTTCAGGGAAAAGGTGTCCCTGAAGAACTGGAAAAGAATCAATCTCTGTAAGTGAAAACGTTCAACACAACAAACAACAACATAGACTTTATTTGATGCGTTTTGCATCCAAAGTACAGTAAATTATAAAGACAGCGTACTGTTTTACAAATTGATAAATGGTCACATTGCAATAATTCCCACTAATGTTTATTGGCCAATCGCGCGTAATTCCAACTGCGAGCAGATGACTTTTCAGGCACGCTATACTCGTTTAGTAACTAATATATTTCATCTAACCTGAAAACTGGCAAAACTGCCTCATTGCCAACATCAAGAACACATCTCAAACCTGCAAAACTAATAAAAATACGCATATCAGTGAAAAGAATAAGCTTCTATTTTCCACCCACCGACGCATTTCTATCGAACCGGTCAGAGTCCGAACCCGGTTTCTCAATAAACACTAGCCTGCGAGCCAGCTCTACAGTGGGTTTTTTCGGATATTCGATTTTTTGGCGCGCGGGATTCGTAACAAATTCTTCTCTGGAAAACCCACTAGAGAGCCGGCTCGCAGGCTAAATAAACACCAGCTCTTACATTTCATGCCTACGCCACTCTCGTTCTCCTTTAGGGTTACAAAATTCGGTAGTTTGATTTATAATATTATAGTACATTTGAAATCTTACCTCATGTTTTTTCTTGTCCAATATATTGACAGCTGTTCGAGTCTTGCTTTCCAAACCTGGTACAAACTTTTAGCTGGGTATCTTTCACCTATGAAAGGTATACAAATAGCAAACAATTTAACTAAAATTTCGTAAGTTTGCGTTGTGTTACCAATATTGCACAATTCTAAACGGAAAAAAATAATTACAGGTTTACCTTTCTTATTGGTCACCGTCTGCACAACTTTCATAATCCAAAAGTCAAGGGACTGCACCGACATTTTCGTCCCAGTTATTCTTATCGAGGCCATGGTGCGAACTATCAAGTGAAGTCGATCGCGACCCAGCGCTAAATGGAAATTCAGACTTCAACACGACGAATACACCTCACGTCCCAAGTGATTTCGATTCAAGCGTAGTTTTTATAAACTCCGCTCAAAAGTGTAAACAGAACAAAGGGCTATGTAATTAGTTTACTGTGATTTACGGGCTTAATCCAACCGCTTATCACAGATGAAAGTCGCATTATTTCGGTTTTGATAATAACACACGGGTATATGCAAACCACTCTTATAATGAAATTCGCTCTTGTTCTCTTTGTTGTATCACAACAACCGACATCAAGACAAAGAAGTTGATTCTACCACTTCAAGTCTTTCTCTTTCAATTTTGCCTCCCAAATAATTAATGAGCATGAGAAGTCATTTCAAATCCTCCAATTCGGACTGGACCATATTTCAAGTCCTTGCAATTAGTTCCAGTCCTCGGCTCCGCCTCGGACTGGAACTAATTGCTGCGGACTTGAAATACGGTCCAGTCCTCATTGTCGGATTTGAAATATTACATCAAATCTCATTTAGACAACAAAAACTGTCTCGCAAATAATAAAATATTCAACACTTGAGCTTAATAGGGTCTTATTGGTTTTGTTTATAATAGCGACGATGCCTTATGGCAAAAAGTTAGTACTATTGAAATATGGATTAACTAAGGTGGTGTGAACAATTGGGTAGAGTTAGTCCTTGAGTGTGATTGAATTCGAGTAATACCCTTTTACTCCACAAAACCTTATGGAATAATTATTGTTGATCTGGAACTATATGAAGGTGGTATAACAAGCGTCGTAGTTTTAAAACTTGTACCTGTGGATTATTAGAAAAGGAACTTGCTCAAAAGAACGCCAATATCCCCCACCTGTCGTGTACTCTGCAAGAAACTTTGTCGATAATCGTCACACAGCTGAACGTGGAAGAGAAGGTGGATAGTAAATCCAGTAACACGTCACAGAAAGAAGCTAAAAAGGAAGAAGGACTTTTCAAATTGACAGAGTTATCAAGCTCTCATCTTGCAGTGATCTTGGAACCTGACTTTGAACCCCATTGTCGTGTCATTATCCAAAGTACCAAGGCCAGTGGGATTAACTGTCTATGTGACAGCACTCAGCATCAACAAAGTAACCCAAAGCAACTGAAAACCAGAAAGCAAAAGCTATGATGGTCACTTTCTGTAATGGCTTTTAGTACATTAACGATAGATGTACAAAGGGGCGAATCTCAGCCCGCTCGGCATGGTATCGAGCATATTAACAAGCTATTAGATGAAGAGCTTTCTCAGTTACGAGCTCTCAAAACCCAGAGACGCAAGGAGGAGCCTTTTGTTTTACGAAAAGAGAAATCGGAAGTTGAGGATTGGCATGGATATCACCATAGAGTACAATACTTTAGAGATCAAAACCAAGGATTTGCGAGCGAGAGCTATGAATGCAAGGCCAACAACATTATTCCTTTCGCTGAAAATTCAATGTTTTCCAAAAAGAACAGGAACCATTTTACTAATGAATTTTCTAAAGATAAACGAATTGTGGCGAAGGGTGAGATGCCATTTTTTCAAGTCAATTCAGATGGTATTTCGCTGTCATGGCGGCTTCCAAGGCTGGTGTCCACACGAAATGGAGCCGAGAATATCTTTGAGACTGTCATCCAGGACCCGATTCTTGAGAACCAGAAACGCCTTTCAAAGAGACACATTGGCGCGGCAAAGCTATCGGGAAAGCTGATTAAAGCTCGAGCAAAAATCCTACCGGATCTGAGCACGAGTGATAGCAATGAGAATGAAGAACTGAAGGAAACGCTTGTCACGACACAATTTGATATGAAAGGGGAAGAGGAAAGCATTGAATCGGAGAAAATTACCAGGCGAATTCAAACTAGGGCGGACAGAATGAGGAACAAGACTTTCAATTTAGCTTGCACGCGAGAACAGATTGATTACAAGTCGGCGAATGGTAACGAGGATCAAGATTGTACTTTCTGCGCATGTCCAGCTTTTTTGCACCAGCGGCGACCTCATAACGACGGGAAAATCCAGCCAACACGCGACAGAAAACGCGCGAAAAAGGCTGAAATGGAGACAATGTTTTTGCCGCAAATTGAGAATTCGATCTGCTCTTCCAAAGTACGCGTGAAGAAACCGCTTGCTCAGGAGTGTGAGAAATGTAGGAAAAGACTCCAGACTGCTGAGCTAAACAGAACTGCTCTAACCACAGCGCCTAAGACCACATCTGTTAGAACGAAATCTGAGACACGAAGGACTGATTGCTTGACTAGAGAAAAACCAGTTCGGCCAGCGACAAAACCGGCTGAAGATACTACTAAAGAAGAGCTAAAACAAGCAGTTCGCTTGCCTTATTTGGAGTACACGGCCTATCTGGATAACGAAGGTTGCTGTTATATTTTACCGGGTGCATTTACATTGCATAAGAGAGACTATAATGTGTGGTCACGGAAGGGACAAAGGTCTGTTTCAAAACCGTTCACATCTCGTACAGTCATGTGTGGAACTAGTCTTCCTAGTTTAGTTCAAGATGAGAACGCTAAGTAGCGCGTCAAATAGCGTCAAAATATAACATGCTATTGTGATTTGTATGCTTTCATTTAATGATAACAGTGTTCATATAAAAAATACCCTAACAAATCTGTCGTTTTTGAAACGCTCACGGCCGAAACCAAATTCGGAAGTATTTACCTTATTTAGAAATAAAATTTATTGAAACATGTAAGCTAGTTACAATGCCAGATACAGAACAAATGATGTGAAGTTTCAAAGTTTGTGTGATCCGGTAAGGTGGGGACATTTAGCTCAATGTCTTCACAAACCTAAACCTTAAGAAAGGACAAAGAAAAGAAAAGAAAAAATATATAGATACATCATACATCCAGTGGCACCACGTGTCTTCTTGGTTATGCAATCAAGTAAAAATAGCTATGTTATTGCGTTAGAGTCGACAGTATTTGTGTTAATAGATAGAAGAAATAATGAAATAAGTACATACCCTCGTGTGGAAAAGCGACAGGTGGTAAATTTGACTCGACTAGCATTTCTTGTATATTTTTGATTCAATTACTAAACTCAACATGGATTAAAAGGTGTACGTATTACTGTCGGACCATGATATTAAAAGGAGGAGGGTTCACCTAGTTGCTGCATATTTTCAATCGTTGGCTTTGGAAGATTTTTTCACGGATTTATTTTTTAAACTGTCAAGGAAAAGACAAGGGAAGTTTGATCACTTTGGTTCAACAATGAAAATGACTGAAACTTAAACTCAATAAAAACAGTCGTTGTTGAGCACAGTTGATCGCGAAGCAAACTGAACTAGCCAGTACATCACAAAATGACATAACTTCCTATCTTGAAATCTGACCACCTGAATACAACATCCCAGGTTTAGGAATTAGTGGCTTACGCATTTTCTAAGGTGTTCGAGGAGTATGCACCCAGAGAAAATTTGAAAACTTGATCATGCCCTTAGCCCATTGCATGTCATTCCCTTTATTGAGAGCACGTCAAATCACTCAGACACATTAGCCACATCCACAAATTCATTTTCTGCTAAACAATAACCATTATGAAGACAAAGACAGGATTTATACAGCACAAGTAAGAAATCCGGAGCCGCTCCTCGTCTCTTTTAAAAGTTTCCCGGCAAAAACTTTATCGAGGCAGAGGGCTTACTTCGAAATGTCAATCACCTTTTGTCGAAAACTAAAAGTTTAGCTACTGAAGAGTTTCGCTTTCTATCCCTTTTGCATACATTTGGACACCTTGAGGTCTAACTGATATTTCAATTGCGTATAAGGAAACTTCGGAAATTTGAAACTCGTGTAATCTTCGCTATTCGGGTTTCCTGTGTTGCACGCGCGTGCGCCAAATGAAATGGCGGGAATTCAGGCGGAAAAAATTCGGCCCATCATCGGAAAATTCTTCGCGGAGGCGAGCCCCCACTGCAGCACATCAGATATGAATATAGATGTTCAATAGGAGTAGAAACAAGAGCAGTAATAAATAATGACAGCTGGTCTGGCAACACACGTCTTTTTCGCTTTCTCCAAGTGCTTGGAATCTTGAATAAATCTCTAAATATGCGCAAACATAGCCCTATTTTCCTGAAGACATCAACGAAGAACCTTGAAAAAATGCTGATACTACTGCTGTATCCGGCGACATGTCTCTACACCTTTCATCACATATCCGAGCAGCAGACTAAGAAAGTAGTTTCAAGGGACTGTGTCACAATTTAAGGTTCGATTAATTTAGTGATTGTCTATGTTTGTTAAATAACCTTTCAACTGCTAGATCAGTGCAAATTTGAAGTATTTTCATGTGTTATCGAGCAGATGGAATTTGATTACGAATTGGCCTTGAATTTGTTTGGTTGAACAGTTTTCAAGTTAGATAGCAAGAGCTATTTAATCTTACTGAAGAATGCTTATGTAATGCAAATGTCAGTTACCTTTCCCTTCTTACACTACAGTGAAGTATAATTTAGGATTCTGAGTGTTTTAGTAGGCACAGGTCTCATAACATTTTGTTGAAACAACCGCAGAGCCCCTTTGAGTCAAGAAAAAGACAATTTATCGCGAGGAAGCACAAAATGGACACGCATAGACAACCGTTCTCCTAGATCAAGGTTTATTCGGAATTTCCTACTGATTTCCTACAGATTATTTCCGAATACGGAAACTTGCTTCAGTCATGCAAATTTGCGCTAATGTCCCCCCACAACTTTGAGAGTGTTGTGCCACAAATAATCAAGTGCGTCAATCTGTTCAGTTGTGAGCACATCTTTCACGATGTTGGTACTCACAGGTTAACCAGATGTGAAATATGATTTCCAAACGTCTGGAAACTGTCCAGCCAATCATACTGCCCATTATTATTCACGTGACTTTGATATTAACCAATGAGAAGGGTCCTTATAGGTGAAGGTTCTACTAAAGCCTTCCGTCACTAAAAGATCGCTTATCAAAAGGGCTTAGGATCTTCAGTTGATGGCTTCCGACAAGAGAACCATTTTGGGCAGAATTCTCGTTAACGTTTGATAGTATTGTATATCGACCATAGCCAGCTTACTTATGATACGTGCGTATTAAAACGACGAAGACATTTTAACGAATTCCGTCCCAAGAAATAAGGTAAGGCGAACTTGCTGATGTACAGACGATATTTCTTTAAGATATCCCTTTATGTTCCCTTAATAATGTTTTGCCAAATACTATAACCTATAACTATAACTTAAGGCGCTGTAATCCGTGTTTGCACATTTGTCGAGGTGTTTGGCTTTGAACTCGCTTATGATTTAAATGAGAAGTTGTGTGATTCGATATAAATACGAGGTACTTGCATAGCTACAAATCTTCTAATATTCCTCAGGTAGAATGGATTGTTAATCTTCCGTACAGTATGTCAAAATACTAAATCAACAGTAACAGCATCTAGTTTGTGTATCATTATAATAATTATTTTGCAAGGAAATACGATAAAAACCTAGACAAAGAATTCATCGTGACCTTCTAGAGATTTCAGATTTCAAATTTCTCAGATTTCTCTCGACGTTTAATAGATAACAAACGAAAGCTGGACGAAATTATGTAATGAGATATTTATTTAAATCAAAAGATATAAATGATTATTAACAACTATACTTATAAACGGCCCTTTCTAAATTGCGTTGTATCTTTCCTTAACAGCTCATATCGTTTATCAAAACCTAAAGTCAATATTGTTGGGAGATTACACAGTTTGTATTGCTAACCTTTCCAGTGCTATTAACTTCATTTAGCTCTTGACAGCCTTAGCATCACGCAAAACACGTACGTACAAAAGAGAAGAGTTTTATCGTTTTTGATTTACATTACAAGAAAATTGGAGCAGCTTCCATGCGGGCCGTTTTAAAGCTGAAGTTTTTTAAAACGTGATGCATCAGGTGCTAGCGTTGGAGCAGAGCTAGATCCTAGTTGATCGGACACATGTCCATTAAAATTCTTTGGCCGGACATTTGGCGATTTTGATCGGACAATGTCCGATGACCGGCAGTAATATCCAGCTCTGTTTGAGCAAATGAAATTAGGTACTCCAGTTATGTTAATGAAATTAGGTACTCCAGTTATGTTAATATCCAGTTATGTTAATACACACCATCTTGTAAAGTGATCACTCCAGATTGGCCCCACCCTGCTCTTGTGCGCTCCTTTTAAAAGTATTTTTATACCACTTTCTTTTCGCCGGATCCAGTTGTTGTTGTTGTTGCTGTTTGTGTGTTCGCATCGCTTGTTGTTGTTGTTATAGGTGATGTGGTCAATACAACTGACGTTTCGATTTTTTCCCGAAACTCCCATTTTAACTGCAAATATCGCGAAAAATTAACATATCGAAAAGATACGTCTGTCATCGCACTACACTGAAGTCATGTGCCCCTTATACGTGCTTCGAGAAAATGGGCCCTGAAAACCTAGAGGGAGGTACCGTGCTTCGAGATAATGGGCCCTGAAAACCTAGAGGGTGGTACCACCCGGTACCCACCAAATATTTTGGAAAGCCTGGATCCCTAAGAAGTACCGTTGTTTTGACTCCTCCCTAGTTCACTTCACTTTATTGATAGAGTCCTCTAGTTAAGGACTCTAACTCAGCAACCTCTCGAAAACGGCCATACTATGGCTTTCTACAATGACATGGTCCAGACTTCAGACTTCAGACTTTTTTATTCTGACTTTTAAATATTATTTACAGGAGTGGTTGATCCGTAAATAGACTAACTAATCGAGGCGGACCAGCCTTATCAGGGTTTTTAATACATATATTGTAACACGGTTTTTGCTCAATTTATATTAAGATTGAAGAAGAAGAAGATTTTTTTTAAACCAGAAAAAAAGGAAAAGGAAGGAAAAGGAAAGCATAGTTTTATCGGCATCACTTTTATAGTTGGTAAAGAGAAAGAAAGAAAAAGAAAAAAAAACAAAGTCAAGGCCTGTGATTTTTTAGCGCATGCCTGATTTGGCCGTAGAATCAATGTAGTCATCGTACCTGTATAAAATATCGATTAGGGTAGAATGATTTTCTTTGCAACGCTTCTTTGGAAGCGATAAACTGTTCCAATCTGGTGTTATGCGCACTACAAAACTATAAACATTCGTCCGAGCATACGGTATCCGCAGATAATGGGAAATCAGCCCGGCCTTGTAGTCCTTTGTTATGCAGAAGCAACCTGGCGTTTTTCCTCCGTTCTTCTAAAGTGCACCAGTTTAGTGTATAAACAAAGAGGCCACAGCCCCCTTGGAGTAGTCCCTCCTCTAAGCTTTCTCGATTTCATCGCGCAAACTAACTGTGTGGGGGTCCCCACACAGAGCCGTTTGTTATTGGTTTTGTATTTCCTGTCATCATCATCTTCGTCGCCGTTATTCCTGCTGGTGCTGTTGTTGTTCGTGTTGTTGTTGGTTGTTGTTTTTACATCTGTTGTTATTGGTTTTGTATTTCTTGTCATCATCTTCGTCGCCGTTATTCCTGCTGGTGCTGTTGTTGTTCGTATTGTTGTTCGTGTTGGTTGTTGTTTTTACATCTGTTGTTATTGGGTTTGTATCTCTTGCCATCATCTTCGTCGCCGTTATTACTGCTGGTGCTGTTGTGTTCGTGTTGTTGTTGTTGGTTGTTGTTTTTACATCTGTTGTTATTGGTTTTGTTTTTCTTGTCATCATCTTCGTTGCCGTTATTACTGCTGGTGCTGTTGTGTTCGTGCTGTTGTTGGTTGTTGTTTTTACATCTGTTGTTATTGGTTTTGTATTTCTTGTCATCTTCGTCGCCGTTATTGCTGCTGTTGTTGTATAATCGTTTCTTCTCGTCTTTATATCGTCTGTTTTGTTTTTGAGATATTACAGTAAAATAATATTTTCCAGCCCTCGGTCACAGGTTTTCCCTACAAGGAGTATTTACCGAGGGTAGCATTAAATATTATCATCTGATAATATACATATGGCCCTCCAAAAAAACAATATTTGTCCTAACAGCAATTAATCGTAGGCCTTCGTTAATAAAACCGTGACGTTTGTGTTGTTAATAATAATAATAATAATAATAATAATAATAATAATAATAATAATAATAATAATAATAATAATAATCTAGTAAAAATCTAAAACTATGTACAATTACATATTGTTATAAAAAAGTGTCTTTAAAAGTATAAAAAAATATATATATATATACAATAATAATAGCGACCCCGAGAATAATAATAAGAAATAATAATAATAATAATAATGGAGATATACATTATTTACAGCAATAATTATAGTGATAATAAAAGTGGCTTATAACTCTTGAAAATAACGCGAATAAAAGGAACTAAATGCTAAAAATCTATATCGTAAAACTCTCCTAAACTCTATTCTCTAATTCCTCCCATTTCTCTTTGCACGTCAAAGTCACATTGTTCAATATTCAATGGAACACGCTTAGTACTGCGTGAACCGCGTAAACAAAGAAGTGCTGACTTGAGGATAGCAAAGGATACTTTTGTTCGTATCCATGCGATTGTTGTACTGTAATGCTCGCCTTTCTTTGTTGAAATTAGCTCTGCTAGTCGACTATGATAGCGCTTACATTCATTGGCCATTCCACCCGTTGTGGTATACACTAGTGGCGTAAATGTCCCTTTTTCTACCTCTAACACTCTACTTGCATACGCCCTCTTCTTTTCGTTCTCATGCTGGCGGTAAATTTGATCCAGGGTAAGGTCCTTATAAGACTCTGCATTTGGGTGGAAAACCCTCACATCGAAAAAGGCAGAGCTTTGTCTGTCCCAAAACCCTCGGGCATGAACATCTAGCCGGGCATCTCTTGCTACATTTGTTCCTCTCGTCAATACCTCGCCAGTAATCTCCTGGAGGACCGGTTCTACTTGTACATCATGGCAGACCATGTTAAGCATGTCCGCCTCGAGGTCGCGCAGCTCATTGTGCCTTTGTATGACGAATCCCCCTCGCTTACAAATCATAGCGTGATCAACTGTGAATACGTCTCCGCAGACACAAGTGGAGGGCGTATCCGCTATGGGCCAGTCATAGCGGAGATGGATGGCATCCTTGAACTCTCTCTTATTAAGGGTAAAGTTCATCTCTTTGAGAGGAATGACCGTCAGCCAGCTAGACGCGCCTTTTTCTGTAGCAAGGTCAGCGGCTCTTTTCGTATTGTCGGAGAGAGCACTTTTCATTTCCTCTAGCTTTTCTTTGAGGTGATCCTCCTTTTTCCTGCGGCTACTATTCTGCAGTGTTCTTATTGCGTCATCATCCGGGAGTGCATGTTCCTGAGCCACTATTTGCTGCACTAGGGGCGTGGTTATCGTAGTTGACGCCTCGTGTTCTTTGGTGGCATTTTGACACGGGTTTGTGAGACCCATTCCCCCCATGCGGACGGGGAGTGCAAGCAGTTCACGCTCAGCGGGCGTGCACATGTGCCCTGTAATAGCTGGTATGAAGGTGTTACTAATTGCGCGCTCTAGAGGCGCTAAAAGGTCCTCGATATAATAATAATAATAATAATAATAATAATAATAATAATAATAATAATAATAATAATAATAATAATAATAATAATAATAATAATAATAATAATAATAATAATAATAATATAATAATAATAATATAATAATAATAATAATAATAATAATAATAATAATAATAATAATATAATAATAATAATAATAATAATAATAATAATAATAATAATAATAATAATATAATAATAATAATAATAATAATAATAATAATAATATAATAATAATAATAATAATAATAATAATAATAATAATAATAATAATAATAATAATAATAATAATAATAATAATAATAATAATAATAATAATAATAATAATTTTTTTTTTTTTTTCAAATATTAATAACTCTTTATTCACAATCTAGTAAAAATCTAAAACTATGTACAATTACATATTGTTATAAAAAAGTGTCTTTAAAAGTATAAAAAAAATATATATATACAATAATAATAGCGACCCCGAGAATAATAATAAGAAAAAAAATAATAATAATAATGGAGATATACATTATTTACAGCAATAATTATAGTGATAATAAAAGTGGCTTATAACTCTTGAAAATAACGCGAATAAAAGGAACTATATGCTAAAAATCTATATCGTAAAACTCGCCTAAACTCTATCCTCTAATTCCTCCCATTTCTCTTTGCACGTCAAAGTCACATTGTTCAATATTCAATGGAACACGCTTAGTACTGCGTGAACCGCGTAAACAAAGAAGTGCTGACTTGAGGATAGCAAAGGATACTTTTGTTCGTATCCATGCGATTGTTGTACTGTAATGCTCGCCTTTCTTTGTTGAAATTAGCTCTGCTAGTCGACTATGATAGCGCTTACATTCATTGGCCATTCCACCCGTTGGGGTATACACTAGTGGCGTAAATGTCCCTTTTTCTACCTCTAACACTCTACTTGCATACGCCCTCTTCTTTTCGTTCTCATGCTGGCGGTAAATTTGATCCAGGGTAAGGTCCTTATAAGACTCTGCATTTGGGTGGAAAACCCTCACATCGAAAAAGGCAGAGCTTTGTCTGTCCCAAAACCCTCGGGCATGAACATCTAGCCGGGCATCTCTTGCTACATTTGTTCCTCTCGTCAATACCTCGCCAGTAATCTCCTGGAGGACCGGTTCTACTTGTACATCATGGCAGACCATGTTAAGCATGTCCGCCTCGAGATCGCGCAGCTCATTGTGCCTTTGTATGACGAATCCCCCTCGCTTACAAATCATAGCGTGATCGACTGTGAATACGTCTCCGCAGACACAAGTGGAGGGCGTATCCGCTATGGGCCAGTCATAGCGGAGATGGATGGCATCCTTGAACTCTCTCTTATTAAGGGTAAAGTTCATCTCTTTGAGAGGAATGACCGTCAGCCAGCTAGACGCGCCTTTTTCTGTAGCAAGGTCAGCGGCTCTTTTCGTATTGTCGGAGAGAGCACTTTTCACTTCCTCTAGCTTTTCTTTGAGGTGATCCTCCTTTTTCCTGCGGCTACTATTCTGCAGTGTTCTTATTGCGTCATCATCCGGGAGTGCATGTTCCTGAGCCACTATTTGCTGCACTAGGGGCGTGGTTATCGTAGTTGACGCCTCGTGTTCTTTGGTGGCATTTTGACACGGGTTTGTGAGACCCATTCCCCCCATGCGGACGGGGAGTGCAAGCAGTTCACGCTCAGCGGGCGTGCACATGTGCCCTGTAATAGCTGGTATGAAGGTGTTACTAATTGCGCGCTCTAGAGGCGCTAAAAGGTCCTCGATGTCAGGGAGTGTTCTTAAATAATACGACCATCTGTGCTTCAGCCCGAATGTGAAGGCAGCATACGAGGCCTGTGGATTTGTTACTGCAAATTCAGCAAGCTTCACCACTTGGTCAGCCCAGTCTTCCACCTTCCCATTCACATACTCCTCCAGGTGAGATCTAGAGCCTAACGCGGCGCCGAGATGTTTTTGGCCTTGAGTAGAGATGTTTATTGCCGTGTCACCAAATGCTTCCCTCGCTGCCTGCTCCTTTTCTGGTTTGATAACTAACCAACATTTCTTAGCATTGGGGAAATACCCCAAGCTAGGTCCCATTTCATTCAGACAGTCCCACCACTTTCTTAGCTCCTCGAGCGAACCGGCACCTGTTGCGTCATCTGCATACCAGCATTGATTAGCGCTGCTGGATAGATTCAGACGGGTTATCAAAGGCTGGAGGCTTATGGCATAGAAGCTCATTGCTAAAGGGTCACCCTGTGTAGTGCCCTCTGTAGATTTCAGTTCTTTACCACCCGTAACAAAAAGGCGCGCAGGTGTTCTATAGGTGTTGTTGGCGTATGTAGCTAAGATGGGACATAACACCGCGACATTGTGTAGCGCAGAGGCCCTATTCAGCGAATTAAATGCGTTCGATGCGTCAATAAGTAACACGGCATCAGTGTCGTCAGCATCGAATATGCTGTGCATGGCGTGAATAGCTGCCTCGGCTCCGCTCTTCAAGCCTGCGCACACTTGCAGTGCACCGCTGGCCTCAATTATATCCGGCTTCGTCACCCTCGTTACGCACTTAGCGGTTATTCTCCTGATCACTTCTCCAACTCCAATCGGCCGAACCTCAGCATTACCCTTGTCGAGTGGGATTAATCGATTTGCTAGAATCGGCTCGATTGTGGCAGGATCAATGAGCTCTGTGCAAAGTCTCTTAGCAAGAACCGCAATGGCATCGCAAAGATTTGTGCTGGACTTTTTAAAAGACTTGCAGGCGAGCATTCTTCTAAATCCGTTAGCGTCTACCCCTGAGGGGCCACCAGATCCTTTTGTCTTGAGTGCCGCCTCTCTAACCATCTCTCCGTTTATCTGTTGGAATAGGACTTGGGGGACATCCTCGATTGGACCATAGAGCAGAGTTCCTAGCTGGGCTTCCTGTGCTTTCGGGTGTTTATCCATAAGTTGTTTCATTACATCGTCAGTAAGTGGAAGCACGCCACCGGAGTCCTCTTCGTTCAGGTACCGCAAAGCGGAATTTATCTGTCCCTCTAGAACCAGTTTTGCAAAAATCTTAGCTTTATTCGGAGGCTGAGATTTTCGAGGTTTTGCGAGGCGCTTTTGTATCACTCGCCCTTCGCGCAACAGTGAGTCTAGCTCGCCTTCTTTCCATAATGCTAATCTCCTTGATAAGCACTCCTGGTGATCTTTAGCTTTTGAACCTTGGCTAGGTTTTTGCAGCGCGAGTGCCAAGAGTACAATGGCTGCCGTTAAAGCTATATGCTGCGTTTCTGTTTTATTGTTCCAGTCATTGATGTGTTTAGTGATCTGGTCAATAAAATCTCGACCGATTTTCCCATATGGGACCAGAAAGGTGTTCTTCCGCCAGGTCGTCACTTCATTGTATGCATTAACAATAGCTGTTGTGTTGAGCCATATTTCCGCTCCATCACTTTTGCGCCCCCAGTAAACGCTTGACGGCTTGCTCACGGGATCGTAATCAGGTAAACGACCCGGCACCTCTGAATGGGATTGATTTTTAGCAACACCTAGCGGCTCGTCAACAGATCTTGGGTCCTCTTGGGATTGTGTAGTAGGCATATGCAAATCCGAGTTACTTGGGGGTGGAAAAGAGTAATTAGCATTTTCGCTTCGGTGATCATTAATATTTCCACTTTCGCCTTCGATATTTTCGATATTTTCTTGGCTTGATCCATGATCGGCGGCTACAGCACCAGATAAACTAAGATCACTCTCATCAGACTCCACAACACTCCGCGCAACGTTTACACTACCGTCATGTTCCATTTTTTCCAGTCTCGACGCTTGATCTCGTAAGTTTTGGCTTTTCAGCTCGAGGTGTCCATAACCTTTCCCGTCCCATAACTCTTTCATAATTTCAATATAGCCTTTCTTTCTCCCGTTGCGGTTGCAGGGTGGATTTTCCGCAGATGTTAGAGCCTTCGCTTCTCTCTTGCATTCCATAACATCCTTGTTCATTTGCTCTGTCCATTTCACCTTAGCTTTTCTCGACATCTTGCTTTTTTGATCTATAATGATCGTTCTTCTTTGTCGATTGAACTTGCTTTTTCTTGCCGCGAGCAATCAATAATCGATGAAACCCATTCCTATAGACATTCCTTCGTAATCAAGGACTGAAGATGACTGCTAGTGTTTTACACTTTATATTTTCATTAGATTACTTCACCAAAGCAATCTTATGTTATTTTTTGACGACTTCAACTTCTTGAAACCACTAAATTTTGTTCGCGTGACCTGTTTCTTATGTCGTCATAATAATAATAATAATAATAATAATAATAATAATAATAATAATAATAATAATAATAATAATAATAATAATAGTAGTTGTAGTCGTAGTTGACGCCTCGTGTTCTTTGGTGGCATTTTGACACGGGTTTGTGAGACCCATTCCCCCATGCGGACGGGGAGTGCAAGCAGTTCACGCTCAGCGGGCGTGCACATGTGCCCTGTAATAGCTGGTATGAAGGTGTTACTAATTGCGCGCTCTAGAGGCGCTAAAAGGTCCTCGATATAATAATAATAATAATAATAATAATAATAATAATAATAATAATAATAATAATAATAATAATAATAATAATAATAATAATAATAATAATAATAATAATAATAATAATAAAAATAATAATAATAATAATAATATAATAATAATATAATAATAATATAATAATAATAATAATAATAATAATAATAATAATAATAATAATAATAATAATAATAATAATAATAATAATAATAATAATAATAATAATAATAATAATAATAATAATAAATAATAATAATAATAATAATAATAATAATAATAAATAATAATAATAATAATAATAATAATAATAATAATAATAATAATAATAATAATAATAATAATAATAATAATAATATAATAATAATAATAATAATAATAATAATAATAATAATAATAATAATAATAATAATAATAATAATAATAATAATAATAATAATAATAATAATAATAATAATAATAATAATAATAATAATAATAATAATAATAATAATAATAATAATATAATAATAATAATAATAATAATAATAATAATAATAATAATAATAATAATAATAATAAATAATAATAATAATAATAATAATAATAATAATAATAATAATAATAATAATAATAATAATAATAATAATAATAATAATAAATAATAATAATATAAATAATAAATAATAATAATAATAATAATAATAATAATAATAATAATATAATAATAATAATAATAATAATAATAATAAATAATAATAATAATAATAATAATAATAATAATAATAATAATAATAATAATAATAATAATAATAATAATAATAATAATAATAATAATAATAATAATAATAATAATAATAATAATAATAATAATAATAATAATAATAATAATAATAATAATAATAATAATAATAATAATAATAATAATAATAATAATAATAATAATAATAATAATAATAATAATAATAATAATAATAATAATAATAATAATAATAATAATAATAATACAATATTTCTATAGCGCCATTTCCTGAAGCTCAATGGCGCTTTACAATTATCTAAGTAACTAAAACGAAGAGGTTAAGGTATGAGTATACCTTTGCACGAGGGATGTCACTTTTTCGCGAAAAAAAATCACTATCGTGTCATTATTTACACTACAAGGGCCAATTATATATCGTTTTAAAGCTTATGGAATGGCCTTACTTACTAAGTGGTATATTTCTTTGCAACGGTAATCTGATGGATCATTTTCGTCATTTTGTGCTTCAGAGGAAAAGTACCAATTTTTGCTTTTTAAGAGTTCCTGCCACTTCCAGTTAATGTTAAAAGCTCCAGATTTCTGCAAAATGTATTCCTTAGAGTGCGATCTGAAAAAAGGTGTGCGGGATTATTGATATTTTACATATTTGCGGAAATATCACGTAAAAAAGGTTGAAAACAGATATTTTTGGCAATGCTAACACAAAAATTAGCATAAAATATGTTTTAAAAGGAAAATCAAAAATCCCGCACACCTTTTTTTAGATCGCCTTCTAAAGAATAGATTTTGCTTATATTTGGAGCTGTGCAATTTAATTGGAAGAAGATGGAACTTTTTAAAGAAAGTCGGTCGTTTTTTCTTTAGAGCTAACAAAATATATGTTCATGTACAATATAATGAAAACAAAAGTATTCATCAGATAGACCAATCTTTTAGCTTTAAAATGATATATGAACGACGTTTGTGGTGTAAATTGTGACGCGATACGAATATTTTCCCCGCGAGACCCCTCAAAGGTATACTCATACCTTAACGAAACAAATTTACAGTTCAAATATTAAAACGATCTAAAAACAGCATCAAAAAAGATATAATAATGAAATATAACTTTAAAATGACTAAAATAAAATAAAAATAACTAATAAAAATGATTAATAAAAACTAAAAACTAAAACTAATCATATACCTGTTTAAAAAGGTGTGTTTTTAGGTTATTTCTTTTTTTTATTGCATTCTTGCCGCTATAGCACTATTTACTAACAGTTGGCACATTTGAATAAGTGAATTTAATCATGATTTCTTTTTTAGGATTTCCGCTATATTATAAGACAAAAGGGCCTGCCGCCAACTCAAGACGGAATTCCTTTTATAAAGACGCCGCAATTTCAATTGGTCCTTGATTTTCGTGGGCGAAAAAAGAACAAGAATATTGACGGAAAGAAGATGGAAAAGTCGACGTAGCATGACTTCTAAATTGCATGGCTTCTGCTCACTCGTTGTTTGTTCAAAGCAGTGACGAAAGAGACAAGTTGGTGACAAGAAAACCAGCAAAACACAGAAGGTGAAATTAATTGGTAATAGCGACAGGAAAAGCCTTCACTTCATGCATGGGAACTCGATGAGTCACAGCCAAGCTTTTATAGCCATAACAAGAAAAGAGGTTCGTACAAACACTCAAAAAGGAACTCCATACTGAAAGACATCGAATAAAAGGAAGGAAGGGAAGGAAGGCCAGATTCAAAGAGAACAGTATTGCATGTCGTAAAAGTGGAGAGATTAAAAGACAAGAAGGAAAAGTTAAAAACTTTTTTCTCGCAATTAACAGAGAAAGGTCCAACCATACAGGACGTTAGAGCGGGATGTTAAAAGTGAAGAATACGGTAAATAATTGAAGTTCAAGCCGACAAGAATATTGAAAATTTAATCGACATCGTTAGGAAAGCTCAACTCTTGAAGACAACGTCATGAACAACGCATGTGAACTTGATATGGGGACTATAAATAAAAGTCGCCGCAATTAGCACTCCCAGTAAACAAATTATTATTTATCTGTGGAGTAAAGCACATTTCTCCGAAAGGAAGAAAGATTTTGGATATCGAGAAAATCTGGTCGTTCCCAATTGCTGTGTTGAAAATAAGGAAACACATGAACCAACCTTTCGAGTTGAAAGAAAAAGATAGTAGAAAATGAAAATAAGCTGGGAAAAGGCCAGCTAATTGCTTATTAACATGAGCAGCCATTTGATACCCTAGAAAACTTTGCATTGTATAACCAGTGACGGGAGAATTCTATTTCGAGAAAAGCTACAAGATTGCACCTTGGGCACTTTGTAAGATAAAGGAGAAAATTTAACTTGAAAGTCTAATTTTAGTGAAAAGTGAATCTTCCTCAAGCGCAAATCTCTACTTGGCGTAACAAAGAACACACTCAAGGCTATATCAGATGCTCTACAAGGTTAATTATCGGTTTCAAAAGCCTGTAAGAGAAGGAGAGATCGGATTTTGAAAGTCAAGTCCCTACACGTCGCGTCGTAGTGAAGTAGACTTTAGTTTCACAGCAAATATCAACAGACCAGCACCTCTTTTTAGTGTGCGCGAGAATAGGGGAGTGAACGAATTCTACAACAAGCCCAGCACAAGATATTCCGACCGAGAGTTCCAAATGGCAAAGACGTAACCGAGAGTTTGGACAAGAATCAAAGGAGAAAATTGAAAAGATCAACCAGCCAGAAGAACAGCGATATTCGTGAAACCGCAACTATTCTAGCCAATACCAGTATAGCAGGGTGTCTAACTCGAACCGAGAACATTTACGGAACATTCTAGAGAATTTCAAAAAATCCCCAGGAATTGTCTGAAATTCTTACCTAGCAAACCAAAGAAGAAATAATTTAGTATGTGATGTCATACAGGAAAACATAAAGTAGAAGCAATCGAAATTTCAGAAAAATATTTACAATCTTTCCGACAAGGAGAAAACTCTGAAAACAAAACCTTTAGAAATATTAGATTTTCTTATGAAGTTTCCCTACAACGTTACGATAAGCGAGAAACACAGACACTGTGCACTCTAACGTGGAATTCAAAAGAGAGAAAGCAAAATACGCCATTTCACAGATACAGGAACCAATTCAAAAGAAAGTGGCTCACCGCGTTAATGAACAAGTGCCAAGATTGGCTTCAGTAGATGCGTCCCTAAGAAAACCAGGGAAAACCAATTAAACGTTAAGGAGACCAAAGAGTTCTGGCCGCCCAATTACTGTCAGAATATTTCCGATTATTCCTTTCATATATCTATAACTCCAAGCCTGGGGATTGCATTTCTCATCTTCGTCTCTAACTCAAGAAGAGTTTCAGGCTGAACGTGGCTTTTCACAAGAGAATAAAGTGATCTGTTCTTATCTCGATATCACATGTAAATAGAAAGCAACACGATAAGAGGACGTCCGTCTCTGAATAAGAAGAAAGTTCTTGGAGAATTTAGTTCACCCAAGGAACCAAGGTACTGCCTAGAAGGAGAGAAGAAAGATCTATCGGAGAAAGAAAGCGGCGAAAGTCGAAAGTGAAAAGATAAGAAAAGGGAACGTCTACGTTTAAGGTGCTGACGTTTGAATATCTTACATCGCATCTTTTAATAAGCCTTACCAGGAACTTGAAGAGAAAGCTTTTTGGTCAAACTGAAAGCTGCTGTTTTATGGTAAACCTCTGAAGAACAGAGAAGGCGAGAGAAGTAGAAATCTAAAAAGACAATTCTGTCGAAGGCAAGAAAGATACCAAGAGAGGCATTGAAAAAAAGAAGTTTTAGAATTATCCGATTGTATTTAGTTCCATCATCATACAAGGAACTCCAAGAATTTCAAGAAATTATCACGAATTCCGAGAAATTTTCAAGAATTCCGAGAAATTATAGGAAATGTCGCTGCACGTTCATCCGAGATCAATGACGTGGGTGATCCTAGAATCCGCTGCATATGTAGTCTTGGATATCGTGATCTTTGTGGGGAACTTGCTGCTAGTGATTGTGGTCTATCGGAACAAGACTATGCAGACCATCACTAACATGCTAGTCGTGGCTTTAGCATCAACGGACTTACTCACCTCCTGTATAACGCTCCCAATGGCTGCTGGGACATCCATATTAGGACGATGGATTTACGGGAAACTCGGATGCCAGCTGTTCGGATTCTGCAGCAAATTCTTAGTTTATGTATCAATATACACAATAACTCTAATAGCTATTAATAGGTATCTTAGAATACTTAAGCCTAAGGTTTACCGTAGGCATTTTACAGGTAAAAAGTGCTTTGTGTTTTTGGTTTTTATTTGGATTTTTCCAGCAATTGTTCGTCTCCTGCCCTCGGTACTGGGTTTCGCGGAATTTGTCTTTAGCTCGCAAACCGCGGGTTGCATGATGCGTTTTTATGACCGCAAAGTGCAATCGCCGTACACCTTTTTCGCGACCGTCATTTTTATCGCGCTTCCGATGCTCATCATAATATTCTGCTACACTTGTGTCTCACTGCGCGTGCGCAAGCATCGTCGCAATGTGATTGGCTCTTTAAATGCTGCCAGGAGTCATCGGAGCGAGCTGAGGCTCAGCATAGAGGAAGTGAAAATCACACGCACGCTTTTCACGCTGGTTTTTACTTTTCTCATTTGCTGGCTCCCTGTGTCTGTTGCGCTAATTATCGTACGCGCTGTTAAGGGATCCGTCCCGATTGTTGCGGCGCGAATCATGAACTGCCTGGTAGCGCTAAGCAGCGCTTGCACGCCATTCGTGTACGGCGCCCTTAACAGATCATTTAGAACAGAGTTCAAGAAAATATTATCGTGCACTGCACACCGCAGGCAGCCTCATCAGCCAGTAGAGCTGAATCCTATACCGCATGAGATCCCTGTGGAG
This sequence comes from Scolanthus callimorphus, assembly GCA_033964015.1. Taxonomy (NCBI): domain Eukaryota; kingdom Metazoa; phylum Cnidaria; class Anthozoa; order Actiniaria; family Edwardsiidae; genus Scolanthus; species Scolanthus callimorphus. Next base: position 33,459,051 of record CM066912.1, on the reverse strand, counting down.
TCTAGGAGGAGTGGGAGTGGGACAGACGCTAGTGGGCGGTCTGGGAACGGGTGCGCTATTCATAGTATTTAACAAAATAGAATGTTATTAGAATATCTACCATAGTAGCAAAACGTACGTGCAGACCCTGTGATGAGCAATTGAAGCTGGGTTTACGCATTTTAGTATTGTAAGATAGATATTATTCATCTAATAAAATATGCATTGTACATTATATAAGTCTTCGTTCCCATTCACAGCAAAGTACAAATGGAGTGACTAAAGACTCCTAGTCAGTAATTCCTTTGCTATTGATTTTGTTCGATATTAGTACATGCATCACATGTAGCAATATTGAAATAATCATCCACGAAGTTTTGTACTTCATGTAGCGAATTCGTTCGAAATTATCTCGGTACATTCCCTAAATCAGCCGATGGAAATGGATGCTTTCCCTGACTCGGTATGTTGCTAGGTTGACAAAATGGCGGCTGACCGAGGTTCTTCAGACGTTGTATTGTTAACCCTTTGTCCTCCGCCCGCGGGGGACTTTTTCGTCCCATCGTCCATGTAACCTCTTCTACAACGGACGCTACGACATATTGTAAGATGTATTCTTTGAATGTTCGCGATCGAGAACCAAGGGTATAAAACGCCCTCGACCAACGCAAGCAAGCTGGGCATCTAAAGGTCGTGGATATAGATCTCTTGATCAGTAGAGACTGTTTATAAAAAATATATCATTTTATTTATCTGTAAAAGAACATGATTATGATCACTATGATAATATCATCATTATATGCATTAAGTTCAGTTATTGCTTTTCTTTTGCTTCTGTTTTTGCATATTGTAATATTTTCTCTTTTTTGTTCCATCTGTGTTTCATAAATTGTTGTTTCTGTAAAACGTTTTGCAGCACACACACAGCGCAGTAGGTCATTCGAATTTTTATTCGAATTTTTATTCGAGATTCTTATTCGAGATTCTTATTCGAGATTCGTTAAAAATAGTGGCTTCATCTTGCTGATAAGTCGTGGTATCATTCAGATCCTATTCGCTTGCTATGAAACTTCCCGAACCTCTCGCATGTTTAGCTAGCGCGATTTCTAACCAATGAAATATAGCACCTTGTCCATGTTAAAAAGATGTGATGGTGAAAGTCTTCCTTCGAGCTTCCCTGCTTTTATATGCATATTTTAGGAAAACAGTTAACATTTTCGGAGCTGTTCACTAATAAGTTAATCTCATAAATGAAATGTTAGTTTTGGACACCAATCTAATCACTTGCAATGCAATTGTCTGTCACATCTTGCCGTGAGCGGGTTTTCTTGACAACCAGCTTAGTCAATGGAGCAAAAGTTGCAAGTCACAACTTGTCGTTAAATGACTTCTCGGTAGCCAGCTGACATAGTAGAATGAATCACTATTGAGAGGATGTTAAGGTTCAGTCATCCGCGCACATGCCCGTTAAGTCGTCGTTGCTGAGCAATCCCAGCCCTCTTAGCGGCCCCTTCCTCTGGCAGCAGCAGGCTTTGTCGCACTGTGGATAACACGTAGTAGGACAAGGGGCGGGACACACGGGGGGAGGGCGGGGAATAAGGACGATCAACGGCGCAGGCGCACGAGCTGGTAGCATTGGCGGTGGGGGTGGGGGTGCACAACAGAGTGGGCTACAAATAGGGGCACAAGATGCAGGGCAACTGGCTGGACATGTGTTAGGCGTAGATTGCGCCCTGGGGAGTACTGGTGGGGGTGCGGGTAGCGAGACCGGTCGTTCCTGGGCCCGAGCAAAGCAGCAGCTCGGAGAGCATTGTGGGTAACAGGAGGGAGAGCAGGAGCCTGGGCACGAGGGAGACAAGGGCCTGTTGACCTGCGCTGCGAAAGACTGCTGTGCTGGAAAAGACTGCTGTGCTGGAAAAGACTGCGTGATTGGCATTTGAGGCTGCGTTAAACAGCAGCCAGGAGTACAGAGCGGGTAACAAGACTGCGCGCAGCGCCCAGGACAAGACGGGCCTGGGGAAGGAGGGGGTAGAGGGAGCTGTAATGCCCGGGAACAGCATTGTTGGCGACACTGCGGGTAGCACGAGAGAGGGCAAGATGCCGGGCATGAAAGTGGAGCAGCGTGATAAGGTAGAATGACTGTAGAAATTTTAGATTGTTCTTTAGACTGGTATGGAGGGATATCAACTGCTTGATTCAACGACTGGGAAGCGCAGCAGCTCGCGCTACATCGTGGGTAGCATTGCGGAGAACAAGACGCCGGGCATGCTGGAGGGGGGACTGGGGCAGGCGCGTAAGCAGCCACCTGGGGGAGGGGCTGGGGAGGTGCTTGGTTCATCGCCTGCGAGACACAGCAGCTCGGAGTGCATCGTGGGTAACATTGTGGAGAGCATGGCGCTGGGCATGCGGAAAGGGGAGGAGCAAAAGCAGACATCAGGGGGAGGGGCCGAGGAGCAGTAGCTTCCAAACAACAAGTTGGACTACATGATGGAAAGCATTTGGCTGCGCAAGATGGAGGGCAATGCGTATAAAGGGGCAATAAACCGAAGGGTGCATACTGAGGGACAGCCGCCCTGGAGGCTCCTTTCTCTAAGATGCTGTCTGATGTTAGCGGGAGAAGACCCTGGATCTGAGGCACGGGTTCCGGGTGGTGCCAGGACGCAAGGCCTTGAGGGCGACAGCAGGAGAACGCGCATCCAGGGTAGCAGGAAGCAGGGCACCCAACAGGACAGGAACGAGGTACTACCGGAGCTGGAGGACGTGCGGGGGGTGCGACCGGGGCTGGAGGGGGATGCGGAAGGGCCGGAGGAAGTCGAGGTCGGTAAGTAACGCCTCTGCAGCAGGAAGGACTGCATTGAGGAAAGCAGTGTCGAGGGCAGTAAGGTGCGCATTGTTTGAAGGGGACTGGACGGGGTGCGACATGTGTGACAGGAGGGGGTGCGACATATGCTACTGGCGGGGGTGCGACATATGCTGCTGGCGGGGGTGCGACATATGCTGCAGGAGCGGGTGCTGGAGCAGAAGGAAGGCAGCAGGCGAAGTCACAATCAGGTGTACAGATCTCTTGGCAACGTTGCTCGCACGCAGGACCTGCAGAAGTAAACGAAACACTTAGAAACCTTGCATTGCAATCAGCACAGTGTCGTTCTTAAATGAGCAGTCACTTAAAACGTTTTCTCCCTGACATTCCAGAATGAGCAACCGTGGAGAAGGGGTAAAATTCCAGGATGGGCTATTCTCAAAATGCGGATTTCCAGGTTAGATAAACAGGAACTTCAGGCTGGTCAAGAAGCAATCCACTGGTATTCCAGGGTGGAGAGCTGTAACTAGTCGAAGCTTGTAAGGGGATGCAGATTTTTTTCGACTGTCCAAGTTTTGTTCGAGTTACCCTAGTGGCTGGTTCACAATGAGAATCAGAATGAGAATGGTTCACAATGAGCACGAAATCCTGAACGAAATCTTATTTCACCCGTCTCTCACTGTTTACCACGTAGAACGCGGGAGTGACCTGAGTGACAGTACTCAGATACAGATAGCTGCAGGAGTGCTCACACTCTTCAGGTCCGTAGCTAAATTCTTTTAGAAAATAACATCTATTTTATATGGTGAATGTGCGCATTCTGATTGGTTAAAAGGCGTGTTTGTAAGAGACCTGAGAAACACGATTGTCACGCAACGATGTCGCGCGTGTGTATGTTATTTTCTAAAAGCAATAAAAGTACTTTCCGCATGCTCTCTGGTTTCTTACACACACTCGAGGAATGTTGGTCGACCTGTCGAATGTTTGTAAGAAACCAGAGAGCACGCGGAAAGTACTTTTATTGCTTAATTGAAAGGGGTTCGTTTGCTTTACTTATTCAGAGGGGGTTCGTTTTCGCTTGTTTCCTGGGCATTTCTAACGATTTTTTGTGGATTCTTTATTAGCTTCTAAAGTAACATGTATGACTTTTGGTTTCAGGGGGTCCTTACGAACCCTTCGAACTCCCCCCTACGGGCCTGCTCCTCCATTGCAGTCCGTATCTTAGGCCTGGTTTACATATCTCACAGGTGTAAACTGGGAATACACAGTATGGATAACTGCGGTATACAAGTGCATACGTTCGATTTGTTTTCTTACGTGCTAGTCCGTTTCGTCTGTAAGGATTGATTGGTCTCAGTGGGAACCTCCGAGGCGCGTAAGGAATAAACTGTTTCTTGATCAGAGTGTGGCTTGTCCCGTCATGATGAGCTGTGGGGGAAACAAATGGAATTATTATCAAAGCGCGCGCTCTGATTGGTTCTATCATGGTCACGTGGCGGGCTACAAATTCAATGTAGCCCGCGCGGGCTACAATTAAAAAATTGTTGCCCGCGCGGGCGACATCGCTAGAGCGAGAAATTTCGGCGGACTATTTTTACCGTATTTTCTTTTTGCTATATAATAAAACACTTAATGACTGCTTCCGAGGGAAACAGCGAGTTTTGTTTTCCCTCGAATCTTGATGTTTCCCTCGACTTCGTCTCGGGAAACATCGAGATCTCGGGAAAACAAAACTCGCTGTTTCCCTCGGAAGCAGTCATTAAGTGTATACTGTCATTCGATCAGGCATGCGTGCGCAGCAAGCTCGGTTTTAGACCATTCTCGTACCCAGAGGGAGCATGTGGTGACAGTCATTTGAGGGTTTTCACTGAAATTGCGCGCATGCATATGTAAAACCAGGTTTATCTCACTTGAGAAAAACGTATCTGCATAAATAACACATTAATTTGTGTCTTCTTTTCAACCTATGCCCTTGCTCTACAAGTAACTTGAGGCATTAAAAGGTCATTTTCTGACGCGCATGCGTCAGTGACTGTCACCAGAGCCACCCCCGTCAGGTGGGGACCCAGGGAGGTCTGGGTACGAGAATGTTTTCCTGAATGCTTTCCTGATTCTTACCTTTGTGATGCGCTAGCGCTGTGTGCTTTTCTTTTCCATAAACAGTGGAGGGTACATAAAGTACTTCAACTATGAAAACTAGTGCGAAAATAAGGGAGGGTCCCTGTAAGAAACGAAGCACAGATTCCATATTTTAGTAAGCGGATAGAGCCTAGCGATCATCGAAGCAAACCGTCTAAAAAGCACATCAAAACCGCACACAAAATCGTATCAAAACCACAACCGCAATTCACGAATTAGATTTCTTTCAGCAATCGTTACGGGAATGAAAGGAGGTCATAGCAGAACAATCCGTGCTCCGTAAATTTGAATACCGTAAAACCGCATCAGAACATGATGAAATCATGCCTTTCAAAGCAAGCTGTTTTGCTTAAGGACAGCAAAACTATTAAAGATATTCATCGTTATCTACGCCCGTAATAATTTGCTTTTGCAAATACCTTGTGTCCATGTTGAGGGAAGATATAATGTATACATACATAGCGTGCTCTATAGTAAGATGGTATCAAGTTTATGGGGCTACCTTTCTAAAATGGATAAATAGTGCTATGAAATTTATTGAACCTCATCGATATCAATACGTAACGCTTGATTAATTTGCTTTGCGAAGCGATCGAATCAATTTTCAAATTAGAGAATAGGCTATCACGCCTGATATCCGACACGCCGGATCTCAAACCGTGCATTTTAATTGTTATTTCAACAAAACAGACGAAACTCTTTTTCCGGTAATTTTAAATGCAGTACAAGCTTTGTTTTTGGATACAAGGCTTATTTATGTCAACAGTTATGGACACTTAATAAGAAAAGATTGAAATGCCCACTTCAAAAAGTCACCCTGTTTTTTTTTTTTAATTCAGTCAGGTTAAAACATTTCCGCTTGCAAATCAAGAAATTTGTTTAACAATTTTTGATTTATATTTTCCCGTCAAAAACAAACTCTTGAACCTTTACGGTGACCCGTTACATGTTCATGGGTCAGTGAACAGAGAATCAAACAAATTGTGTCTAGCGGAAGAAGTACAAAGAAGGTTTGGGAAACATTTTCAAAAACAAGATAATTATTAGACAAATAACAATAATTTAGACATTACAACAAATGTACCTACCTTCATGGCTTTAGTCTGACATGAAAATGTCCGCGTTTTGTATTAAAGGATCAATTTGGTCGAGTAAGAGGCTTGGAACTAAATGGTGCGATGGAGACTATCATCTATTATTTAAGCGGGTGGGAGTCCTGACACATTTCCCTTTCAAACTACCTGTAGTACCCGTATATCTAACACAAACGACTCACAAATGGCGCCAAAATAAGATTGAAAGGCGTCGGTATGTGATCAACAGAGTTAGATGGTTGTTGATTTCATTATATTACGGGACTTTGTTTGTAAAATTGGCCCATATTGTTGTGTTAATTTCGTTGACGCCTTTTTAAAGTTAAGGTGATTCTATAATCTTGCCAAACATCTACGATTTCGCTGTCAAGCGTCAGTTATTTAAACCCCTTTTAACGTTATTGTTTAAACACTGTATAGAAAAGGCCGGAATGTAACCAATAGAACTCTTTTGCTTTGGCGTAATGTTCCCATTTCAGATCACGTGGCATTATTCCATGAGTATTCTCTCTTTCTTTATATATGGAAACATCCCAAACATTGAACATTCTGAACAGAAACTTCAAGAAGTCTTTGTACGCTTAGAAATTGGACATTTCCGTGGTGAATTTTCAGTCTTCCCTCTAACAGACTTTAACTGATCAGTATTGATATCCCCAATAACAATAAATTCTTATAATTCAAACTTTTTTTCATATACATTTAAATATTATTGTCTTTTCTCCTTGTTATCTCCTTGTTTGTTTTCTTCTTCAATATCACCGATAGATTATCGATAGATCACCGATAGATAACCCATAGATCACCGATAGATCATCGACACTATAAGGGCGAGCACACAGTGGTAAGAAGACCCTGAATCAAATTGGACAACAACCCTCACAATAAACAATGGGAAACAATAAAACCATAGAATTAGCCAATAGTGTAGTATCTACTAAACTGTTGGGTGTAATCTCGATAATGAAGTAATCAATAGCAGTATACGTCTTTCATAATATCAGAGGAACTGAATATCCTATTCCCTTGGTCGAGTTAGAGAGTGAGCGAGTGACATCGCGCTCTATCACTATAACTAATGTTTAAAAAAAACAGCGCATGATAAACGCAATGTATGATTCAAGCAGTGCAAGACAAAACTGTTAAACATTTTTTCTAACAATTTACACCTACACTAGTGTCAGCTTTTTAGACGCTGTACCTGAAATTTAACGCGTAAGCTTTCGTCTCCATGGACGTCTTGATTACACACCGTTATTGTCAATTCACGTAGCGTGACGCACTTAAAGGTTGCGTGAGCACAAGACTCTACCCCATATGTGAAATAAACCAGCTCCCTGTGGTGTTAAAGCCACAGTTATCCCGAAATGAGGCGTCAGTGAAGAACAACCTTGAATGTATTGGCACTGATAAACGTGTTAATCTGTCCCAACCATTGGCTTCCAGATTGCACAAAATTTATGTATGTGCAAGTTCGTAAGAACGAGGTCTGGGAATACAGCCTACCGGCATTAGCATCTCGTTTTTTCGCCGCGAACACCCTAAAAGACACCATTGTCTGGGAAAATTAGCGTTTTTTCGTCTTATACCCTAAAAAAACCTGGAACCCGAATTGTAACACCTAAAAGATACGACGAGCACCCCGCCGACGACATGGGAGTCCCCCCTTCTTAAAATACCGCAGGTCTCGACCAGCATTTGAAAGGCCGAGGTCACGGTATTTCACGATCCGGACCTACCCCAAACCGCAAATAATATATATATGAGGCCAGTTAGCACAAAATGGTACTAGTTAAACCACCTTTTGAGTTAACTGGCCTCATATATACCGTTTCCGGAAACGTTGTCACCCGAAAAGCCTATAAGCTTGAAGCGCAAAGGATAATGGGGGCATCTAAACTGTTACTGTTTGATCTGAATTCAGACAGTTATTGCAACCACAGGTTAAATTATCAAATTTCAGCACATTTCTAAGCATGTTTGTTTCTAATATTGTACAGAAATTCAAATAAATCTTTACCCATACTCCCTAGCGCACCAAGCTTTGTTGCTTTTTCCAGTGACAACGTATCCCGGAAACGGTATATATTTTTGCTTTCACTGGGACAACGTAAACTCCTCCAAAATAAACGCACGTTCGACTCATTCGGATCCGGGGTCCAGATCGTAGGATTCCGGACCGCTCGCTAGCCAATCAGAGCGCGCGATTCGATGAATTCCGAACCGAATATTACTCCCTTTTCTCTACCCTAATAATGTTCGTATTTTCTTTTTCATCTAGCTATCAGCCACCCTGGACGTTACAAAAAGCTTTGTCATGGAAATACACATTCAGGATATAAGGGCCTACTGAGCAGATCCGGTAGTGGATTAGAGAGAAACTCCAATTATTAATGGCGTTTTAAGTATCTGGCGCCTCGCGAAAGTACAGAATAGAGTTAATCTGATAATACGCTGGCTCCAGACTATTGGAAATTACAAAATGCAATAACGAAGTAATACCTTTTAGGATGTAAGCAGGTCTATAGGATGCTTAGACGGATTTAACGGTCGGGTGAGAATTCGTTCAACTGATTTACAGGTTAAGGTAGCGACCTAACAAGGCACTTTTTATTTTACGTTTTCTTGCATGAGTCTATCGCAGAGCAAATAGCTCGCCTTTAAGGTCAGTGCGGAGTAAAAGCTTTGACCCACTTCACATCTCAGTTAACAGATCCGACAAATCTGATTATACGTTTATTTTTCCACGTTTTCTGCTTTTAATGTTTATATTCGCCGATTGCGTAAAAAGGAAATGATGTGAATTAGCTGTTTGAAATAAGAAAATGAGAATGAATTTTCTCAAAGTCTAAAATCTGTGGATTTGCTTTAAAAAGTGACTACAAAATAGTTAGATCTGAAAACATGCAAATTCGTACGCACCTTGAAAAAGGAAACAAGAATTTGAATGAGTACTTTGAATTTATCGGTCGCAAAATTCCGGTCCTTTTTATTATCTTAAAAATCAAGTTTGGTTTCACAAGATAGCATGAAAATAAAGTAATGTAATATTTCGGGTGCTTAGGACCAGGGAGATGCCGTGTAGGCGAGAAATACAGGAAAATAAGAGGATATATAAAATGAACTAGGAATACCGAGTATACCTGTACGACAAAGCCAAAATGTCAAAAACACCGAAAAGAAATTAGAATGAGGAGTTCACGCGACCCCCTAAAGAAAGGTTCCCAATGTTTGCAGTAGATCAATAATTGTACATTTACCCAAATAGAACTCATCAAATAACTTGTCAAAGTTTAAATTGTGAATGTTTGGTTGGGAAGTATACATTTTCACAAATACCGAGGCCTTAATCAAGCAATTTTAAGAGGGAGGTCAATATAAAGGCGTGTTTGGACGTCTTTTCATTGGAAATCATTCCTTTTTGTGCAGAGTTTTCTGATGTGCCCTTTTGTAGAGGTTATTGACTAGCTATCATTAAAATCTCAAATATAAATATAATTAATTTAATTGCAATTTTATATAGACGTAATGTGGGTACGTACAAGAGAAGAGAGATAAAACAAACATTATTTATACGCCTACAATGGTGTAAACTCATTAGCGAAATAAATTTTTCTCCTGCTCATAAGTTGACAGACTCACTTAGTTTCGTCGATCAATCCGTTGTAGTGACTGCGTGGTTTCATCGCGAGTATTAGTACGAACCCGCCAGTGCTTAAGGCTTTCAAACTTATCTTGATCGAGAAGTCTTTAAGACCATCATCCTCCAGATTCGTTCTACTTTATTTCGTACCGTTTAAATCGGAATTACTTTTCCTCGAAGTACATGCAGTTCTTCAATATTCAATATTTGTTCAGCCGCTGACTTGTAAAGACTGACAGCTCTTGTAACCAACATTAGACAGAGAGCCCTATTTCTTGTTGTTTTTATTTAATATTGTTTTTTGTTTATTGTTTTTACTAAACTTCTTGTGATATTAACACGAGAAATTATTCGATAACGTGATTAATAGCCCCAATCAGCTCAGAACTGGAAAATACATTAGACCTTTAAGAACCATCTTTACTTTATTCCTTTATTTCGATGTATTGATTTTATGCGCTCTACTCATTAATATATAGATTTAGCCACTGGCTAAAAGCGGAGCTCCTGGTTATAAAATGTTCTGTGTGAATGAAAGGGATTCCCATGTGTACATGGTTTACATGGTTGCTTTAGAGTCTTCCCTTCACGAGATATTAATTTTTCAAGCATAGATGACGTCATCGATGACGTCACATCACGTGACCACCTCATTTCGCTCATCTGGTGGCCTAGACTACACTACCCAAGTTTGGTTTTTTAGAGTCTTCCCTTCACGAGATATTGATTTTTCAAGCATAGATGACGTCATCGATGACGTCACATCACGTGACCACCTCATTTCGCTCATCTGGTGGCCTAGACTACACTACCCAAGTTTGGTTGTAGAGTCTTCCCTTCACGAGATATTGATTTTTCAAGCATAGATGACGTCATCGATGACGTCACATCACGTGTCCGTGTTACAGCACCCCCCTTGTGGCATAGACAAAATATCCGGCTCATCTCCAGTGTAAGAACTCACAAGCTGCGTCACAAAGCTTTCTTTGTTTGGTAGAACGAAGGTTGAACCAATCATCATTAAATAGTAACTAAACACAAAGGTGTCCTCAGGGAATGGTTCTTACACTGGAGATGACCCAAATATCCCAAGTATGGTTGTCTTAGCATGTTCCCTTGAGGAGATATATTTTTTTCTTTGCATACCACAGGGTTCCCATGTGTACACGGACGGACGGACGGACGGACGACGGACGGACGGCGTACGCTATAGGTTTAATACCAGAAAAATAAAGAAAAAATCATATCTACCGAAGGGTAGCTTCTATAGAAGCCAAACTTGGACAAACTTTCAAAGACCATAAGAGGAACTCTACACCAAAGTCACGTGCCCTTACGTCATCAATGACGTCATCAAAATGATCCATAATGCCCGTGACGTTCAAAAATCAACTCGATAGTATACTATACGTTTTTCCCTTAGGTATGGTGCTGCGCTTGCGCGGGCCTTCGGCCCGCGCAGGAGCTCCGCTAAAAATAATCAGATTACATATTTCAAAATTAATCTTAATGTATCCCTCGATTTTCAACGTGTCGACGAAAGTTGGGCGGGATCGCCCGAGGAAGTATAGTTTCAGCTCTTCGCTTTATAATTTTCTTTGCAGGAAACAGAATGATAGATTTCACGAGCCACATTTCCTCGCCGAAAAATGTTTAGCAACTAAAATCACATGTACACCTTCCCAAATTGGAGGGATTAAAGGTTTAATACGCACTTAAGATTCTTCTAACGATTCTAATTTTGTACTTTTTGAGCTTCTCGTGCCATAATGCCCTAAATACCTTTCGCGGATTACTGCGGTTTTCATAATTCTGCGAACTCTCGCTAACGATTTCCAAACGTCAAACCGCCTTCTGGCTTCCGTCAATCAAACTCCAAAGTCTTCTCGTCGTTACTCTTTGTGCTTTTTGATTGGCCAGCACGTAACGCTGCTGTCGCGACAGGAAGCCACTTTAGCACTTCTTAGGCGCTGGCCAATCAAAAAGCACAAAGAGTAACGACGAAAAGACTCGGGAGTTTGATTGACGGAAGCCAGAAGGCGGTTTTACGGTTGGAAATCAATAGCGAGAGTTCGCAGAATTACGAAAACCGCAGTAAAAGGAGCTTGCGACGTCAAATGGGCAGAATGCAAAATACTAAACATTTGTTTTTTTTAAATATAATTAGCGATAAAGGTAGACGAGCTGAGTTCTGTAGAACCCATCTAATTGATCTGCTCCCTTTATCATGATTTGAACTTTTTTTAAAGTTTCATTATAAGAAAATCTCTATTTTTAAATAATGCCTTTTTCTTCTTTGTATGTAGGCTTAGGAGCTAATAGAAAGATTTTTATCAGGAGATAGCTATCTAACATGCCCGCAATCTATTATTCCACTTAGTTTCGTAAAAAAACTACCGGTAAACATATAAAAGTTGAGAACTTCATTATACAGCTTTATTACTAGACATGAAAGGCTTTTAAGGGTTGAGAAACAAATTCCAATTTGTCTAGAAGTGTAAAGCTTTACCCATACTACCCGCCTTCTGGTAAGACCGTATTGTCACGGCGGCAGCTTCTATTCAAGACTGGCTTAACCCGGAAGGCAAGCATATATAGGGAATCCTTTTTGTTGCCGAATTTAATTGCATTGAAACTATTATACAGTGCTGAGAGGAAGGCGAAGTTCCTAGAACTTTTGGCTCGTAAAAAGAGTTCTCAAGTTTCACGCCGCGTAGGTAAGTACTTAGTCTCTGTTTAGAGGGTAGGATTTGAGACCTGCGCGACCTTCGACTAGAAAAGCCCTCGCCGGGTTCGACTTTTTACTCGATTTCCACTGGGATTTCTGAGCTAGAACTCCGTGAAATGAGTCTTTAGTAACAGGGATTACAGGTAGGACTTCTTTAATATTTGATTTGCTTGATTTTAACATTTAGACGTGTGCTACTTGAGATGTAAAAAAAAATGAACTTAGTAACAGAATACTAAATGTGAATCTAAGCAGCGAATTTCCTTTCTTTAATTCTGAAATTATATCGCCTTTGTAAAGCTATTAAGGTATCGAAGTAAAACCTTTGTCAAATCTTTCCGGAGTCATAACCAAAGGTAAAAGCTTCCAAGACATCTAGGGAAACTATTAAACAAAATTTCTAGCCTATGTTTAAAAATAATCACACTACAATTTACATCAATTTGACGCTGGTCTACGCCGTTCTAGCTAATGATAAATAATTTGTATTTGATAGATAGATAATCTGGAAAAGCCTTTGCAGAAAACTTGATCAGAACAGAATATCACTGGGCTGGGGTTTTTCAATTTTATATAAAAAAAGACATCGAGAAAACTGACGAAAACTCTGTTGGGAATTTCTAGAGCTCATAGGTTTTACGTGAAAAATAAAGTTGAATTAGAAAAGTGAAATGGTAACGCATACATGGTAATATTATAAAATGGAGAGAGGAGAACATGTCTTAGACTTTTTATCTTGAAAATATTTATCACAATAAAACAACACGGAACAAGAACAACGTTTGTTTGTAGCGCAAGTTGAAAACGAGACTATAGAGCTAATCTGGACGAAACAAAACCGCATTACCCATCTTAATTTCTTTTACAATTCAAACCTTTTAGATTCGCCGTTATATCTGTCTTACGAATTAAACTTTTTTTGGTCAAGAGAACTTGAAGTTTAAATATTTATCGTTTGCATTTAGGGATTATCTTCTTATGGCCTAAAACAATCCTATTTTCCGGCTTTGTGCCGCATCAATAGATGAGCTTCACTTTGCTGATGTGAAAATGGGCATATGTGTTTGTTCAGCCTCTGAGGCATGTTTCACTCACATCGTATTTTCGTGAGATACCGACCACAAACGCATAAATTAATTTACGAAAGTAAAGTAAATTATCCACTAAAGTTTAAGTCGCATAGTCTCCATTTTCCAAACAATCTAGAATTTAAGGGGTTCTCTCGATAGCATTGTAGTTGGTTTTGTGTTAGAGAAGGGAAAACCAAAACAGAAACGCAAAATCCCGGGGAGGGGGAGGGGGGGGGGGCTATGTTTTGGGCGGAGGTGCTCGTCGTACCTTTTAGGCTTTAAAATCAGGCCTCTGGTACCTTTTAGGGGGTACAATTCGACACTTGCAATTCACAATTAATTTCACCCTGATTTTCAAGAGGTCCGTTTTAGCACAAAATATGCCAACGTTTCGGACCTTTATTTCGGTCCTTCTTCGGGTTTTTTTGAAAACGCTATCAGTCCTTTCGAAAGACAAACAGCAAACAAAAATACGGACTAAAAAGATAGTTTTGTTGAAAAATTCCGCCCCCTTTGTTGACCTCTACAAAAAGTGCATGCGACAACAGATAAGAAATGTGTGATGAGCTGGCCAATACCGATATAGCAAAGCGGACACGATATACAAAAAGAGCTTCGTAATTCCATACAGATTATTGGAGACAATCTTTATAAAATCAATCACTGAATCTGGCGATCGAAACACGGTTATTCGCGCTTAAAAATAGGGGTATCAGAGAAATATCAAACGTAATGTACTATAGCATAATCCTGCTTGTCTAATGAAAATTAATAGGTAAATGACGTAAAAATAGTAATGAAAAACATTTCAGGCATTTGATTAAGAAGGCCTTTGGCACTAATCCTCTTTAGGATAGAAAAAAAGCCCTGGAATTAACAGTTCGAAGGTAAGTCTCCTGAGCTTTGTCGAAAGTGTACTATAGTGGAGCTACGGGCTCGGGTGAGTGAATCGAGGAAGCAAACAGATTTCGTAAAACCAAACGGGTTATAGAACACAGATGATTATAACCACGTTCCTAATATGAATTAGATCTTGCTTGTAACGTTCTTGTACCGAGTGACGTGACAATCATTGGCCGCAAAAGCCCGAAGCCATATTACAAATTTTGAAAGAGGTCAGAGAAATGATTTTAGTAAAATGTCAGACCCGAGATAGCGTGTTTCATCTGGATTCTCAACAGCAAAGCCGAGTTTTTAACCCACCTCGAGGACTTTGGAAATCCTGGTGAAAATCACTGTCGATAATAATAGCTTCTCAAACAAATCATCTAGTGTCGAGAAAAAGCTGAAAAAGAAGGAAAAAAATTCTCAAAAGTCTGTGCAAATTAGGAGCACGTATCCAAGCCTCCTTCGCGCTTTTGATTGTCTTTGCTTGATGAATTTGTAATGAGTTCGAGAATGGTGTTTTGAGGGCGCGAGTGGTTCGTTCTTGTCTTGCAGGCAAGCTTGCAAGGTGTTTTGTTATCTTGACTCATGTAGTACTCACACAGAGACATTTCGTCTGATCAGGTTTGTCTTTCTATTTCAGTGGAGTGGATGTGTAGTCTATAGAGGAAAGTGATTTTGTGCTTCCTCTTCTAGTTTATTTTCAATAACAATAAAAACTGGCGTTATCAAATTTCTAGACACTGAAATACGGGGAGGAGCATTAGGAGAAGGAAGGAGGGAGGGGTGGGTGAAAAAGATTTTCTCGTGCTAAGAGAATTTGTGGCGTGACAGCATGCATGTGCGTAACTACCTGACGCCGGCAAATGAACACGTGCGCACCTCGTGATACAAACTACAATAAACGTAGAGCATGAAGTGGAAAACAGGACTGATGAAATCAATGCCGTGCGTATCTCAACAAAAATCCTGCCAATGCCCCTGGCATGGTTAGTTGGACAAACAAAATTCCCTGGTTTTTTTTTTCTTTTTTGCATCCAAAGCACTACTGAAGTGAAAACCAACAAAAACAAAGCCGACCCGAAATATTCAAACCAGGAGAGCTTCACAAGTAGAAGTCGCCATCTGTACTGTGATATTAGTAGATGCTTGGTGTTTTTTGTGTGTGTGTTTTTCATTGAAATCATTACGTATCCAAAGCAATTTACTTGTGTTTCACGACTCGTTATACTAATGAAAGTGAAATATTTTAAAATAATTAAATTACATGAAAAAAGAGCAACATATGGCGTAGAAAATGGACTTTTCAAGGTTGAATTTACAGTAGATTTTCCGTAGAAGGATTTTCCTATCTTTATGCGTCGAGCAGTCAACATCAACAAAAGGGAACGAATAACATACAGCAAACAACGAACGAACAAACGAACGAATTGATAAAACAACGATTGAGCGCAAAGCAATAGAAAAGGGGACAAAACAAACAAAAGAGAGAGTGATAAAAAAATTAGCATGTTAACACGCAAGCTTCAAACAACAGCCAGGAGTGATAAAACATGAGCATACTGACACGCAAGCATAACACACCATCTTGATCAAATTATTCCCTTTCCCCACCCTAGTTTTACAGTTCTCGGTCATTACCCCCCTTACCAAATTATTAGTTATTTAAAGGAGTCGTGCGAGATTAGCGTGTCCATGGCCTCCCCTGCCTACTTTTACAGTGTTCTCTGTCACTACCCCCCTTACCAAATTATTAGTTATTTAAAGGAGTCGTGCGAGATTAGCGTGTCCATGACCTCCCCTCCCTACTTTTACAGTGTTCTCTGTCACTACCCCCCTTACCAAATTACTAGTTATTTAAAGGAGTCGTGCGAGATTAGCGTGCCCATGACCTCCCCTGCCTACTTTTACAGTGTTCTCTGTCATTACCCCCCTTACCAAATTATTAGTTATTTAAAGGAGTCGTGCGAGATTAGCGTGTCCATGACCTCCCCTCCCTACTTTTACAGTGTTCTCTGTCATTACCCCCCTTACCAAATTATTAGTTATTTAAAGGAGTCGTGCGAGATTAGCGTGTCCATGGCCTCCCCTGCCTAGTTTTACAGTGTTCTCTGTCATTACCCCCCTTACTAAATTATTAGTTATTTAAAGGAGTCGTGCGAGATTAGCGTGCCCATGACCTCCCCTGCCTAGTTTTACAGTGTTCTCTGTCATTACCCCCCTTACCAAATTATTAGTTATTTAAAGGAGTCGTGCGAGATTAGCGTGTCCATGACCTCCCCTGCCTAGTTTTACAGTGTTCTCTGTCATTACCCCCCTTACCAAATTATTAGTTATTTAAAGGAGTCGTGCGAGATTAGCGTGTCCATGGCCTCCCCTGCCTACTTTTACAGTGTTCTCTGTCATTACCCCCCTTACCAAATTATTAGTTATTTAAAGGAGTCGTGCGAGATTAGCGTGTCCATGGCCTCCCCTGCCTACTTTTACAGTGTTCTCTGTCATTACCCCCCTTACCAAATTATTAGTTATTTAAAGGAGTCGTGCGAGATTAGCGTGTCCATGACCTCCCCTACCTAGTTTTACAGTGTTCTCTGTCATTACCCCCCTTACCAAATTATTAGTTATTTAAAGGAGTCGTGCGAGATTAGCGTGTCCATGGCCTCCCCTACCTACTTTTACAGTGTTCTCTGTCATTACCCCCCTTACCAAATTATTAGTTATTTAAAGGAGTCGTGCGAGATTAGCGTGCCCATGACCTCCCCTACCTACTTTTACAGTGTTCTCTGTCATTACCCCCCTTACCAAATTATTAGTTATTTAAAGGAGTCGTGCGAGATTAGCGTGCCCATGACCTCCCCTACCTACTTTTACAGTGTTCTCTGTCATTACCCCCCTTACCAAATTATTAGTTATTTAAAAGAGTCGTGCGAGATTAGCGTGCCCATTGCCTGCCTTAGTGCTCGTGAGCAACTTAGCCCATTGAAAGTCATTAAACACTCCATTCTGCCGCCAGATCAAAGGAATTATCTTGTTCTTTCGTATTTTTTGATTAGCACACAAAACTCAACGTGTGCCCTCCAAGCAGCTATTATAGAGCATAGGGCAAGAACAACAGAGTGTGCTTGCCGGCCTTTGACAGGATTCTAGTGTAGTACGTTTAATGTTTGCTTGGCAAAGACGTTTCTCTCAAGTAAGTCTCGTTTGAGTTTTGATTTACTCACATCGTCTCCATACTTGTGATGCATGTAGCTCGATTCTTTTTGTTTTGCTTGGGAGCTGTCTTACTATTTGGAAACACCCTGCCCGCCCCGGCATTTTTTGTGTTTATTAACACAGAAACATTTGGAAATCTGGCCCACATGAAGGCTTACAATTTCTCGTGTATAAAGAACCAACGCAATTCAGCTTACGAGCTGCGAGTCGGTCGCACATACGTTTTTTTTTTTTACGTTTACGTTTTTAATTAAAGTGCTAGAAAAGCGGAATTTTTGTATTTTTCTTTTCCAAATAAATTTTATTTTTGCGCTTGCTGTTTCTAAATAAAGCAGGGAGTGATAGAAGAATAAAATGTTGAATTTCCTATTGACTAACTGGTGATGGACACGCAAGTTTCAGGTGTAATTAATCGAATCAGGTCAGATTTACTGATTGTGATTGACAACAAAGCACGCAATTAATTTCACCCTGATTTTCAATTTCTGGTGCGCAGCTTAATTGGCTGACTATACAACTACGACTGATGGGCCGTCGTGCTTCACAATTCAATTTTAATGATATAAGTACTGAACTGTCTAATTTAATCTAATACTCTGCTATAACTGGCCAGTTGTAACTCAAATGGAAACCATTTAGTAGTTAATATTTCTTAATTCTACAATCTCTGATTTTTTATTGCGACGGAGACGCTAATCGAGTGTTATTTGTCACTGAGCTCTAATGCGCTCTTTGGGAATCAACAAACGGAGCCTTCAATTGTAGGTCTATCAAAGAGTCCTTGTCAGCCACTCCTTTGTTATTGTTTTAAGTCGATATGAGACAACGAATTACGCGTAGAAATCTTGAAATAGTCTTCTAAAAACAAAGTTTTGTTATTCATTTATCGAATTCAATCGCAAATATTGCACTACATTCCCTAAACCAGCCGATGGAAATGGATGCTTTCTTTGTCTTGGTTGTTGCTAGGCTGACAAAATGGAGGCTGACAGAGGCTCTTTAACAGAACCTCCAGAGAGAGAGCTAACTAAGTAACTAACCACATTTAGTCAAATCACACTAGTGGTCTATTGTCAATGCTGCGTTCTGATTGGTTGAGCTACTAGTAGGCTATAAGTTATAGCCTACTAGTAGCGAAAAGCGTTAGATTTGAAAGCCAGAAAATCGCAAATAACCAGACCAGAAAACGTTTTTTTGCTACATACATTGACCTACTAGTGTGATTTGACTAAAACAATTATTCCTCTCGCCCTCATGGCCTCTGAATCAATAGCCCATTCGGCCTTCGGCCTCATGGGCTATTGACTCAGAAACCATTCGGGCTCGAGGAATAATTGTTAAGTATCCGGATATTTTCGAAAACGGAGGTTTTTTTCTCCGTTTGCACCTCCCGTCCACACGTTGCACCTCCCGTCCACACGTTGCACCTCCCGTCCATACGTTGCACTTCCCGTCCACACGTTGCACCTCCCGTCCACACGTTGCACCTCCCGTCCACACGTTGCACCTCCCGTCCACACGTTGCACCTCCCGTCCACACGTTGCACTTCCCGTCCACACGTTGCACCTCCCGTCCATACGTTGCACTTCCCGTCCACACGTTGCACCTCCCGTCCACACGTTGCACCTCCCGTCCACACGTTGCACTTCCCGTCCACACGTTGCACCTCCCGTCCATACGTTGCACTTCCCGTCCACACGTTGCACCTCCCGTCCACACGTTGCACTTCCCGTCCACACGTTGCACCTCCCGTCCACACGTTGCACTTCCCGTCCACACGTTGCACCTCCCGTCCACACGTTGCACTTCCCGTCCACACGTTGCACTTCCCGTCCACACGTTGCACCTCCCGTCCACACGTTGCACTTCCCGTCCACACGTTGCACCTCCCGTCCATACGTTGCACTTCCCGTCCACACGTTGCACCTCCCGTCCACACGTTGCACCTCCCGTCCACACGTTGCACTTCCCGTCCACACGTTGCACTTCCCGTTTTTTTGCTACATACATTGACCTACTAGTGTGATTTGACTAAAACAATCATTCCTCTCGCCCTCATGGCCTCTGAGTCCATTCGGGCTCGAGGAATAATTGTTAAGTATCCGGATATTTTCGAAAACGGAGGTTTTTTTCTCCGTTTGCACCTCCCGTCCACACGTTGCACCTCCCGTCCACACGTTGCACCTCCCGTCCATACGTTGCACTTCCCGTCCACACGTTGCACCTCCCGTCCACACGTTGCACCTCTCGTCCACACGTTGCACCTCCCGTCCATACGTTGCACCTCCCGTCCACACGTTGCACCTCCCGTCCACACGTTGCACCTCCCGTCCACACGTTGCACCTCCCGTCCATACGTTGCACTTCCCGTCCACACGTTGCACCTTCCGTCCACACGTTGCACCTCCCGTCCACACGTTGCACCTCCCGTCCATACGTTGCACCTCCCGTCCACACGTTGCACCTCCCGTCCACACGTTGCACCTCCCGTCCACACGTTGCACTTCCCGTCCACACGTATGCGGCGTTTCCTGCAGGTCTTTTGTAGTATATCTTATTACAGTCAGTGTGGATATGGACTTTTTTCATATACGGAGAAAAAAATTCCGTTTTCGAAAAGTATCCGCATGTGGACGGGGCCTAAGCCAGATGTTATCTCAAATGATAGAATTTCCAAGATAGTGTGGTTACTAAGCTATGTCTTCCTTCAATGGCAGGTCTAGTAACAGAACTGACAAGATGGCTGCTGGTTCTAACACAAGCGGAGCGACAAACTACACTCTCCTTGGCTGTGCGTCAAGTGACACGCCCGAAGCACAGGGAGCCAAACTTGTAGGCTATATCATACTTATGCTGCTATCGGTACTTGGAAACGGCCTCGTTTTAGCAATAATTTACCGAAATCCAAACATGCGCAATACGACAAATTTTTTTATCGCAAACATGGCGATCTCCGATTTTATTGTTCCCTTATACGTCGCCCCGAGTAACATTGTCGATATCGTCACGGGAACACATCGGAGGTGGCTCGTACATGGTGCCGTCGGGTTGGCACTCTGTAAGCTCATGAGCTACCTTCTAGATGTTTCTACCGCCGTGTCAATCATGAGCCTTGTCGCAATGGCAATGGACCGCTACTACGCTGTCGCGCATCCTCTGAAGGCAAACTTTACTAAGCGTGCGCGGGCTTGCGTAATACCGCTGATCTGGGTTATTGCGGGTGCAGTTCATGCGCCTCATTTTTACACATTCCATCTTCATGAGGAAAATAACATTACACACTGTCTGAGCACTTGGGAACCTGCCTTCGACAACATTCCCACGACAAAGCGCTACCAAATGACGCTATTTGTCGCGTTTTATATAGTCCCTTTAATCCTTATAACTCTGCTATACACGCAAACCCTAAGACGACTGAAGAATAGGGTGATACCGGGTGATATTCTACCAGAGCGGAGGCGGCGCGAAGACGCGACAACCAGAGGAATCCTGAAGATGGCGATCACTGTGGTGGTGGCCTTTGGACTTTGTTGGTTACCCGTGCACGTACTCATCCTGTGTTTGTTCTACAAGTGGAACTGGGCCCTCCCTTGTCATTTGTACGGGTTATGGTTCGTCGGGTTCTATCTCGGATATTTTAACAGCATACTCAACCCGTGTATTTATTTCCTGTATAATAAAAACTATCGCGCGGGTTTTCGGGGGATCTTTGGAGAGTTGCGCTGCACGAAGGGGAGAGAGTCCGGGATCGGGCACGGGCTGACTGTCGATCGGTCCATGGAGATAATCCGGGGTACTGAGCTCTCTAATATGGAGTCCAGATACGCAGCTTGATTAATAATGAAGCGCCCATGTCATATCAATATCCAGTATTGAAACAATACCTAGTGCAGCATGATTAATAATGAAGCGCCCATGTCATATCAATATCCAGTACTGAAACAATACCTAGTGCAGCATGTAATCATTTAACACTCGCTTAGTTGTAACATGTGATAATAGAGATAGCTCCCTTCCGTGCTCTGCCATCGTCAATTTTGTTAAAAAATACAATACCTTACGCCACATCCGTTATGGATTTCATATTTAAACTGTCGGAGCCAATCAGGTTCTTGCTTAGTTTTACCCATTATAGTTGCCGGCCGAAATAAAAAGACATCGTCGGGAGCTCTTGTAACAAACTGAAAAATGACAATAAAGTTATTCAATGCTGACCTGAACACTCAACACATTTATGGGGAGAGGCGTGTCTCTTCCCTTCTCTTGCTTTTTTGAGAGAAAAAGATTATTTCTCAAAGTTGAAATTAGGCACAGGACTCATAGAGTTTCCTTGTGCTTTAGTGACAAGTTCAGAAACAGTATAGAAGGACGCATCGTGACGTCATAGAGCCCGCCGTGATATTTCACCGGCAAGTTAGACTATAACATCTATTAATGCCAGTAAAATGACCTATAGCGTCTGGAAAATATATACGAAAATAAAAACGGGCACTTCTTGTGATGACTGATAAGTTTACCCGTGATACACTACCGTTAGAAAGACCGCCTTCTAGAGCAGATTTCGTATGACTGTGAAAAGTACCGTGACTACATTCCGTATCTACAAACGGCAAACATCAGGCCAGGTTCCGCGCCGCGCACTTTTCACAGTCATACGAAATCTGCTCTATACCACAACACGCGCGTTTCTCTGTGGGCGCTTATAACTGTTTGGCCGTGTGCGCGCTGTTTTGCCTTTTTGTTGTGGTACAAAACGAATGTCCTCTTATATACCATGGAATCCCGTAATAAAGTGGTTAAAATGTATTGTGGACCTACTCGACTGCGTTATCATAGCTCAATGGGTAGAGAATTGATCCGGTACCTGGAGGATGCTCTGTTAACATCTTTATCTAGATGTCAACCGCCTATTCACTAATAACACTGGGTGGTTTGCACCCGAAATAGAATACTAATAAGATGTACATCATGTAGTAGTCCAGCTGCATCTTACGGAGCAGGCTGTCTCACTAGAAAGAATACTAACTATACACACATTGGCACCAAGCTGGCCACGACGGAACGCTAGCACAGTCTATCACCCGTGCAGTTGAGCAACCATGGATAGCTGTTTCGTCCATGTATGGGTTTTGCCTCAGTAAACCTCATCGGCAAAATCTGCAGAGGCGACTTCGAAAATCGAAGCGCTTTAAATCACAGGATATTCCCATGTGGGACTTATAACTGCGACCTGGGATGCAACATGCAAGTATTGCGCATGCGTCCTCTCAAAGGTTTACTGCTCGATACGTCAGAGTAGCTGAACTCGTAGTTAAAACCCGGGACTCCTCTATTTTTAGGGAGGGGGTGCTCGCTCGGTGCGATACTTAATGACCGGTCCCTTATGTTAAACGCCGTGGAAAAATGGTGTTTTGCTGACGTTTCGACGCGTTAGCCCTTCGACGATGAGTAAAAACATGTTAGACGGCAACTGTGAAAAACATTTCTGCATTTTGTGAGATAAGCTACTACTAGTTAAAAGAAAACCAACAAGAACGTGTCCCACATGGATCTCTAACACACTCTTCAGGCCTATAAATACGTTGGTGATACATAATTAATTAGTTGATTGTTCACTAACGGTACAAGGGGCGTCCTTATATGGTCTGGTGGCCGGGCGTTCTCTCACCCATAGGTATCTTGCTACTGAGCAATTCAACACCAGGATAGCGACTGTCAGAGCCGAAATCTCTGGCGTGGGCGTAAGAACCGTACGGTCGCCATACGACGCTTCAGCTCTTTGTCTGGAAGTATGGTCCTCTTTTTCTTTTTCCTCAATGCTGCGTTCTAATTGGTTGAAAGTACTACTGTGTCGGATTTGAAAGCTTGAAAATGGCAAATGACCAGACAAGAAAACGTTTTTGGCTATACAAATTGGCCTACCAGTGTGATTTTACTAAAATTCGGCCGAATGGGCTATTGACTCAGAGGCCATGAGGGCGAGAGAATACACACTTTTCAGACGTGCTAGACTTCATATTTTCATATTTGTTAATAATTAAATTAGTTTTACCAATTACCGACAAAGACCGCAAATTTTAAACGACTGCCGCAATTCTCAAGAATTTTAACCTACTATCGACAATCTTCAAGAATGTTAACCGACCCTCCCCTCCCCATTCCAGACCCTATGCATTAAAGCACAACTTTCTATGACTTAATCGGCGCAATAGAGCATGCAATAGAGCATGGATTTGGACCAATCAGCAGAGCGATTGGTAAAAGCACGGCGCGTCCCAAGCTCTAAATGCGCGCACACAATACGGTCATCCAGCCGTACCTAGTGTGCTCTGTGTGTTCTTTACCCACATGGAGCAAAGTGGAGGGTTGCATGGGCAATGCTCACCAAGTTGATTGCGGATTATAATCTATGTTCGAAATACACACGCATACACTTAGGCGATTTTGGAAAAGCGGGTTG
Source organism: Scolanthus callimorphus (assembly GCA_033964015.1). Classification (NCBI taxonomy): domain Eukaryota; kingdom Metazoa; phylum Cnidaria; class Anthozoa; order Actiniaria; family Edwardsiidae; genus Scolanthus; species Scolanthus callimorphus. The sequence goes on along the minus strand of CM066912.1, from coordinate 33,435,039 downwards.
ACCTCGGACAGCGTTGATCGCTAGATGTGCTTCCCGAAAATGTTAATTTGGTTGCGCAACCTTGATCTCACTAAACACAGGCAAGAAGTGTCTAACATGGAAATACCCGGTCACCTACCAGGCCTATAGATACGTAGGGCAATGTGTATAGACCACTCGTTGGAGTTGTTCCGCGTAAGAACATTAGAGGTGCAAATGAAGCGAGCCTTTTGTTTCCAATTAATTCTGGTCAACCAGGAACAAAAAGCTCGCCTCATTTGCATCTCTAAGGTTCCTACGCGGAACAACGCCATTACAAGGGGCGGTCTATTCGATGGTCTGGTGGCCGGGGGATCCCACACCTGTAGGCCAATCAGCACTTGGATAGCGCCTGCCGGGGCAAAGTCTCTGTCGTAAGAACTTTTGGTCGCCATAATACGCTTCAACTCTCAGGTGTCCGGAGTTATCATCTTTTTTAGGTTCAAAGTTGTCATCAACTTACGACACACTCTGATGCAGGAGTTCGACTCATTTTGATGTCCCTGATACTAACGAGATCACGACGCACAACACGAACCAGGGGCCCATCACCAAGGGTCTCCACAGGGAGCCCATCAACAGGAGTCTCCATCTACTCCACTTGGTCTAGCCATATATGCACAGGGAGCCCATCAACAGGAGTCTCCATCTACTCCACTAGGTCTAGGATGTTTTCAACATCCACAAGCTCATTGTTTTGAAATACTTATAGTACGTTTGCTACCAGCTCTTGACTAATATGGCTATTATACATTTTCCATGCGAGAGGTTTTAGTAAGGTTATGATGATTCCTGGTCCCACATGGAGTACACTGGGCTTTAGTGCCATCTCAAATTATCCTTCCCTATGATTCAATAACCCATGGTTAGTTCACCCATAACACAACCTGTGTTAGTGAATTACCTTATTTGCGTTAAGGTAAGATATGTAAGATATGACTACAGCGATCAACCAAATCATTTATAACAAACAAAAAAAAACTAGTAAAGGGCAGCGATAGCCGGCTGGGCGAGAGCCAGAAAACCGTCTACAGCATCAGCGTTAACTGAACTGTAGGGTAAAGAATTCCACAATGGGATAACCCTAGGGAAGTACGAGTGCTTATAGGCATTGATGTTAGGATTTGATATTAATCTAAACTTGAATTGGTGGTTAGCGCGCGTTCTGCTGTCAGCTGGTTGGACACTACCTGGAATGGGGAGTCCACTCAGGCCATGTACAGCTTTGTACATGAGCGCGACTGAGCCCAAGTGACGCCGGCACTCCAGGGTATCCAAACCAGCTGACGCGCGCATGGCTGAGACGCTAGAGTAGTAAGAATAATCATTATATATGAACCGTAATGATTTGCGTTGCACCATTTCCAGGGAATTAATATGTTGCCTTTCAAAGGACACCAGGCAGTGGCCGCATACTCCAAGTGTGGTCGCACTAGGGAAAGGTATGCCAGTTTTTTGACTGGCTGGTCACACTGGTGGAGATTTCTGCGCAGAAGGCCCAAGATGTTCATGGCCTTTCCTCTGATCTGACGTATATGCATGTCCCATTGAAGGTCGTTCTGAATCATTACACCTAGATATTTATGGCAGTGAACTACCTCTAGCTTAATGTTATTCATATAGTAATCATTGTTCTGCACTAAAAATGATCTAGAGATAGATATCACATTACATTTTTCTGACCATTTTTCTGACCACTTTGTTAGCAAGTTTAGGTCCTTCTGAAGAGAACATTTGTCTTCATCTGAGGTTATTTCTCTATACAAAACCGCATCGTCTGCGAAAAGTTTGAGATTAGAATCTATGCTACTTGAGATGTCATTGATGTAGATGTTGAATAGCAGAGGGCCCAGTACTGTCCCTTGAGGGACTCCGGAAGAGACGGGAGCCCAGCTGGAACGTGACCCAGATACTTGTACACATTGGCTGCGATTGCACAGGAAACTAGCAATCCACCTGTGTGATTTCCCTGAAATGCCAAGGTGAGATAACTTGACTAGGAGACGTTCATGAGGAACACTGTCAAAAGCCTTCGAGAAATCTAGCAAGATTGCATCCACACGTCTCCGGATGTTGAGGGAAGAAAACCAGTCGCCAAGTATGGTGATCAACTGGGTTTCAGTAGATAAACCTCTACGAAACCCGTGCTGACTAGCAGACAAGATGTTATTGTCAGATAGATGTTGGGTGGTAGAATTGCATACAATATGTTCCATTACTTTACAGGCAATACAGGTCAATGAAATTGGCCTGTAGTTCCCTGGAGATGACCTGTCCCCTTTTTTATAGACTGGGGCAACCAGAGCTAGCTTCCAGTCCTCTTGGAGGACCCCAGAATCGTATGACTTGGTATAGATAACTTGTAGAATTACAGCACACTGGGGACCCCAGAATCGTATGACTTGGTATAGATGACTTGTAGAATTACAGCACACTGGGGACCCCAGAATCGTATGACTTGGTATAGATGACTTGTAGAATTACAACACACTGGGGACCCCAGAATCGTATGACTTGGTATAGATGACTTGTAGAATTACAGCACACTGGGGACCCCAGAATCGTATGACTTGGTATAGATGACTTGTAGAATTACAGCACACTGGGGACCCCAGAATCGTATGACTTGGTATAGATGACTTGTAGAATTACAACACACTGGGGACCCCAGAATCGTATGACTTGGTATAGATGACTTGTAGAATTACAGCACACTGGGGACCCCAGAATCGTATGACTTGGTATAGATGACTTGTAGAATTACAGCACACTGGGGACCCCAGAATCGTATGACTTGGTATAGATGACTTGTAGAATTACAGCACACTGGGGACCCCAGAATCGTATGACTTGGTATAGATGACTTGTAGAATTACAACACACTGGGGACCCCAGAATCGTATGACTTGGTATAGATGACTTGTAGAATTACAACACACTGGGGACCCCAGAATCGTATGACTTGGTATAGATGACTTGTAGAATTACAGCACACTGGGGACCCCAGAATCGTATGACTTGGTATAGATGACTTGTAGAATTACAGCACACTGGGGACCCCAGAATCGTATGACTTGGTATAGATGACTTGTAGAATTACAGCACACTGGGGACCCCAGAATCGTATGACTTGGTATAGATGACTTGTAGAATTACAGCACACTGGGGACCCCAGAATCGTATGACTTGGTATAGATGACTTGTAGAATTACAGCACACTGGGGACCCCAGAATCGTATGACTTGGTATAGATGACTTGTAGAATTACAGCACACTGGGGACCCCAGAATCGTATGACTTGGTATAGATGACTTGTAGAATTACAGCACACTGGGGACCCCAGAATCGTATGACTTGGTATAGATGACTTGTAGAATTACAGCACACTGGGGACCCCAGAATCGTATGACTTGGTATAGATAACTTGTAGAATTACAGCACACTGGGAGCAAAGGTTTTCAGTATCCAGGGTGGAACACAATCTGGCCCACTGGCCTTGTGGGGCTTCAGTTTTTTTGGTGAAAAACCCCATATTGTGGGGAGCTGAGATGTTTTGCTGTTATTCCAGGAGTAGACGTTGGGTTTAGGAACGAAGAACAGCGCACAAAGAACGAGGATACACGGAGCGAAAATTTTCGCAGCCGCCATGACCGACTACCGCAAGTCTGTCAAGACTTGCTATGTAATTGCGATTGCTTTGCGTTCTCATTGGCTACTCTTTTTTCTCAGCCAATCAAATTCTGTAGTAAATGCAATTTTGTAATTACTTAGTAATTGGTTCGGCTTGCCATTGGCTGAGAAAAAAGCCATTTAGGAGCAAGTCGTGATTTCTCTCGATTCTGATTGGCTAGTGATTGCTCAATTACAATTGTTTTCACGACAGTAATGTGAAAACCGCTCTAACATATATGTAACTCCGGTTTAGAATGGCAGGGCTATACATTTCAGTTTGACACTATACTTTATGGCCGATATAATGTGCATACAACCCTTTATCACCTATTAATAAAATAACTTCTGAAAGTCGTCGCTTTCTATGCAAATGGTGTCATCGCAAAGATTTCTGGGCAATATAGACAGACTGATTTGGTGAATACTAAAACAACTACTCCCCTCGATGAGCAGTGGCAGGATATATACATATTCACCACTATTTCTCTCCCCTTCCGGGAATAGTTGTATAATGGATAAATATTAAAAAACAGATAACCACCCAAATGCCTCACAACAGACGCCCCTCCACTCCGCCAAGGGTTCTCCCTCCAAACAAGGTAGTACGCCCCTGTTCCCTGCTCCTCGGGATCAACTTCACCACTTGTACCAGCCCACTCATGTCCTCCACTCGATACATGTGTGCGTATGTTGTACTGGCCATCTTGGCTAGTTCGTCAATGCCGTCCAAATAATCCCCCACCGCAATGACAAACACTTCTATCCCAGCTGCTTTAAGCTTCTTCGCTTTCCTTTCGGTTCTCGTTTTCTTGATATTTGATCTCCCATCCGTAATAACGAGAACACGTCCAAAGCTTCCCTTCCTAGCCCCATATTCTTTATTCGTGTACATTTTGTACGCCATTTCCAAAGCATCCTGGGTGTTTGTTTTCCCGCCAGTACGTTTAATCGCGCCAATTTTTCTCACCGCGTCAGCGCGAGCCGTGAAATTCAGAAACGTTTTGGCGTGAGTTGCTATAGTAACTACGCCATGTCGAGAATTTCTCTTTGAGCGTTGAATGAGCTCCTGTATGGCCTTGGCTCCCCTGTGGAATTCCAAGCTGCTTATTGAGCTGGAAGAGTCCAGGATGTAGATCACGTCAAAGTAACTTGAGATTTGCCGTTTGTACCGAGTACTTGGTCCGTGGACATGAAGGAAATATTTCATGAGTTTTTCAGCCGTGTCTTCCGGGGAGGACAAGCTTTGTTTTCCTGTTGAAAAATAAATAAATTGTAACCAGGGCGGAAGCCCAATCCAAAATGGCGGACGTAAAACTGAGGGGGGTGGTCCATCTCTAAACCAATGCCTCTGAGGGATCCAAGCAATCTACATTTTGATACCTTTGGTCATTCTCAATCATTTTCACCAATGTTGGTCTCTATGGCAACAAATGTATGACCTCTGACCTTAAATTTAATTTCTAGGAAAATGGCCTCTGCATTCAATGGGGATAAGTGAAATCGTTCCCCAGAGTGCATTATGGTGTTTGTTATATAGTGTAGATTATTGATCCAACGAGGATGGCTGGAAATGTTTTTTAGATAGCTTTATTTTGATGATGTAATATGATACCTCTCCTTTTCTTAAAATCTGGATAACTCGGACACCCATCCTCGTTGGAATGGTAATATACGCCCGACACTGGTCATAATAAGACCCATTGGGAAACCATTTGTATGACCCCCATCGAATGCAGAGACCTGAAAGAAAATTGTGCCTTTGTCACGCTCTTACAGGTCACGCAACCCGTTGACATGGTAACCAAATACATGAAATGAAACGTCTCACTGGGTGTACCAACCTTAACGAAAAACATTCTACAGAAGACATTTTGTATACCCAAGAGAATTCTTTTCAGTATTTTTCGCATTTTTTTGGAAAAATAGATTCAAAATATTTTCTTCCTGAAATTTTGTTACAGAAAGGAAATGGAGAGAAGACTCAAGTTCGGAGCTCAGCAACATATTTACTTTGTATAAGGCTCGTCACTCTGGTGACAATCATTGACGCATGCGAGCATGCGCAAGATTTGATACAGGAGACAGCTTTCAGCGCCAGTTAATACATAAGGTTTTTGTTCATAACGCTTAACCGATATAGTTGCCCAATAGTTTTTTATTCTATTATGACCACTGTTCTTTCCAAAAGCTAACAGTTATTAGGACTCATCAGCACGAAGTAGCCGGGTTTTGCCTCAACAAACTTCAGTGACAAAAACTACAGAGGCGACTTCGAAAACCGAAGTGCTTTAAACCACAGCCAAGCCCCATGTGGGACTTATAACTTTCGAAGCCACCTCTGCAGTTTTTTAGTTTTTGCCGATGAAGTTTACTCAGGATAAACGTACCTGGCTATGCCATACTGATGAGTCCTAAAAAGGACGAAATAGCTGTACATGGTTGCCGAACTGGTAACTACACCAGGCTGTAGATTATGCTACTGCCAAATTTCAGGGTGTCTTTATTTGTCATATTTTGTTTTATCTTATCTATAATCTACGCTAAATTAAGTTGCGATTTTTGACAATACTTTAGGAGTGATGTTTTATTTCCATTGCATTTTAGAGTTTAGAGATGTCTTGCAATCTCGTTTTTTGACAAATTGACGCGAATTTCATGTCGATCAGAGAATGTATTAGAAGCAATCTTCATCTCGCTGTCTCGTAAAATCTTGCATTTATTATTCTATGGTGGAAATGTTCTGTTCTATGGTGGAAATGATCTGTTACTCCGAATGCATATCGGCGGCTCCGCTCTGGGGATCAATGAAATAAGACGGAATGACGTGTATGCGCATGCGCAAACGTAAACATGCAAAAAGAAACTCGTTCTCGTGTCGATATAATGCGTATTATTGTATGATGGCGAATAAAACATGTGAAAAAGCAACGGTGGGAAAGTTGTCTGCATTATCGTTAGATACGTAATCAACAGCTTATCCCACATGGATCTCTTACACACTCATCAGACCTATAAATACGTTGGTGATGCATATAAATTAGTTGATTGTTCACTAACGGTACAAGGGGCGTCCTTATATGGTCTGGTGGCCGGGCGTTCTCTCACCCATAGGTATTTAGCTACTGAGCAATTCAACACCAGGATAGCGACTGTCAGGGCCGAAATCTCTGGCGTGGGCGTAAGAACCGTACGGTCGCCATACGACGCTTCAGCTCTTTGTCTGGAAGTATGGTCCTGTTTTTTTTTTTCTGCTTTTTCCGCAAGTCGGCTAAATATGCTGGAGTGGGAAAACCATGCTAACGGCACCGACAAAGGCGGAGAACGCAACTGTAGCAAACGCTACAGTCAGATTTCAGGGAGCGTTTCGTCATTTATTGTCAAATATTTTAGTGCGCTACCGTCCCTGCTATAAACGGGCAATAGACTGCTGTGCTAGCGTTCCTTCTTGGCCAGACTGATGCTGATGTCCTGTGCGTATAGTTAGTGTTCTTTCTCACTCTTATTCGGTAGCGACTCAGGGAATTAGCCCACTAGGGACCTACTCCTACAATGTGGAAGGGTGGCCATTTTGTGCATTTTTTTGGAGATAAAAGTGGTCACCCTTCCACAGGTCCCTAGTCGAGTCCTTGAGTCGCTACCGAGTAATTAACACGCAATGGATAGCGCCTGCTGCCGTAAATGGACTCCATACGACGCTCCAGCTGGAAGTATGGTCCAGGTTTATTGTTTGTTTGTTTTACTCATGTTTCTGGCTGTTTTAAATGAAGGTCTACACGGGCTGAATTGCAACGGCTACACAAGTAAAACAAGAAATCGACCTCTGCGCGATTCGCTTTGATCACATCTATGAGTCTGGATTCGAGTCTGGATTCGAGTCAGGATTCAAGTGTGAAGAAGTGGGACTACTCAAGGTAGAGAAGAGTGTGTTCAACAGTTTAATAGCTGAACTGAACTGAGCTGCACTCAGTGAGCACATCTCTCTGCTAAGCAATGTTACAGGCTTGGTTTATATACATGTCCTAGGTGATTAAGGTTTACAGGTGTACGATCATTGCACACGTACAAAATGTCATCCCGAAGGCGGTTTCTTTTGGAAGTATATCTTTGGCTCCAGGAATCTTGCATCTTTGGCCGGATTAGTAAAATAATTAAAACTAGATGTGTTTGGTTTAAATTGATTGGCCAAACTCTTTTTAAAAACAAGTAATAAAGGTACTGTATATTAATAAGGCAAAATCTGTAAACCTGTAAATCTTAAATGTTACAAAACATATTCTACAGATAATATATAGGAGGGATTAAGTTGGGGTTAAGGAATCTTTCCGTGGAGTAGCGGCTTCTTTTAAAAGAGATAGTTGTTAAAGTCAATGGGTTTTCTCGCACGCAATTTAGCTATCAATTTAACGCACGCTTGATATTACTACGATTAAACAGTACTCTTAATCCTTATTATCGTAATTAGTATAAGTCCAATTACAAGTTCTTTCCTTAATTGTTAAATCCGGCTAATGAGAGTTTCTCTGTTTCTTTTGAGGGAACTTCTAAAGGTTGTTTTAAATGTTTTTAATATATTTAAAGTTTTCCTAACTGGTAGTATTTTTCTTAAATTTACTTTTATGACACAAGTACGGATTCAAGTTAGGATTCGAGTTTGGATTCGAGTCAGGATTGAGTGTTGTCAGGAATCCCGACTCGATTTCTAGGTATTCGGGTTTGAACGAGCATGTTCCTCCTATCACGAGACCATATGCTATCTATCACCTTTATAGAAGAGAATTAAAGTGTGAACATCCTGCCTCTCGCCTGTCACCAGGGCCCTTTCAATTGCCCCCAACAAAGTGACATTTCGCCCAGCATTTCCGAGCATTTCGCTTTTCAAGAACCACGGAGATGATCATGTCAATTGATGCTAGATCTCACACACTTGGCTTTTTGGACGAATGGATTTTGGTACTTTCTCACAGCATTTTAATACAACAGTATTTATTCCATACTTTGTGAGAAAAAATAATCTTTCAAACAGTCTTATTCAGAAGAAAATGCGTATAAGCTATTCTTCACTTACTGTGCTGATTGATAAAATGCAAACCCCTTTAGAATACAGACACATTTAAAGTTTAAGGTGGTTATATTTTTTAACAATTAATACTTAGAAGACCCTTACGCCGTCCCCGGGACGCCGTCAAATAGAAACCTGTAATGGCATGCGCGTTTTCTCAGACACTAAAGTGGCTCTGTTCACAAGCATGATAAGGGACAAGTGATAGATCCTTGAGATGATGAGACAATTGTCGAGGCCATCGACCGAGAATCCTCTCATATGGATAAGCTTGAAAAAATGTATACTTTAAACTGCAAAGGCGATACTTACAATGGCTGGGTAACAAGCCTAAGCAGTACTCTGATTTGAGCACGCGGCAGGTTTTATTTATTTCATGGCATCCCAATTCCGCCTAGGCTTACGAAGAGTCATACAGCGCGCGGTAGCATTTTAGAAATTGGTATTCAAATTGAAATGAAATCTGAGTGGAGTAGCGCAAAGTTCGCAAGTGTCATCCACACCTTCGCAACAAACATTTCTAGTATTAGGGTCTAATGCTATAATACTACAGATCATCCCCGGCATTATCAACCGTAACTACACTTGTATTTCTTCTGAGTTTTTTTATGCAAAGAATTATCAGACCGTTTACACGCTTGTCAGAGCGTGTTAACTACGAGCGCTTCGAAAGAAATTAAAAAGCCTTTGTAGAGAGTATTACAGAAGTGATCCTGCTAATTGCTGAATTACATTTCATACCTTGATCTGGGATATCAGATAATCCATCTTCTGATCCACGACACATGCTGTAGTTCCACAAGACTAAGGCAGATGGAATTAGGTATAAAAACAGCTTCATTTTGGATAGCGAACCTGACCTAGTACGCATACAAGATAACTGGTGGTATAATAACAGAGTAACGCACAGGAGACCAGGGGAGTTCTAAGGTTTCCCGTCTGGGTAAGATTAGCTGTAATGTTGCGCATTTTCAGATGTCGACACCTGCTGTTGTATTATATCGTATCGCTCGTTATTGGGAATGTCAATAGTATCATGTTCCAGCGGCACGTCATGGCTACATCTCTGTGTGTGTGTGTGTGTGGGGGGGGGGGGGGGGGGGGGACTCCCATCATATGTTTTGGTCTGGGTGGAAGGGGGTGGGGGGGCTTCCATATGTTTTGGCCTGGGATGATCGTCGTATCTTCACGGCCCGCGCTATACAAACGTCGCGCGAATGGCAAATGACGACGAGCCACAGGAAACCCGCAAGTACCACAGGTAACCCGCGCCGAATGTTCATGCTATGGTCTGCGAGATCTTGACATTCCACCTCCTAGGTGTCTACACTCACGCCCAGGCGTCTCCAAGAGATCCGGGGCGACGGCCGAGAAATGGAGAGGATGGGCCTGGGCCCGACTCTAGGCAGAACGCGCGACAGCAACGCAAAGAAGAGCAGCGTCGTAATCGCCTCGTTTCACGAGGCAATTACGAGCCCGAGTCAGTCACGAGTCAGCCACGAATCAGGTCCAAAATTGCGAATTTTTTCTTCTCGATTTTTTTGTACTCATAGCACATCTGATTCATTCCACGGATAGGTATTATGTTCCAGGTGAGTTGTGCTTCAGCCCTCTTAATACTCGTTTGCAAAATAATCCCTAACAATATTTGAAGAAAAAAATCGGGAAGAAAACATTCACAATTTTGGACCTGACTCGTGGCTTGCTCGTGACTGACTCGGGCTCGCGACTGGCTCGTGAAACGATACAACTCACTTGAATATGTAACATGGGTTCTCTGTGTTCACCTGAACGCGTGGGAGACTGGGCCGAGCAGGGCTTGAAGGGAACCAGCGCGCGTGTGTAGTGTGCGTGTTGGTTGGAATTTGGGCAGGTTGAGAGAAGTAATAGTTCTGCGATATCGGTCGAGGTCTCCTTTTAATAGTGCCCTGTACATTACAAGTAAGTTCTCCTGGAAATAAAAGGAGCTTGGTTACAAATACAACGGAAGATAATATTAGAACCCCAAAAAGGTGAGATTTGTCCTTATTTTCGGGCTTGGTATATTATCGTTTCTCATCATTTGTGGATTCATCTGTAATTACAGCCAAAGACGCTCAAGCGTCCCCCCGTAGAGCGCAATAATGAGTTGATTCTTGGAATATTGGATCCATTATTCGATTCAATAATGCATTCGGCTTGGGAAAACGTCTTTCGATTTGAACTGGGTTTTCGCTTTTTGATTGGACGTTAGACAACGGAGGCGCTTCCATATATGGAAAAATCCACAGGGAGCCTTTTGTTTGCGAGTTTTGTTACCAATATGGCGGACCTGGTAGATAGATAGATAGATAGATAACTTTATTAAAGTGTCAAAAACCGTCTAGCGTGGGAGAAATCCCACACTAATATGGGGACACAACAAAAAGGAATAAACAAAAATGGTAACCTGGTAGACTTTAGGCGAGCCTAGTAAATCTCTCCCTCGTTCATTTAGAGAAGAAGTTGTGGATTATATTATCAGGGATATTCAAAGAAGCACAAAGTCAGTGACTTAAGAGTGTCGGAGCGTGGTGTCAGGTAAATAATCTAGCCGAAATCTGAGTTCAAATTGAAAGACGTTTTCCCAAGCCGAATGCATTATTGAATCGAATAATGGATCCAATATTCCAAGAATCAACTCATTATTGCACTCTAGAGGGGGACGCTTGAGCGTCTTTGGCTGTAATAGCTAATAGCTGGAAAGTGTTTTGTCGAGTCGCAAGCGGGCACTGACAGAAATAACGTTTTCACTGCGAAAATATACATCAAGACATCTGGGACAGTTTGTTTTTTTCTCGCCATCTTTACTGTTAATGATATTATCAAGCGTTAATTACAAACACTACGAACCTCCCAACACAATCATAGTCAGAAAAGCGTCTTATTTTCGAAACACATTTTTCACTTTAAAATGCAAACCAAATTCAGAAAACATGCGTGGACTTGACTCAAAGGTTTGATTGACGGAAGCCAAAACGCAGTTTGGTGTTCGGAAATGTCCAAAACCAACCTGAAACGCACTGGAATTAAACCTCCATTAACAGTGGATTGAAACAACGTCTGGTGTAGTTAGCTTTCGGCTAGCGGGAGACTAGGTGAGCAAACAAGCACCACAAAAATAATAAAATCGCCCCAGGAACCGTTTATTAGACAATTACTACAACAATAGGTCGGAGAGATGACATTATTTTATTTCAATATTTAAATTTATGTATATTTTTCCAGGTTGGTTTGGGCATACGGAACACAATGCGATGCCCTGTTCAGTGACCGCCAAACTATAGATTCCTAATGCATATACATATGTTTTAGTACCCAATTCATCTGAGTTTGGTTGCCTGTGGAATAATCGACTAGAGAGTACCGTTGGGGGAAGGGGGACGCCCCTGTCAATCCCGCAAGGCGTGCTGTATACCGGTAGTAGTTACTCTGGAGACCAAGAGTCATTCGACAATAAAACAAGCGAGACATGCCGCTAATTTTTGGCATTTAATACGAAATACCGGACTACATAAAATCGCGCATACACCCCCCTTACAATCTTTTCTCCGTATATACTTATTAACAAGTCACGTGACTGACTTTCACCAGCTGCGTAAAAGATAAAATTCAACATCAAATTTAAAACTATAAATATTACTTTAAATCCATAATACTTTAAAGGGCCCATGCGAACCCTGAATCTCGCATTTTGTTGCTGTCATTATTTATTTTCCCCTGGTATCTTTTCCCCCTGGTACCTTTTCCCCTTGGTATCTTAACCCCTTGGTATCTTTTCCCCTGCTATCTATTAGACTAAAATTTACAGGGCTGCAGTTGCACGAAAAAGGTTGTGGTCCATCTTTGGTAATGTGGCGATAGCGGAGCAAAGAAACGTAGAAATCAAGTAGACTTTTTTCGCGTGTATTTTGGGGTTTGAATGAAGATGGAAATTTCGCTTTTGAGGCGACAACTATAAATATCCACGAATAGGAAGTTCTAGACTATCAAAATCAGAAGGGTAGTAAAGAAACCGAAAAAACTTTTGAATCGGTGTATCAGAACTTGAAAACAGTTTTCGGGCCCGATCAATTCTCGGCAGAGCGCTTCAACGAATCAGATTTCAGGTATAAAAACGTCCTTGCTCCCACAACGCGACGGGAAAATGAATTGCAGCATCCTTGTCCCAACATAAGTTCCCCATTTTCTTGACAGAATAAACAACGTCCTTAATCGTGGCGGTCCTTGGGTTCCCTGTGGTAGGGAAGATGTCTGAGCAAAGAGCTGAAACATTCCATACTGATGATGTAGGAGCTTTGATTTCAAAAGTGAATTTATTAGCAACACACGCACGAGGCTTAGAAATGATGTGCAACGGACTCAAATGCATTGAATAGGAGGGAAAACTAATTTCAAGAGTTCTGTCGACAGTCAGTAGTCGGCTTTCTTGAAAATCTTCGTGCGCATTCTCTAATCAATTCAGGTTTGAAAACGCAGCTCCTACGTCATCAGAATGGAATGTTACAGGCCGAGATCAGACGTCTCTTCTCACGTAGGAAACCCATGGACCGTCAAGTCACAACAAAGGACAGTTGTTTATTCAGGCTACACGTGCGCATTAAATTTGTCCTACAATGTATCTCACCACAGGATTCCCGTGATCTTGAATACCTAATAAAGAACTCAAATCCTAATAAGATAAAACTATTCACGAAAATGTCTCTAGGAGTCCTCGCTCCAGGTCTCCACTCCTCTTTTCTTCCACAGCATTCCCATGATCGGGAATATCCGAGCATGAACACGAATACTGTAGCAGCTGCGATGTCTCATTGCTGTCGAAATAAATCGCGCGACGCTTGTGTCGATTTCGATTCCCTCGTCCTCGTCTTGTGACGACTTGATTCGTCAAATCGTTGGTTGTGCTTTCAGATAAGCTGGTGCTTTTCTGTGCTAGTTTGAGTCTGTTTTCGGGTACACTCCTAGATGCGAGTTTCTCGTCCGAGGTGTAAGTCCCTGGTAATGGCGGCCTATATACAGGTCCTAAGTCATAAGCATGCTTTCTACTGTAACCCGACGAACTAGTGGAACTAACAGAAGTCTTGCGCAGGTTCTCCACCGATTCCGTACCGTTGATTACCGGAACCGGCCCCATTTCCGCTTGGTTTTCCGCACGTATAACATGGGTTCCGTACATGGGTCTCTTTCCGTAAAGCACGTTTGCAGCATACAGAGGATTTGTGCGGAATACAAGGTTTGATCCTTGCACGCCATTAGTTAATGTTAGCTTAGAAACGGATGATTTATCTTGAAGATAGGTGACCTGAGTGTCTTGCACAGAATAAAGAAAAGAGGACGCCGTAGTACTACCGGAAGTACGGGTTTCTTTGTATTCGTAGGTGCGAACTCCAGACCCATCTTCCGGAGAGGTAATTCCCGTGCTGGAAAATCCCGAAGAGTCACTTTTTTGGTGAGTTACAACAGATGCGTTTGCAGTAGTCCGGGATTCGGTGAACACAAATGTACGTACTCCAGTAGATCCCGAGCTCAATCCCGGGCTATTGAAACCCGGAGATTCGATACTGGGTGAAGTAGGAGAGAACTGTATCGGGAGCGAAGTCTGTGATTGGTTTTCCGGGCCGGACATTAGTGATCTCGCATGCGGAAAATCCCAGTCCAGTGAAGTTGAATTTAGTTTTACGTATTGAAATGTTCTTGGAGGCTTAGGTGGCGGTTTATGGACAACAATAGGGACTACTCGAACCTCGTCCGCAAAAGTCCGTGGGGGTTTGGGCGGGGGAGATCCATTTGTAAGAGGAATTAAGGCAAATGGCATCGATGAGACAGACGAAGCTCTTGAGTTCTGATTAGCAGAGGGTGGTGAAGGATGTGAATCATACGGAGCCCCAAGGGTAACTGGCAATTCCGTTACCAGGGAGGAACAACAACAAGGTTGTAACCGGATGTCATTACCGAGGGTTTGCATCTCATTACCGTGGGTTTGCTTCTGACTACCGTGGATTTTACGCCCACTAACTTGGTTATCCCGCTTCGCTTTAGCGGGATTATTCAAAGAGTCTGTACTTTGCGGCACCATGCCAAGTTTAAATTCTTTCCATGTATCCGAGACTCTGTTAGGTCCACTTTCCTCAATGTCGGAATCATCGATAGCGCTCTCAGGCCGAGCTAAGGGCGCTATTGGAGACTCGCGCTTACAGTGCACTCGTCGTCCATGTAGGTTGTTCGGAAATTCTAGAAAAGAAAATATAGAAACCATTTATTTGTAAACGAGCGCAGCGAAAAGCAGAGGTATCTTGGGAGAAAAAATTAAGATGGAAAACACGTCTTCTAGACGTTTTCAAGAGATTTTGCAACATATTCACGCTTATTCAACGTATTCATGCTTATTCAACGTATTCACGCGTATTCAACGTATTCACGCTTATTCAACATATTCACGCTTACGTTTGGGAATAAGTGGACGCTGAATATTAGGCTACGGCAATTTTTATAATATTTTTGCTTCTTTCTCGTAGTGAAATTGCAACTATTCAGTTCACAGTAAAACACTGATGTACCGAACCTGCTGCAGATACTTGATTTTTAATACATGAACATTTGTGAGCCCGGACGTTCCGCCGGTAACAAGATTTGCTTTTACGAACTCCCAATGGATGAAAATGGGACACATTTAACTGCCTTAGAGCACAATGTTCACTACGCCATCAGTACTTCTTTGACGTCATCAGCTATTTTGATGACGTTAATTCAGGATTCCATGACGTCATCATTCAATGGATTAGTGTAAGATATCATGAGATATGTTATCACTATCCATGTTCAATATTCTTGAAAAATCAGAGTGACATGGTCACACTATACTACACACTGGGTTTTATAATCAAGGTATCGCTGCACCCAAGAAACAATCATTTGGGCGCCAAATCTGTTGCTATAAATAGCGTGATTGCTGAAGTCGTGGTGATACAATCCCTGCATACACGATGAACGCTCCGGGTTAATAGACTCCTTGAGTGTGGTATTTTACCATATTATGTTCCCCATATTATAAGTCTAGACTCCTTGAGTGTGGTTTTACCATATTATGTTCCCCATATTATAAGTCTAGACTCCTTGAGTGTGGTTTTACCATATTATGTTCCCCATATTATAAGTCTAGACTTCTTGAGTGTGGTTTTACCATATTATGTTCCCCATATTATAAGTCTAGACTTCTTGAGTGTGGTTACCATATTATGTTCCCCATATTATAAGTCTAGACTTCTTGAGTGTGGTTTTACCATATTATGTTCCCCATATTATAAGTCTAGACTTCTTGAGTGTGGTTTTACCATATTATGTTCCCCATATTATAAGTCTAGACTTCTTGAGTGTGGTTACCATATTATGTTCCCCATATTATAAGTCTAGACTTCTTGAGTGTGGTTTTACCATATTATGTTCCCCATATTATAAGTATAGACTTCTTGAGTGTGGTTTTACCATATTATGTTCCCCATATTATAAGTCTAGACTTCTTGAGTGTGGTTACCATATTATGTTCCCCATATTATAAGTCTAGACTTCTTGAGTGTGGTTTTACCATATTATGTTCCCCATATTATAAGTCTAGACTTCTTGAGTGTGGTTTTACCATATTATGTTCCCCATATTATAAGTCTAGACTTCTTGAGTGTGGTTTTACCATATTATGTTCCCTATATTATAAGTCTAGACTTCTTGAGTGTGGTTTTACCATATTATGTTCCCCATATTATAAGTCTAGACTTCTTGAGTGTGGTTTTACCATATTATGTTCCCCATAATTATCAGTACGTCACCATGTGGTATATCCCGACGGCGTATAATTGGTTGTCGTTAGTAATATTATTATATCGGTTATGGTTACTTTATAGTAAGGTTATTTAAGGTTTAGGTTTAGGTTACGAATTTATGTTTAGCTCATTAACAGTTACGACATTTCATCTTTTTATCAGACATTATTTATGATTAACTCTTCGTTTCCCTTTTCATTGTACTTTAAGCATTAACGTCACTTTGATGAATCCATTTGTAAGCTATCATTCCCGTCAACTCGTTAGGTTCACAGTGAAGGTGTAGGTCATGAGCGGAAGGGAGCACCAGATACGCGCAACATCTCAAATAGGCAAACAAAGTGCAACATTGTGGGCCAAAACTAGTCATACCGCAACAAACAAAGACGGCGATACAAGGTCATTTTATTTTTCCTTGAGCTCTTTTAATTCAAGGCAAGGTTTAAAGACAATTTAATATTTATTCGATTTTAATCTGGTGTTAATTTATGTTGATTTATCCTACCTTACAGAGAGGAAGTTTAAAGTGTAGCGACGCTTATGTCACGTGTACTGTCAGGGCTGCTGCTAGTTGGACCCGAGAGGGCTTCTATTGTCATGTCTTCAGGATAGAGAAATAACTATGTCAGCACATCGGGAAAGCTACGGTCACCCTCTCTTTCACAAGGGGTAATATGGAAAACCGACTTCACTTGAATTGCTCTCTAGCACAAGTGAAATATATCGAAACGGCGAACAACGTGCCCAGTTACAAGTTTGGAAAAAGTCAGCGTTTGTTATCCTTTTGTGAATAGCTGAACTTTTTATTGAAAGCGGGTCAATTTCTGCCGTGAGAGGTTTCATGATTCAGTTAATTAGCGCTAGGGTTTTGTGTTGCTTTGTTGTTCAGTCGCTTCAAAGTTCAAAGCGCCATATTTTCCTTGAATGTACACATGAAGAGGAGAAACTTCAGGTCAGAGCTAAGGATTAAAGGTACTTTTAAGTTAAACCTGTGGCTTGTTGACTGTGTTTGATTTAGTCTAGAAATTTACGCGAAAAAAATGGCTCCTTGTGCTCAGTCTAGCGTGTGTTTTTGCATGTCAAAAATCCCGTGTTATTTTGTGAAATCAAGTGGTTGTTTCTGTGAAAAATCCGAGTCTCTGATCCACTTGTCTTCTCTGGTCAGTAGAAAAATCACTCTTCTACACAAATCACCAGATATAGTGTCATTTTGCCGTGAGTTTTATGATAGACACTTCTAAGTTCCTGAATGTACCAAAGGGCGGATTGGGCCGGTTTGGGATCGAAAGGGTTAATATAGAAAATAAAAGCACTGATGCAAAGCGATTAACAAATACATAGCAACTTTTGAAATGTTAAAAAATACACTCGATGACAGTTGTTTTCAGAACTGCCACACTGCGAAGTTAGTTCCCGTGTTCCTAACTATAGGTTGCCAAGTTCGCAACCAGGTTCCCAACTAAGTTCGCAACTTCGCATCTTAGTAGGGAAATTTGTTTCGAAAACTCAAGCGTTCGCTGCTCAGGCTTCTTTGGTAGTGATCTGTGAGTAATGAAAGGTATTATATTTGTATTTTCCAACTGAGTTGCCAAGTTATGAAGTTACCTAGTTCGGAACACGGCAACCAACTAAAACAACCGTAATCAAAGATCTAAATGACAAGAAATTATAGAGTAATTTATATTCTAGCAATGTTTAGACTGGTCTCTTAGTAGTTATTAATTTATTAACATCATTATACGGTTAGTGGATTAGGGTTAGAACCCTTGTCGTACAGTTAGCTCATCTCACACATTAGAAATATTAATAAACAAAACAAGATTTAGTCGCGTTGCGCTAATTCGCCAGTAGACACTTATTCCACGGAGAAGACGGTTGAAGAGTGAAAATAAAACAAGCAAAACTCACATGCTGAGAACCCCAAGTATAGGGGCACTAGAGTATGTAATGGGATCTCCTCTCGGCTTGATGGGGCATTTCTACAGGCCCAGTTATTTTTAGAAGCAAACCATTTCTTACGATACAAGAATGTCACTCAACACATGAACATTCACCATAGTAACCATCGTCAACGTCGAGATAGTGAGAGGACAACAAATAATGCCGTACACAATAGTACAATAAGGGTGTGAGCAGCAATTCACGTGTGAGAGGACAACAAATAATGCCGTACACAATAGCACAATAAGGGGTGTGAGCAGCAATTCACGTGTGAAAGGACAACAAATAATGCCGTACACAATAGTACAATAAGGGGTGTGAGCAGCAATTCACGTGTGAGAGGACAACAAACAATGCCGTACACAATAGTACAATAAGGGGTGTGAGCAGCAATTCACGTGTTGTTTCTAAAAATAGACTCGTCTGGAAAAATGCCCATATATCCATATCATAGTGTGAGTAGCTCCTAATCGCGAGCTACTGGGAGCACTGGTATTAAACAACGTAACAATGTCGTGGAATTACTGGGTGGATATCATATAGCAAGGTGGGAATTTAGAACATGTAGGATACATAGAACATATATATAGGACATATACAATTATAGGATCGTCATGGAGAACTTGTCTGGAATTCCAGTGTGGGAGTGAAAACTGGAACTTCAACTGGGGGCGTAGATAAAAACGCCACATCTCAACAGTCATGCTTTCCTACACGGGCGCCACATGGACAGATCGCTTGACGCTTTTCGTATCTCGATGATGTCGTGGTCTAAGCGTCGGAGTATCAGCCAATGCGCAAGATATTTACATGCTGGGGATGCGGACAAAACTGTAATTGTATTTAGACTATTTAGTGAGCGCGCAAGTGACAACTGTCGCGCATTTACGCCTCGATAATATTGTGGCTGGTAGGTCGCGCATTTACGCCTCGATAATAGTGTGGCCGGTAGGTCGCGCGTTGAAGCCTCGATAATAGTGTGGCCGGTACGTCGCGCATTCACGCCTCGATAATAGTGTGGCCGGTAGGTCGCGTATCCGTCAAAGTGCAAAGTACATGATTGATTTATTGATGTAAATGAAATAACAAAATAAAGACTCACACACGAACCGATTTGGAGTTCATAACTTGTATAACTATCTTAAATGATTCAAACGCAATAATGAATAACAAAATAATCTTTTTGATCTAAATCATCTAATATTTGCTTTGATTCTTATATTAACCTACAATCAGCTGTAAAACTTCCCAGTTTTGAAATATTAAATTGATTAAATTTTTACCGATAGTTCGGGAAATGGCAAGAATTATTTTCACGCTCTAGGATCACAAAGAATAAGACTATAGCCTATGAGGCAGACTATTCCTTTATAATATCCATCTTATCTTGAGGAAATTGTATTTCCATGATTGCTTTGCTACATCTGTCAAGGCATGTGACCGTCCTCTGATTCTCTCACGATGTCTGTGATCTCCTCCCTCGCATGATTTGGAAATCTATCGCGTGAGCGCTTAATTGGCCACTTCATGTAAAATAAATCTATCGATATTGTCGTGGGAAAACAACCGCAAAGACAGAACAGATGGTTCCAACAGCTTTTCTCGGCCACAAAATCAAGAATGAAAACAGATTTCTTAGATATTTTATTTTAATTTTTCCTGATTTTTATTTTTTTCTGTTTAGGAGGAATGCCAAAATATCAATAAAAACCATATTTTCGGTGAACTTGATTTCTCTATTTTTCCGTGTTCTCGGTCCTACAATAACTGTCCAAAAACGTTTTTTTTTCTGTGTCGGGTAAGTTAAACCATCGCAGCCATTCCCTCCCCCCCCCAAAAAAAAAGAGTCAGAGTACAAAACCAGACGCTCTTGTTTGTAATGAGTTGGTGCAATGAGTGCATTGACATTTCTTTTGAGGTAATTACTTTTCTACTCTCAAACCGAACCTTTCGTAGGAAAAAAACCGAATGCCCGAGGCAGATGGTCCCAGAGATCAAGATACCTCTTAAAGTAGAGCGCGAACGGGTAATGATTTCCGACAGAAATTTGGCTATTTATGCTAGCCAGGGGTGTCTGGTAGCCAAATAATGTATGTTATGATGAAAATATGGTGCAAAAATGGCGTGGGACCATGACGAAATTAAATTTATAAAAATTAAAAATATTTCGTTTTTCAAATATTATTTTTAAAGCAAATTTAAAGCAATTAAAGCAAAATTAAGGACGAAGCGAAAACGCAATGTAGATTACATTAATTAAGCGATTGTCAGGAAAAAGAAAATCCCTTTCAAATATCCTTAGATTTGCGAGTCTGTATCGGCAAAAACAACTCGCATGACGAAGGCAAGATTTGTTGTAGTTTCACAAACGTCAAGCTAAAGGTCACTGTACGCGGAAATCATTATTGTTAAAATAGTTTTCACAGCTTCAGCGATATAGAAATCTCCAGTTCTTTCACAAGCAGAGCTCATGACGAAAACTCGTTAATTAGTAAGTATATTCTACAAAGATTGAATCTAGGAAAGGAAAAACACAAGTCGCCTTTTGGAGACCGAAAAGGAAAAAGACTGTACTAGAAGCTTCTTTATAGACGTCTAAATGAAATTCATTAACTAAATATTGCTCTTCGCTTAGCAGAATTATAATAAAAAGCATATATATTTTGTTTCTTAATTTTTTTATTTTTAAGCTTTAAGGAAGAAATATTTTTCGACTTCTGAAGGTGTTTTGCGCCAAAGATAAGGTTTATTTATGTGATAGATATTATGGAAATAAGAGCAAGAATTTCCTCATAAAGAGGATTATTATCCCTTAATGAGGTGTGTAAACAAATAGAAATCCAACATAACATTTCACAAGATTATAATGTTTAAATGACAGTAAAATGGCTCTATAAACCTTTCATAGCACTGAAAATAGAACTTTTCAAGTGACAGATATGTCAAAAATGCATCAGCGAAAATTGATATGACAGTAGTAGTGACAGAGTTTATATCAGGCTCGGAGACGCTTCGCGCGAAGGTGCAAAGAAAAACGGCGACTCGTAATGAATAAATAATGTTGTAGGGGAGTCATTATAGTATAATTACAGTCTAATCCTAATTCGTGTTCTCAATCTCGAATCCAGGCGCACAAATACCTAGAATATGGAATATACGAGCAACAGATCTTTCAAGTGCGTCTATAGATGGAATGCATACATCATCGTCATATTTTACCAAAGAATATTGCGTGAATTTCTAGAGAATTTATCTAAGGAAGGAGATAAGTGATCTAGAGCAATAAAACATGGAAAATACTGGTATTTTGTACTCACCTATACTGAGTGAGTCTTTCGATCCCGAATTGTCGCCTGATTTCGCCACGCTTGCGTCCCCTGGAGGAGAAAAGATGGGTCGGAATTTATGTTTGTAGAAGTAGCGAAACTTGATCATGGCGTATTGGAAATGCTTGTGGGTGGCTCGAGATGTTGTTGTGGTTTGAACACAGTGTACAGAAGGCAAAGGCTAGGTAAACTACTTGCGCTCGCTACTACACAACTGGACTTAATTACACTACTTGATATAGAAACGGTATTAGATTGCGTGACTTGATAACATTCGCGTGACATGCGACAGGCTACGTGACATGTGTCTGAGCGTGACCTTCTTCAGCCAATCAGATTCACGATAGTGGGGTAAAATAACTACAAGGAGTCGACCATAGACAAAATCCTTATTCTGTCAATCATGACGTCACTCTCGCTTAGCACAGTGAAGAAATAAACGCTAGATAACATTTTAATATAATTATTATGTATTATTAGTATACTTATGATGACGTCACTCTGACCTAGTGTCTATGACGTCACTCTTACCTAGTGTGCGCTTAGCACAGTGATGAATAAGCGCTAGATAACATTTTAATATAATTATTATGTATTATTAGTATACTTATGATGACGTCACTCTGACCTAGTGTCTATGACGTCACTCTTACCTAGTGTGCGCTTAGCACAGTGATGAATAAACGCTACTGACGCTAGATAAAATTTCCATATAATCATTATTTAAGCAATAAAAGTACTTTCCGCGTGCTCTCTGCTTTCTTACAAACACGAGGGGGATGTTGGGAGAACTGATCAAAACTTGAAAGACACGAGCCGAAGGCGAGTGTCTTTCAAGTTTTATCAGTTCGACCAACATTCCCCGAGTGTTTGTAAGAAACCAGAGAGCACGCAGAAAGTATTTTTATTGCTTTTAGAAAATAACATACACACGCGCGACAGCGTTGCGTGACAATCGTGTTTCTCAGGTCTCTTACAAACACGCTTTTTGACCAATCAGAATGCGCACATTCACAATACAACATAGGTGTTATTTTCTAATTATTATTAGTGTAATGATGTCACTCTTACCTGGTGTGTCCACCCTGTAGCCCGGCACTTCCACAGAGTATTCCTCCACTTCTGATCTGTACGAGTTGCTGTCTTATTATTATTTATCATTAGTGTACTTGTCACTCTTACCTGGTGTGTCCACCCTGTAGCCCGGCACTTCCACAGAGTATTCCTCCACTTCTGATCTGTACGAGTTGCTGTCTTATTATTATTTATCATTAGTGTACTTGTCACTCTTACCTGGTGTGTCCACCCTGTAGCCCGGCACTTCCACAGAGTATTCCTCCACTTCTGATCTGTACGAGATGCTGTCTTATTATTATTTATCATTAGTGTACTTGTCACTCTTACCTGGTGTGTCCACCCTGTAGCCCGGGACTTCCACAGAGTATTCCTCCACTTCTGATCTGTACGAGATGCTGTCTTATTATTATTTATTATTAGTGTACTTGTCACTCTTACCTGGTGTGTCCACCCTGTAGCCCGGCACTTCCACAGAGTATTCCTCCACTTCTGATCTGTACGAGATGCTGTCTTATTATTATTTATCATTAGTGTACTTGTCACTCTTACCTGGTGTGTCCACCCTGTAGCCCGGCACTTCCACAGAGTATTCCTCCACTTCTGATCTGTACGAGTTGCTGTCTTATTATTATTTATCATTAGTGTACTTGTCACTCTTACCTGGTGTGTCCACCCTGTAGCCCGGCACTTCCACAGAGTATTCCTCCACTTCTGATCTGTACGAGTTGCTGTCTTATTATTATTTATCATTAGTGTACTTGTCACTCTTACCTGGTGTGTCCACCCACTTCTGATCTGTACGAGTTGCTGTCTTATTATTATTTATCATTAGTGTACTTGTCACTCTTACCTGGTGTGTCCACCCTGTAGCCCGGCACTTCCACAGAGTATTCCTCCACTTCTGATCTGTACGAGTTGCTGTCCTATTATTATTTATTATTAGTGTACTTGTCACTCTTACCTGGTGTGTCCACCCTGTAGCCCGGCACTTCCACAGAGTATTCCTCCACTTCTGATCTGTACGAGTTGCTGTCCTATTATTATTTATTATTAGTGTACTTGTCACTCTTACCTGGTGTGTCCACCCTGTAGCCCGGCACTTCCACAGAGTATTCCTCCACTTCTGATCTGTACGAGTTGCTGTCTTATTATTATTTATCATTAGTGTACTTGTCACTCTTACCTGGTGTGTCCACCCTGTAGCCCGGCACTTCCACAGAGTATTCCTCCACTTCTGATCTGTACGAGTTGCTGTCTTATTATTATTTATCATTAGTGTACTTGTCACTCTTACCTGGTGTGTCCACCCTGTAGCCCGGCACTTCCACAGAGTATTCCTCCACTTCTGATCTGTACGAGTTGCTGTCTTATTATTATTTATCATTAGTGTACTTGTCACTCTTACCTGGTGTGTCCACCCTGTAGCCCGGCACTTCCACAGAGTATTCCTCCACTTCTGATCTGTACGAGATGCTGTCTTATTATTATTTATCATTAGTGTACTTGTCACTCTTACCTGGTGTGTCCACCCTGTAGCCCGGCACTTCCACAGAGTATTCCTCCACTTCTGATCTGTACGAGTTGCTGTCTTATTATTATTTATCATTAGTGTACTTGTCACTCTTACCTGGTGTGTCCACCCTGTAGCCCGGCACTTCCACAGAGTATTCCTCCACTTCTGATCTGTACGAGATGCTGTCTTATTATTATTTATCATTAGTGTACTTGTCACTCTTACCTGGTGTGTCCACCCTGTAGCCCGGCACTTCCACAGAGTATTCCTCCACTTCTGATCTGTACGAGATGCTGTCTTATTATTATTTATTATTAGTGTACTTGTCACTCTTACCTGGTGTGTCCACCCTGTAGCCCGGCACTTCCACAGAGTATTCCTCCACTTCTGATCTGTACGAGATGCTGTCTTATTATTATTTATCATTAGTGTACTTGTCACTCTTACCTGGTGTGTCCACCCTGTAGCCCGGCACTTCCACAGAGTATTCCTCCACTTCTGATCTGTACGAGTTGCTGTCTTATTATTATTTATCATTAGTGTACTTGTCACTCTTACCTGGTGTGTCCACCCTGTAGCCCGGCACTTCCACAGAGTATTCCTCCACTTCTGATCTGTACGAGATGCTGTCTTATTATTATTTATCATTAGTGTACTTGTCACTCTTACCTGGTGTGTCCACCCTGTAGCCCGGGACTTCCACAGAGTATTCCTCCACTTCTGATCTGTACGAGATGCTGTCTTATTATTATTTATTATTAGTGTACTTGTCACTCTTACCTGGTGTGTCCACCCTGTAGCCCGGGACTTCCACAGAGTATTCCTCCACTTCTGATCTGTACGAGATGCTGTCCTATTATTATTTATTATTAGTGTACTTGTCACTCTTACCTGGTGTGTCCACCCTGTAGCCCGGGACTTCCACAGAGTATTCCTCCACTTCTGATCTGTACGAGATGCTGTCCTCTGTTCTGCTCACGCTATACCAGTCTCCCTGTGGTACGTCAAGCATGGGCCCTCCCCTGGGCACCCCCTGTCCGTTCATGATGGCCAGTTCGTGTTCCTTGCTTGGTAGACACTTGTTCAGAGCCTCTAGCACGAAATCCGGCATATGGTCCATCCACATTAGGCCCGAGATCTTGATGGATTGGTAATCTTCGAGGTCGGACCACACAGGCTCGAACATGGTCTCCTTTTGACCGCATCCACTGCAAAACAACAATAACTGATTCAAAATAGGTGACAACATGGTCTCCTTTTGACCGCATCCACTGCAAAACAACAACAACTGATTCAAAATAGGTGACAACATGGTCTCCTTTTGACCGCATCCACTGCAAAACAACAACAACTGATTCAAAATAGGTGACAACATGGTCTCCTTTTGACCGCATCCACTGCAAAACAACAACAACTGATTCAAAATAGGTGACAACATGGTCTCCTTTTGACCGCATCCACTGCAAAACAACAACAACTGATTCAAAATAGGTGACAACATGGTCTCCTTTTGACCGCATCCACTGCAAAACAACAACAACTGATTCAAAATAGGTGACAACATGGTCTCCTTTTGACCGCATCCACTGCAAAACAATAACAACTGATTCAAAATAGGTGACAACATGGTCTCCTTTTGACCGCATCCACTGCAAAACAACAACAACTGATTCAAAATAGGTGACAACATGGTCTCCTTTTGACCGCATCCACTGCAAAACAATAACAACTGATTCAAAATAGGTGACAACATGGTCTCCTTTTGACCGCATCCACTGCAAAACAACAACAACTGATTCAAAATAGGTGACAACATGGTCTCCTTTTGACCGCATCCACTGCAAAACAATAACAACTGATTCAAAATAGGTGACAACATGGTCCCCTTTTGACCGCATCCACTGCAAAACAACAACAACTGATTCAAAATAGGTGACAACATGGTCTCCTTTTGACCGCATCCACTGCAAAACAACAACAACTGATTCAAAATAGGTGACAACATGGTCTCCTTTTGACCGCATCCACTGCAAAACAACAACAACTGATTCAAAATAGGTGACAACATGGTCTCCTTTTGACCGCATCCACTGCAAAACAATAACAACTGATTCAAAATAGGTGACAACATGGTCTCCTTTTGACCGCATCCACTGCAAAACAACAACAACTGATTCAAAATAGGTGACAACATGGTCTCCTTTTGACCGCATCCACTGCAAAACAACAACAACTGATTCAAAATAGGTGACAACATGGTCTCCTTTTGACCGCATCCACTGCAAAACAATAACAACTGATTCAAAATAGGTGACAACATGGTCTCCTTTTGACCGCATCCACTGCAAAACAACAACAACTGATTCAAAATAGGTGACAACATGGTCTCCTTTTGACCGCATCCACTGCAAAACAACAACAACTGATTCAAAATAGGTGACAACATGGTCTCCTTTTGACCGCATCCACTGCAAAACAACAACAACTGATTCAAAATAGGTGACAACATGGTCTCCTTTTGACCGCATCCACTGCAAAACAATAACAACTGATTCAAAATAGGTGACAACATGGTCTCCTTTTGACCGCATCCACTGCAAAACAACAACAACTGATTCAAAATAGGTGACAACATGGTCTCCTTTTGACCGCATCCACTGCAAAACAACAACAACTGATTCAAAATAGGTGACAACATGGTCTCCTTTTGACCGCATCCACTGCAAAACAACAACAACTGATTCAAAATAGGTGACAACATGGTCTCCTTTTGACCGCATCCACTGCAAAACAATAACAACTGATTCAAAATAGGTGACAACATGGTCTCCTTTTGACCGCATCCACTGCAAAACAACAACAACTGATTCAAAATAGGTGACAACATGGTCTCCTTTTGACCGCATCCACTGCAAAACAACAACAACTGATTCAAAATAGGTGACAACATGGTCTCCTTTTGACCGCATCCACTGCAAAACAATAACAACTGATTCAAAATAGGTGACAATAAGTGCGACGCAGTGTAACCAAGCGCAACAGCCGTAGTTAAAACGCGTTTGCACAACAGATCAAACTCAGGGAAAATCTTGCCTCCTAGCAGGGTTCACATTGGGATTCCTGTGGCATTATTTCGGGAGGGAGAAGCCTGGGACAAGTACCACACCCTCTTCTTTCGATGCCGGGCCCAGTAGCTCGTTCGTAAAAAAAAATTGGAATAGGTTTCCAAAGATCCTTCGATTGGCGATGAGTATATTCATAGTACCCCTGGCCTGTGGCTAATTTACTCAGGCAAAACGATCTGATGTGACCTATAATAAAGACATTACTCGGTTGTAACTGCGTATAGGATCAGCCCGGAGAGGTGGAGTCCGGCAATGAACACAGGTATCCCGAGTGCCTTACCGAGAAACAGAGACGGTCTTGACCACGTGTAGAATCCTCCCCGGAGGGTAGAACCGCATGGAGTTGGAGTGCGTAGTGTCGGGTATGACGATATTCTCCACTTCTCCATCTATCATGTCTTGATGGTCACCCATACGCACGCACTTACAGCCATAACAACAGAGGAACATGCATCGACACGCACAGCCACGCAGGATCTTCCACTAGGGGGGAGGGAGAGTAATGTTAGCATGTTACTATGGCAACAGACAAGCACGCACCGCCAAAACAACAGAGGAACATGCATCGGCACGCACAGCTACGCAGGATCTTCCACTAGGGGGGAGGGAGAGTAATGTTAGCATGTTACTATGGCAACAGACAAGCACGCACCGCCAAAACAACAGAGGAACATGCATCGGCACGCACATCCACGCAGGATCTTCCACTAGGGGGAGGGAGAGTAATGTTAGCATGGGCAACAGACAAGCACGCACCGCCATAACAACAGACGAACATGCATCGGCACGCACAGCCACGCAGGATCTTCCACAGGGGGAGGGGAGGGGAGGGAGCGGTGTTAGCATGTTACTATGGCAACATGGAGGGAGAGTGTGTAAGCATGTTACTATGGCAACAGAATAGCAGGGAGAGTCACGAAGAGTCCGTTCCACTAGGGGGAGGGGAGGGAGAGTGATGTTCGCATGTTTCGTGTTAGAAAGTGTCAGGAACTGGAAATATTTCTAGTTTGCGCCCGAAATTTTCAGGCCTCCACTTAAACCAGCTCTGCTGAACTGGATGTTCCTGACTAAATATTGCTTATAAATACGTAAATAAATAAATAAATCTCACTTCAGACCTTTGCCGTACAGTATGGCAAATACATCGTCGGTCTTGAATGTATACCTAATGCTTTTGTTTTCCCGTTAAAACCTCTGCTAAGTCCCAGCGTTCGAGCAAGAAAGCTACTAGTACCCTGCTCACTTACAATGTCCACGCACGCGCAGAGGAGAAGCTACAGACAACATTACCTTGGGTATTCTAGAACGAGTGATCAAGGTCATGATTCTGTTGCGCAGGTCTTCCAGTGTAAACAGACTTAACCTGATGGAACAATAAAAACCCATAGCACCAATCATCATGTGGCATCATTCATCCCCAGGCACATCCTGAGTACCACACTGTTAGCAGACCTTGACTAATTAATCCTAATCATTGATAATCAGTAGGCACACGAATCTTGCTGCTCGTCGTCTTTAGATGTGCCGCGGGCTCCTAACATACCCTATTTTTACACGCTCGGGTTCCTAACATACCCTATTTATACGCGCGGGTTCCTACCATACCCTATTTTACGCGCGCGGGTTCTGACCATACCTTATACGCACGCGGGTTCCTAACATACCCTATTTATACGCGCGGGTTCCTAACATACCCTATTTTTACGCGCGCGGGTTCCTTCCATACCCTATTTATACGAGATTCCGAGATTCCAAGAGCCAACCGAGGCGTTGCAAAGCCCGTACCTCACACTACACCATTCAGCTTTTACAATGTGAAGAAACTCATAGGTTTGCATATCATCTCTCTGTGGTCATTTAAAAGGGTCTCAGTCAGCCGTCAGATGAGTCGGAGAAAGCATCCATTTTCATCAGCAGATTTGGGGAATGTAGTGCGATATTTTGGATTGAATTTGGTAAATGAAGCATAACACTTTGTTTTTAGATGGTCATTCCTCTTCTCATGGCTAATGGCTCTTCTAGTGACTGACAAGGGTTCTTTTGTCAATTGTCTACCAAGTAGAACTGCCGTCATGATCACTTACCGTGGTATCATATCCTTGCCAATCACAATAGAAATAACAAACTCCCTCGCGTACTTAGCAGCCGGCAAGCTCAGGTTGGCACCAGGAGGCGAGTAGGCGTAGCAAAGCAGGTCGGGATAGCGTGGCCTTAGAAGGAAGGCTAAGATGGCGGCGGTACCGGCACCAAGGGAGTGGCCAAGGAGAACTAGACGGTACGATCGGGTACCGCAATCCTGCATAACAATAAAAATATAGAACTTTACTCACTTTTTGACAAATGTTAACGCAAGTGCGTTCGACAGTCATGACATTTATAATATAAAACGTTACAATAATAATAATAAATAATGAAATAAATGAACAATTAATCGCAAAGAGTGACGTGATTATCACAGATAGATTTTTAGACAAAAAAAAAAAAGACTGGACAGAAAAGGTTTTTTGCCCCTGCGCTACAACAACACTCTTACTTACCGGATCTGCGTTGAAGGCACGATGCAGTATCCCATCGCGCTCTAGTTTCCGTTGTATATACAAGGCACATCTGACCATACCCTAATAATAAAGGAATAATTTTAAGTTTCGGGGTTTTCATATTGGGTTATTTCATTTTCAATGTCCGTCCGTCCGTCCGTCCGTCTGTCCGTCCGTCCGTCTCACCTTGTGTCCATACCACGATGGGTCTCCGCCTTCCGCTGGAATCCTTTCTGGTTCGACTGTGAAGTCTGTCAAAATATCCTGGGAAAATGACGTTTCGTGTTGGAGTTCAGGTTAGTAGACAACATAGACCAGAAATGAAGAGACAGAACTAGACCCTTAGATTTACCTGTAATGAGAGAGTCCCGCGTATAGTCACCACCACAGTCTTCTTGGAATGGTCAAGGGCGACATAGAATGGCGACTTGTATAACTGAAAGATAAAACATGGCAAAGTGATGGCGAGCCAACCATTTTAGGAATAGTACTAAGATTCTTTCAATCGCGAAACCAGTTCATTTATTTCAGTACATTAGTTCGCTGTAAGCTCCTCACGGGATGCGGAATAACGGAAATATCTGGATAAGTCCGGATCACTACGGAAAAAGAACGCGCACTTTATGGTTGATTTTCTAACGGTCCTCGCCTTACACTCCGTGAATTTTTTGATCCGCCACACTAACTAACACAAGCAAAGTCGTACATAATCTCAGTTTCAAAATGTATGATGACGTCATGGTCACTATCTCTGCGACGTCATAGAAATTAGCGTCACGTCATTAATCATGACATAAATAAAACGTTAACTAGCCAAGTTATGGCAAATAACACAGACAAAAGATACCAGAAATATGATAATGATCATTATCTCTGTGACGTCATAGAAATCTGAATGACGTTACATATAAAAAGTACGCCAATGCCAGAAATATGATGACGTCAAAATGACTATTTTCATTACGTCACACAAGCAATAATGACGTCATAAATCGCGTCACATACAAAAGCCGAGTTATGATAGCTAACGTACACAAAAAATACGCTATCCGAGATCGACTCACCGAGTTATGATAACTAAAAGAGTACACTACCCGAGATCGACTCACCGAGTTATGATAACTAACATAGATCACGTCTGTGTTATGCAGACCCGCGATGCGTTTGAGCGCCGAGAAGTGGCATCGGCAGCAGTTGTCCTCCTCCACTCGGACGGCTTTGTGAATGCGTTTGTCAGTGTCTCGACAACCGTAACAACATCTGAAACACGAAACAAAGAGAAAGGTGCTATAACCAGGTGCTCCAGCGAAGCACCATAAGCATGAACCATCGACTTTATTCGCTTTTGAGGATTATTTGATAATGATACATTCTCGTACCCAGAGCTCCCCGGCTCGTCACTTCGCGGGGAGGCTCTGGTGACAGCCACCGACGCATGCTCAAAAGAAGATGGTAGTTTTATGCCTCGCGATTACTTTTAGAGCGTTCAAGTCGGATGCATAGGTTGAAAAGACGACTAAGAAACGAATGCCAGTGTTATTTCGACGGATACGTTTTTATAAAGCGAGATTAAGCTTTACGCGTGCGCGCCATTTCAGCCAATCAGCGAAGGTCCTCAAATGGATGTCACCAGAGCCTTCCCTGCGAGGCGACAAGCCGGGGAGCTCTGGGTTCGAATATGATAATGATAAAGTCATTATGAGTGATTTAGTCATTGCAACCGATAACTCCAGCTTCGCGCAACCGCGCAACGTTTTGTGGTCCGCCTCTGCGAAAGTAGGGAGGAAGATGCTTCAACTTCAATATTGTCGAAATCGCTTTAGAAATGGAAGTTTTGGTAGGAAAGAAAAGCGCTTTGGTGCGAGTTTTCAGAGATCACTCTTTGGATAATTCAGTAAATCGATTTTCCCCTTGAAAGAGTAAAGTATTCAGTAACATTTCTGTGTGTCTTGCTAGGTTAGTTTCCCGATAGAACTACCAACCAGAGCTGTCAGAATGTTCTGAAGTGGGCGGCTGCTGACTGCGACTTTAACATTTCTTTTGACGCTGATTGGGACGGACCTAATATGGGAGATTTGTACTCTTAGTAAGAGACTCCTGGTAAGCTACCATTCGCTAATTTACCTGAAACTAGCGCCAAGTTTACAGCATCCACAGAACACGTTATTCTTCATATAAAGAGGCCAACCATAAGCTGCCAGCGCGTAGTTCATGTAGTAAGCGATCTCCTTATATAGCTGTAGTTCCTCCTGACGAAACAAACAAGTGTTCACCAACGTAAGCATATCTACATCCTTCATGAAGATTCAAGTATGATTCGCTCTGCCTATGCTTACCTAAGCACCAAATAACCCCCCCCCCCCCTCTCCCCCCTTTAGACAAGGGGCCGCGAGGCGCTTGCTCCCCCTTCACAACCTAGTGAATACTAGTAATGCTAGTATTGACTAGGTTGTGAAGATCAATGGATTCCTCTGTTATGAAAATTACTGACAGTGGCCAATCAGAAAGTAGCATGACGTAATCTCGTTCCCTAGGGTCCAAGAGGTAAACAATACACAGGACTCCCATTACAGAGAAGAAAATATAAAAAAAACATATACTTTTATTTTACCGGAAGGGTGAGCTCCCTGTGATATTTCCATGCCCCTGCTCACCTCCTTCTATACATGTATAACTTACAGGTGGCGAGACCAGCACGTTACCTTGTTATTTAGATTCAAGACGCGCGCGTTGTTTGTTCTTTGGTACCGTAATGAGGATTTCTTGACCACCACTCCATCCTGAAAATGTTCAAGGTATTAGCATGAAGAATAAGAACAAGCATCATGTCCCCCTGCACTATGCGACCGTTTTCAATCTTCACCCAGTCAATCTTCAGACAAAAACTGAAAACTGAAACTGAAAACAGACAAATCTTCTGCGCGCTTCCCTTCTCTCCCCGTGGAAGGGTTTTCAGATGAGCGTAGAAAACTAGTAAATACGCTCAACAAAAAGAAGAGAGCTTGATTTTGGATCACTAAACAAAGACCTCAACCAAATGAAATGTGTAGAAAACACAAGTCTGATTTACTTCATCATTCCTTCTCATAAACCTTTACACGCATTCACAAGCCTTCCAAAAATCTTTGCGCGTGCTCATTCCTTCTCATAAACCTTTACGCGCATTCACGAACCTTGAAATATTTGAGCACGCTCATACCTTTACGCGCCTTTTCAATCCAATCATTTGTGTGCCTACTCTCCTCCGTTCATGCTCCACATGTTTGTTTATGTGCTGGGCTAGAACCTCCTTACCGTGGTCATATCCTGGACCCGTTTCTCCTGTAGTGTTTGGTCAGTACCTACTTACCGTGGACATATCCTGGACCCGTTTCTCCTGTAGTGTTGGGTCAGTACTTACTTACCGTGGTCATATCCTGGACCCGTTTCTAGATAGATAGATAGATAGATAGATAGATATTCTTTATTTATCCACGGTAAAAATTCATCAGCTCAATTATAATAATATAGAAATAATAAAATATAATACACTACCCTTATCTACGCTAGTTACCCTACCCACCCTACCCTCCCCGAGCTGCTTTCCATGAATGCCGTGCCCTATTTAATACATGATTTAAATTTCCTAAGAGACTCGGCTTGTCTTGTTTCGCTAGGAAGACTGTTCCATGTGATAGCACCGCTATAGCTGAAGCTGTTTTTATAATAATTGGTTCGCGGTAGTGGAACGTTGACTTTGTTGTCCGAGTCTCTTAGGGAATATATCGATTCTCGGGTCGTAAATTTGCTGGAAAGATAGCCAGGTGCCAGTCCATGCAAACATTTATAAACCATTGTTGCTCGCGCAATCTGTTGTTGGGAGCTTAGATTTTTCCATTCCAAATATTCAAAAAGTTCGCTAGCACTGGCATCATAGCTTGAGTGGGTCAAGACACGAGCTGCTCTATTTTGAAGCTTTTGTAGTTTATCATGGAGTGTAACACCACAGTTTCCCCAGACGACATTGCAGTAATCAAAGTGTGGCTGTACAAGCGCACGAAAAATATTATGCATAGTCGTCTGAGGAACAAGGTGCCTCACTCGTTTGATTGCCCCAATACCAGATGCAATTTTCTTGGTTAATTTATCTATATGTTCGCACCAATTGAGATTCTCATCGATAACCACTCCTAGTGATTTTGCTTTTGTCACTAGATCAATTTGCGCGCCATTTATCTCTGGCTGGGGAAGATTTGTAAACGTGCATAGCCTCTGCCTTGACCCAATCAACATAAACTCGGTTTTAGTCGCATTTAGAGTTAGTTTGTTTGCTATTAGCCAATTGTTGACATTTGCCAAGTCTTTGTTTAGGCATGATTGAATATTGTCGGCACAGGAACCCGCATACGTCAAATGAGTGTCGTCAGCATACATTCGTGGTTGACAATTATCCAAACAGTTTGGCAAGTCATTAATGTACAGTAAAAATAATAATGGCCCTAAAATTGTACCCTGTGGAACTCCACAGCTTAATAGGCAGGTTTGAGAGAGTGAGCCATTAATGGAACATTTTTGTGTGCGTTTGTCTAAATACGACTTGAACCAGTTATGGGCAATATCTTGTATGCCATAATTGTCTAGTTTTGATAGAAGGACATCGTGATTAACAGTATCGAACGCTTTTTTCAAATCTAGGAAAACAACAGCGTTTACTTTTCCTTTGTCAATGTTATACGCCCAACTATCTGTGGCCTCAAGAAGAGCCGTGACGGTCGAATGGAGACTGCGAAAACCTGATTGGTATTTACAAATTATGTCATTTTCAATCAAATAGGCATATATTTGGTCATAAACTATCCTTTCAAAGACCTTGGCTATAACTGAGACCACTGATATTGGGCGATAATTGTTCATGTCATCACGATTTCCTTGCTTGAATAATGGTGTTACCCGGGCACTTTTCCAGTCGTCAGGGAATATACCGAGACTGAGAGACTGGTTGAATATATTACAGAGTGAAGTGCAAATAAGATCAGCGCACTCACGAATGAGTCTAGCTGATATCTTGTCAAGGCCAGTGGCCTTTGACTTATTTAGTTTGTTTAATAGTGAGAGAACATGATTTGAAGTGACTTGGCAGAACTGAAACCTTTTGTTTGTGCCAGTAAGAAAGTCTAAATGGCTATTTTTACTTTGCGCAGGGATATCACTCGCAAGTTTTGGGCCAATGGTGGCAAAGTGGTTATTGAATTCGTCTGCCAATTCAATTGGGTTTGTTATTGACTGCCCATTCACTTTAAGTTCTTTCACAGACGTTCTACCAGATTTCCTGGAAGTTATTTCATTTATTGTCTGCCACGTTTTCTTTGAATCACCCTGGTACTTGTTTAAGGTGTTTTGATAATATAGTTGCTTGGCTAACTTAATTTCTTTGTTTACTTTGTTTCTTTGTGTTTTGAATTGTGCCCAATCATCTGGGTCTTTTGTTCTAATCGCCCTAATTTTCAAAATATCTCTATTATGCATAATATCCTTTAGCTCTGACGTGATCCACGGAGAACTACGCGAACGGACACGCGAGGTTCTCAGTGGAGCATGTTTATTGACAATGGCAGAAAAAGTCTCCTTCCACGCGAGCCACATGCGGTCTGGGTCAGACCTAAGGTTATTTAGAGAATCCCAATTTTGGGTTTCAACGTCTCGACGAAAATTGTCGCGATTAAAATTTCGAAAATTTCTATAAGTTATGCTAGTATGACCCTTATCAAAGCCATTTATAGATAATTTTCTGTATGCGAAAACTATACTATGGTCACTGATGCCAATATGGCGGACACCAGAGCACACAATTTTATCCGGGCAGTTAGTGAAAATTAAATCAATCAAAGTTGCAGATTTTTCAGTAATTCTAGTAGGTTCCTTGATGAGTTGTTGGAGACCATACACATCAGTTATACTCGTTAAGTTACGTGTATCGTTGTCACCGGGAGCGTCCATATTACAGTTCAAATCTCCGAGTATAAAATACTCAGTATCCATGGAATCAAGTTTACTCAGTAGAGTTTCAAATGGTCTGAAAACTTCTACTAGGGAATTAGGTGGCCGATACCATGTCACAACGATAAACGGTTTTGCGCGGGGTTTACGAATTTCTATGCAGAGATTTTCTATATTTTCCATTTTAAGGTCTTCCCGCACAAGAAAATTAATGTGTTGCTTAACATAGAAGCAAATACCTCCACCCTTGTCAGTGGTTCTATCCCGTCTAACAATTTCGTAACCCGGGATCATTACAACTTCATTTTTGTCTAGATTGTTTAGTTTTGTTTCATTGATTGCAAGAATGTCAATATCATTTCCAGCAAGATAGATATTTAGCTCATCTAGGTGGCTTTCTAAACCATTAATATTAAGTGAGGCTAATTTCAAGCCCCTTCTCGGAGGCAAAGCTAAGGATTCATTTGATTTCAACATTTGACATTCTGCTGGTTCATCGCAATTTTGATGTAAAGAACCCAGCAATTCCTTATCACCTCCCTCCTCAATGGGCACTGCATTCATAGAATAATCAGAAATTCAAGGCGAATCTAAACTCTTACAGAAATTATTGAAGAAACGTTTGTTACCTTCAAAGTTAAGATGGAGTCCACCTTTATTCAATCCCTTCTCATTAATGTTATTATGTTCAATAAGTTTCCATTCATTTTGTCTGCAGTATCTCTTCAATAACTTGTTGACCTCCGTAACCTTGTCGTTGAACTGGTCTCGTCGTGTTACTAGAGATGAGATAACCACTTGAGCTTCGGATGACCCCTCCACTTGTCTACCAAGATCTCCTGTAGTGTTGGGTCAGTACCTACTTACCGTGGTCATATCCTGGACCCGTTTCTCCTGTAGTGTTGGGTCAGTACTTACTTACCGTGGTCATATCCTGGACCCGTTTCTCCTGTAGTGTTTGGTCAGTACCTACTTACCGTGGTCATATCCTGGACCCGTTTCTCCTGTAGTGTTTGGTCAGTACCTACTTACCGTGGTCATATCCTGGACCCGTTTCTCCTGTAGTGTTGGGACAGTACCTACTTACCGTGGTCATATCCTGGACCCGTTTCTCCTGTAGTGTTTGGTCAGTACCCACTTACCGTGGTCATATCCTGGACCCGTTTCTCCTGTAGTGTTCGGTCAGTACCTACTTACCGTGGTCATATCCTGGACCCGTTTCTCCTGTAGTGTTGGGACAGTACCTACTTACCGTGGTCATATCCTGGACCCGTTTCTCCTGTAGTGTTTGGTCAGTACCCACTTACCGTGGTCATATCCTGGACCCGTTTCTCCTGTAGTGTTCGGTCAGTACCTACTTACCGTGGTCATATCCTGGACCCGTTTCTCCTGTAGTGTTGGGACAGTACCTACTTACCGTGGTCATATCCTGGACCCGTTTCTCCAGTAGTGTTGGGTCAGTACCTACTTACCGTGGTCATATCCTGGACCCGTTTCTCCAGTAGTGTTGGGTCAGTACCTACTTACCGTGGTCATATCCTGGACCCGTTTCTCCTGTAGTGTTCGGTCAGTACCTACTTACCGTGGTCATATCCTGGACCCGTTTCTCCTGTAGTGTTCGGTCAGTACCTACTTACCGTGGTCATATCCTGGACCCGTTTCTCCTGTAGTGTTGGGACAGTACCTACTTACCGTGGTCATATCCTGGACCCGTTTCTCCAGTAGTGTTTGGTCAGTACCTACTTACCGTGGTCATATCCTGGACCCGTTTCTCCTGTAGTGCTGGGCCAGTACCTACTTACCGTGGTCATATCCTGGACCCGTTTCTCCTGTAGTGTTTGGTCAGTACCTACTTACCGTGGTCATATCCTGGACCCGTTTCTCCTGTAGTGTTCGGTCAGTACCTACTTACCGTGGTCATATCCTGGACCCGTTTCTCCTGTAGTGTTCGGTCAGTACCTACTTACCGTGGTCATATCCTGGACCCGTTTCTCCTGTAGTGTTCGGTCAGTACCTACTTACCGTGGTCATATCCTGGACCCGTTTCTCCTGTAGTGTTGGGACAGTACCTACTTACCGTGGTCATATCCTGGACCCGTTTCTCCAGTAGTGTTCGGTCAGTACCTACTTACCGCGGTCATATCCTGGACCCGTTTCTCCTGTAGTGTTCGGTCAGTACCTACTTACCGTGGTCATATCCTGGACCCGTTTCTCCTGTAGTGCTGGGTCAGTACTTACTTACCGTGGTCATATCCTGGACCCGTTTCTCCTGTAGTGTTCGGTCAGTACCTACTTACCGTGGTCATATCCTGGACCCGTTTCTCCTGTAGTGCTGGGCCAGTACCTACTTACCGTGGTCATATCCTGGACCCGTTTCTCCTGTAGTGTTTGGTCAGTACCTACTTACCGTGGTCATATCCTGGACCCGTTTCTCCTGTAGTGTTCGGTCAGTACCTACTTACCGTGGTCATATCCTGGACCCGTTTCTCCTGTAGTGTTCGGTCAGTACCTACTTACCGTGGTCATATCCTGGACCCGTTTCTCCTGTAGTGTTCGGTCAGTACCTACTTACCGTGGTCATATCCTGGACCCGTTTCTCCTGTAGTGTTCGGTCAGTACTTACTTACCGTGGTCATATCCTGGACCCGTTTCTCCTGTAGTGTTCGGTCAGTACCTACTTACCGCGGTCATATCCTGGACCCGTTTCTCCTGTAGTGTTCGGTCAGTACCTACTTACCGTGGTCATATCCTGGACCCGTTTCTCCTGTAGTGTTCGGTCAGTACTTACTTACCGTGGTCATATCCTGGACCCGTTTCTCCTGTAGTGTTCGGTCAGTACTTACTTACCGTGGTCATATCCTGGACCCGTTTCTCCTGTAGTGTTTGGTCAGTACTTACTTACCGTGGTCATATCCTGGACCCGTTTCTCCTGTAGCGCCCTCTCCAGATCAACCTGCTCTTGTACCTTCTGGTGCCTCCTCAGCAGCACAAGACCTGCCGCAAAGTCTGATGGGACTACATCTAGATCCTGGAAATACTGCGACAGTGTCCTGGAATGGGACACAGATAAACAAGACATCAGATACAGCTACAGCTACAGGGCACAGATAAACAAGACATCAGAGTCAGATACAGCTATAGGGCACAGATAAACAAGACATCAGAGTCAGATACAGCTATAGGGCACAGATAAACAAGACATCAGAGTCAGATACAGCTACAGGGCTATTACCTCTCGGTCATGGTTCACCAAATGCGCATCACAAAATCCCAACTAGTTAGCCGCGATAGAGCTTGAAATTACCGCCAGTCAACGGACATTGTCCGGTCATGTCAAAATTGTCATGTTTACCTTCCGATAAATACGTAGACATTCTCATCTCCCTGGCCCTCGCCTTTACAACAGAATGCGTATCTAAAACAGCCCTGCCAGCGGCGCTCGTACTTCTGTGTTATATGCATACGATATTTACACGAGCCGTCGGCAGCATCTGAGAGACAGTAAAAAGACAGGTAATTTTCTTTTACGCATGCGTCAAAAAATGAACAGGTCATTAACTTGTACGCATGCGTAAAAAAAAAGTACAGGTTATTTTCTTATACGCATGAGTCAGTGGCTGTCACCTGAGCCTCCCTCGAAAGTTGACGAGCCGGGGAGCTCGGGATAAGAGAATTGGATTGGTGTACAAACGAACGCAAGCGCAGACGTGCAAACAAATAATTGATGCGATTCTTGTTCAAAGAAAACAGGTCAGTCGATCTCTAGCGTTAATGCTTCTATGACTTGTGTCCATGAGAAGATCGCCAATAGACATGGGCGCGCTTCGATTTGGTCACCCACGCCACAGCTCCTCGAAAACCAGGGTTTTTTCGTCACATGCAAAGAACCCCGGATAAAACCCGCTGATGTGGTGGTTAGGGAGGCCATTCATACTGTAACAGGATGATTTATTGAAAGCACTTTTGGAACTGTTACGGAATGAAACTGGACAACATTGCGGAATGAGTGAAAAAAAAAATTGGGTTGTTTCACAAGCAATATATAATTATTTTATAATTATGTCCTATAATTATTTTATAATTATGTCCTATAATTATTTTATAATTATGTCCTATAATTATTTTTATAAAAACTTACCGACATAGTAGCCCTCATTACGAGCCCGCTGCAAGGCGAACCACGTACGTCCAGCGGTATCAAAAGTACAAAAAATAATAACAGCAACAATAAATAGAAAGAGCCAATTAAAAACTACAACCGCACGGGCTATATATATATCATCGGTCAAGACACATTTCTGTGTATCGAGAAATATCCATTTAACCCCAACCGATAACCACGCAACTTCGATGATAGACAGCATGAGGCGAACATACAATAGCGAGGGGATAAGATTGCGAGGTTCTGTATCCATGACGGAACCTTTGCCGCTCATCCAAGCTACAGACACTTCCATGATGTTCGTGGCAAACAGCAGTGCAAGGTAGCCGCCTATGAAGTAGTCTAGTGTTTGTTGGCACACGTGGTTCTCGGGGCTGCTGTAGACGTGCTGGTGTTTATAGCCATGATACAGGATCATGGACACGCCAAGTACTACCAACCTGGATAACAACACAACACTCACTTAGCAACAGAGTCACTAGAATAGACCTTTTTCCAAAATGGCCGCCGCAAATTCACGTCTTAAAATTAAACTGGCTGAAAATCAAATACTGGCAATAGAAAGAGTATCCTCACATTAGTAATACTTTACATTTTCGCTATGCCAAATGCCATGTCGGCTGAGAAAGTAGAGTCTGAAAATTGAACATTTTACAGAGGTTTGTATGACTGGGGGTATGACGCATACCCCCAGTCATACAAACCTCTGTAAATTTTCGCATTTTCAACGTTCGTTTTCTCGGAAGATATTGGAAAAACCGCAGTGCAATTTTGTAGTTTTACTAAAGCGATAATGTCTGTTCTAGTGCTGGTGTTCATTTTTAACAAAAATCGATTAGAATTTTAGGCGGCCATTTTGAAAAAAGGTCTATTACATACATGTTATCGAACACAACACTCACTTAGCATTAGAGTTACTAGAATCACATTCATTCTATTTATGGTAAGTATTTTTTAGGCCGAAGTCACAGTATTTCATGATATGGGTCGACCGCAAGCCGGTAAATAATATATTTATTTTCAATTTTTGTTCACACTGAAACCGCATAAAACTTCACATAAATAAGTGCGCGGGTCACAGAATTCAGCGCACGCAACTCATCCGGACCTGCTCGCGATCCGGGACCGCAAACGATCTCTATTGCTGTCTTCTTCACGTTTTTCGAATCTTTGTTATCTAGTAATTGAGCAATTTTGTCCTCGTTTGAAGATGCGAAGCGAGAATCCATCTTTGCTTTTAGCTGCAAAGCTGGCACTTTTCAAAATCGAATCTACGCGTCCTAGGCCCATGATGCAATGCGCGCGAAGAATCGAGAATCGGCAGAATCAGGCCTTGTCCACACTACACCGTTTTCAAACGAAAACAGATACTTTTTGCTCCGGATACAGCTATCGTCCACACTACCGACGACCGGTTAGCAGTGGTAGAGCGCCGGGTTTATGTGCGGGAGGTTGGGAGTTCAAACCCCGGCCGGGCCAACACTCAGGGTCTTTTTCTAATAATTGAGGAGAAGGTGCTGCCTTTGCCCTAATATGTGCAAATGGTTAGACCTTCGCGTCTTCTCGGATAAGGACGTTAAACCGTAGGTCCCGTCTCTCATATACACTACACTAACCGGAACCAGAGGGACGTTAAAGAACCACGGGGACGCGGGAGTGACCATCCCCAGTGTATAGGGCTCACACTCATACTAACATGGTCGAGCGTTTCATACATGAGCTTCTAGCTCGGGAGATTGGGTGACTACTCCCCACGTTATCGACTTAAAATAAATCATTTACATTTACATTTTACTACAACGCCGAAAACGATCACCGAAAACGGCGAAAACAATGCGAAAACGATAAGTGTGGACGCAAATCATTTTGAAAACGGAGCAAAAAGTATCCGTTTTCGTTTGAAAATGGTGTAGTGGGGACGGGGTCTCAGCATGCTGACTCTTGAAGCTTGCGTTCGTGAGGAGACGTAAGCGTGAAGGAAGCAGAACGGAAGGTTTCCTTTTTCTTACGTCTCCGCTTACGCTTACGTCGCTACTGTCACGACGATTGTCACACAAACATAAGCTCTTACGTCTCCGTCTCCTTCTCCGCTTATTTCACTAGTGAAAAGCCGGCTTTAGCCAATCAGAATCGAGATAGTGTGTACAATGTATATTAAAGTTACTCTGCCTTCTGTCACTAGAATAGCTGCAAGTTATGCCACACAGGGGCTCGATATATTATTTTACTTTGCAACTACGGTAGACAATAATACTTTGAATGGACGATTCTACCTACTAGTGTAAGCGTATATGAATGACATTTGCCAAACAAACTTGTAAAGAACATACACGCTGCATAATCTAGCGTTTCTAAACAGAAAAGTGTGTGCGCTTATAGTAGCTGGAAAGGTCCATTGTGCGACAAAAACATCTCTTTCGGGATTAAAACCTGTTTAGTTAATTCAATATGTATTTAGAATGTAAATTCCGTTTTTCGTGTAAGAGAGAATTCAGGGAGTCGAAACAAAACAAGTCAATAAAGACGTTTTTTTTAAGGTGTAAAATTTGTTTCATTGAAGCCATTTGTCTGACACACATTTTAGTGTTGTGGTGAACATGATTGTGGCATTTTTACCTAGTGTGATAATCATACTATTAAGATACAATCAATTTTATACACTCTTCCTTTTTATACCAAAATACTGTTCATATTCCGCTCTAGCCAGAGCCAAGTAGAAACAGGGTATTTCAGACATTATGGGAACAATCATGGTATTTTTTGCAAATCTGAACCTTGACATATAAAAATGGGTACATAAAAACAGAGAATATAATAAAAACATGTATTTTGTAAAGTACATGGTACTAGTATCTTATGTAATCTATAAAGAACAATGAATTTTCAAAGCATTTTGTCCAATCAAGGGGATTCATTTTTTTTCACTATTTATCTTTCAATCCAAGCCATTGATCTCAATCACCCAATCCATTAGGGAAAGGCAGCATGTGAATGTAAATACCACGATAATCATCATTCTCATGTCTTTTACAAAATGTACTGGTGTTGGTTTCTTAAAAATTAAATAAAGCAGCCAAATAGTGAATCCCTCATTTTGGCAGTTACTATTTCAAAGGCACATCTATATAGTGTTTTGACTTCCTTGCCTAATATCATGACATATTTCAACAGAATGTTCCTGCTTATCCTTGTTTTCTTTAATAAAATACAGCTGGTATGTTCACCCATACAGCTGCAGGCTCAACACATCCAACAATACTTAAATACACTGTAGC
The DNA here is from genome assembly GCA_033964015.1 of Scolanthus callimorphus. Taxonomy (NCBI): domain Eukaryota; kingdom Metazoa; phylum Cnidaria; class Anthozoa; order Actiniaria; family Edwardsiidae; genus Scolanthus; species Scolanthus callimorphus. Next base: position 33,391,526 of record CM066912.1, on the reverse strand, counting down.
ACTAAATCTTTAGTGATGTCTGTGAATAGAATCTGTGAATATAATGAATTGTGCTATAATTTGACATTTAATACTCAACTTTGAAAACAGTTTTATGTAAAGGAATGACTATTGAGGTTTTTCTTTGATATCTCTGTGTATTATTGTGAGATTAACTGGTCTCATAGCAAAAGCCCCCTGCTGATATTAGGTATAAAAATATCACCATCAAAGAAAAGATAACAGAGTTCTATATTTTTATATACATTTGATTTACATTTGAAGACTCTTTAATTTGACATTCAGTGAAAGGCCCACTTTGATATGACAAAACATTTAACTGTTGGGTCATTTATGCATTTAACGTTTAGTAATATATCAGTGAAATCTTGAACAAGTTCAACAAATTGTTAATTGACGATTGAACAAAATGAGATTAAAACTAAAATGTCTAATAATCATTTACCAGTATCATGATTTCAACATAACCCACCAAATTGTTTAACATATTGGCCCACACAAAATAACCACCAGCAGGTCTGAGACACTACTTGAACCTCAACCAGAAATTTCACAGAAAACAGCATGCCTTCTGGGAAATCTTACTCAATTTCTTAGAATGAAAAAGGAATAAAGCTTGAACTTAAAAGGAAAAGAACTGTAACAGCTTTTCTCCTTACTAAATAATTCCAAACAAAAACAATGCTGTCTATATTTAAGAAATGAACCAGAAAATTGGCTACGCCACAAGGTATTTTGAGGTTTCAATAGTGATTATAACAAATACATACCGGTAGAATACATTTTTAGAACCTAAAGGAAACAACTGTTATAGCTATTTTATCAAATATTCTAGTTTCATATCCTGCACATATCAAATAACATAGAATTTTAAGTGATTTCACAAGCAGAAACTGTTACATTATACAACAAATGAAAAATACTATATAGAGCAGATTTCAGATGACTGTCGTGAGTAATTTGCAATTACTTTTGTAATTGTGTTATCACTTTGCAATTGGTTTCACTACAGCTATATGAAATTCGCTCTATTCCTCAAAACTGCTAAAGATCAATCAAATGGGAGATTGGAACTTCTGTGCACCTGTCTTACTAATGGAAAGTCAGCATGCTCTCCTGATGATAGGGAGTCGGCAAAACAAATTTAATGCTGGCAATGAACAAACACATCATGTAGAAAATGCAAACTTTTACAGTTCAAGGATAACAGTACCTTTATTTTTACCTTTAATATACCAAACTTAATCTCTATAGCTTTTCTATTGGACTTTAACAATTAGCTAAAATTTGTCCTAATGTATACACATGTACCTTTCATTCTACACCATTGTACAACAAGTTAGCAAAACTATGGCATTAGGAGTCTCAAGATTAGCGAGTCTCAAGATTTTGAGCCTTGTCTCAGCTGGTAAAAATATCATTTCATTCTCATAAGTTCATGTCTGTATTTCTCATGCAGAACATCCTTGGATGATTTGTACTATTGTTGCATTTCTTAACAAATCCCAGATTTCTTATCAGCTGTGAAATGTAAATGACCTAAATTTCTATCTGTTTTTGCAAAACTATGTCTCCACAATGCACTGTACGATTGGTAGCTTTAGGGGACTGTGCCTGATGTTTTAAAAAGTCATGCACATCATTTTAATATTGCCATTTAATCTTTTCTAGTTAATTTCTGGCTTTTTCTAATTATTAGATACATGTCAGGACTGGAAATTTGTTCACATTTTGGCCACCTATACTTATTTCAATTTTTAGTTGCATTTTAAGAGATGCCAATTCTCCCGCTTTCCCGCCTTGGGTTCAAATCTCCCGCTTTTATAAAAGTGGAACAGTTTGAAACATTTGTAATTAAGGTGATTTAAAAGTGCAAAGACATTTTGCAGGTTTAAAACACCCCATCTCCCACATTTTGAAGGTTAGAAGTTGGCATTTCTGATTTACAGATTGCTGGTTACAAAGTTATCAAGATTTTTGTCATATTAAGTGACTCATACAGGCACAATTTCCAGTCCTGCATGTTTGTGTAAAATGTTTTTTATTAGATATTGAGAGTTTCTGTTTTGTATCTGGTGAACACAATATGCATGTCCTATAATTATTGGGACTGTGCCTATATTGTTCAAAATTCATGTGAATGTGTATGAGATGTCTAACTGTCGGCAAACTTGAAATGCAGCAGCGGCCTTTACAGGTGCTTGGATACAAACCTGCTGTTTTTCAAATGAAGGTGATAACAATTTTTGAGATTTAATTTAAAATATTATGGATTGGAATAAGGGGTCATTATTGTATTGGTTGCTTCACTTACTACAGAACAAATAGTGAATGTGAAAATTGTTTTAATTTAGACTACAGTACAATAATGACTGTTTACTGATGTTTTCACAGTGCAATAAAAATATCTGAGCATTTGGGACAAAAAAGTTTCAAGTGGTTCTTAGAGATGTGGTACATGACAGTATAGCCTTGCTACTTCAACAGTGTTTGCAAAGCACATCTAGACTAAAGTTTTTAAGGAGGGCATACTGTGCCAAATTAAAGGCCTGCCACAATTAGGATTAGGGCAAGAATATATTGAAAATCTATAGTTATTATTTTCAAAACTGTTCTATGACACTGACTTGACACAATATTGGAAGGTGCAGTTTCAAGTTATACAGGAAGAGTTTGTATTTAATAAAAAATATTGACCACTTGAATTCTAAATTCTTTTTATTAAATTCTTAACTGGAAAATAAGCAGGAAGTCCATTACATGAAACTGTTTAGTAAATGTTCGCCTTTGAAACAAAAATATTATCATATCATACACTCCGACCAATTCCAATCTCATATTAATTGACTTTTTCAACCAAATTCATTAAGCACAAGCATTTGATCTTGATGACTTTATCACTGCATTGGAAACTTCACAGCTTTATAGGGCCACTCAAAACTTACCAAGTTAACTTAGAAATTCAGAATTTCTAATGCCTTTGCATAACAACAAATCCTGATGTTTCACTGGAATTGATCAATTCTACATTACAAGATGGTGTATTAAGAAACAAAAAAATATTTTCAAAAAGATGAACCATTTTATCATTAAGAAAATTATTTGAGTACATAAAGAAATGGGTTTAACTAGGGTTATTTTATATTCATGGAAAGCCAAACGTTGTTGAAATTTTGAATATTTAATATATTTATGTACACATACATGTATTTGGCGAATTTCGAAAACATATGGGAAAACGAAATCGAGATTTCAAGACCTCAGACCTTGTAAAAAAAATTCCAGACGTTTATAACTTACAAATTCTTCGTCTCCAGCTAAGAATAGGGTACAAGTCTGGTTTTGTATAATTATTTGAGGTATTTTTATCAACGATATTATAATTCCTACACAGTGGTCTGAAATGAAGCTGCGAAATGAATTTGAAAATTGAAATGAAAGGTTCAAAAGAAGTTCTTGATGAATCTTATTTTGAGGTCTTCTCGACTTACTTACAAGGCCTTAAGGTCAAACTAAACAGCTCAACAATTCCAATCGTTAACATGGCTCATAACAAGGAAACGAAAATTAATGCTTTCAGCAAAGAATAAAAATCTTATACGATTTAATTAACGCGACAGATAAAAGGAATTTTAAAGTTGGGGATTTATGCGGAAAATGGTGCCACGACAGAACCAGTTTTTTCCGTAAGATTTTAACAATTAGACGCATTCCAGACTAAACTTTTATGAAAACAAAGTATTTAGCAGTTGTATTAGAGTGTATTTAAGGTTTAAGATGCTTTAGGGAGGATAGTTTAAGCCTATTTTTCGAGAATTTATGTTTTAAACAAATGCGTACAAGTTCGCGCGTCGGGTCGACAAACGTTAACTGAACTTACCAAATACCACGAACAACAAAGGCAGCTGAGAATGGAATAACAAAATCGTCACTGGCTACCATCCATCTTCTTCTAAACACTACGATTCCCGGCATTTTGCTCCAACCTCGGCTATTTTCTTCTGCACGTGAAATGGAAAGAAAATTCAAACCCGCGAAAGCCTGCTAGAATTGACCTGTCAACTCAAGGCCATAACGCGAGTTGTGTTATCAATCAAAGAAAGATTCAACATCCAGATTGCTTAGATATTATTCTTCGAGATGCTGCTGTTGATATAAAGGCCGTGTGTTGAGGAATTCCGTTGAATTGTGGCCGATTTCTAAAGTTCTTCTCGTAAACAATCTGCCATTTTTCATTCAGCATAATTTTGTCAACACTCACCAATGCGCATGTACCACAGGCAGACCGGTTCGAGAAAGTCTTTGAAAAAAGAAAAAAAAAGAAATTATTGGCTTGAGATACCTTTATAATTAAAAAGAGCGAATAATAAACTTCTCTAGTAAAGAAATAAATCCCTAACATTTCCATTGCATTTTTATTTTTAGCGTTCTTCTTTGCCGCCCAAAAGATCCGTTTCCGGTCACGTGATTTGTTTTGTTTGACCAAGAAACGTATTGTGTATCCTTGTTTTTGATTGGTTGAGAATGGAACTAGCACCGCCTGTGATTGGCTGAGACAAACATTCGGTAAGATTCAAAATTCGATCGTTCATGTCTTGTGTGTAAGATCGATGTTCTTGCAAATATGATCGAAAACTCGTGAAGACTTTAATTTCCACGCCTTGATCTCGCCTGCTACTCGATAAAGAACTTTCCCTGGTTCTGCTGGAGCTATTTTGAAGTATTTTATCAAAAAGGTGAGCTGGTGTGCTTGAATTACTAAGGAAGGAAACAGTCGTTTGCCGATCGCCTGCATGGATGTCTCGTCCAAACAAAGAGGCGCCAACTTTGTCGTTATCGTTCTTCTTCCATAACTCGTTCGTCTTATTCATTCTTCTAGGGACTGCAAAGAGGGAGTTTATGGTGTATCTTGGGCTATCCACGTTGTTCTTGAGGCATTTGGATTTCTTTTGCCGGCTCCATGTGTCATATTGAAGAACAAGAACTTTGAACAAACACATCAACTTTTTGAACCTCGTGGTGAATATTCAAGGAAATGGCTGTTGCAAAGGCCGAATCCCAGACCTTGGGATATTTACTTAATTCAAAGACGACGGAGTTCGTGGAAGAGTTTCAGAAAATGGTCAATGAGAACTTTAAATGGCTGGAAGAAATTCTCGCAGAAGCGAAGGAACATTTTGGAAGGTGGGTCTGTTTGGCATGATTGTTCATGAGAATTTTTAGCATAATACTGAAAGGTTGTTCCTATACCGAAAAAAATATGCTTTTGCTGTCAATATGGTCTGTATTTGCGAAACCAGAGTGAATTGCAATAAACTGTTAGGCCTAATCGGTCCATAGTTGGACAAGATGACTGTTATCATGTACATGAAGAATGATTTTATTTCAATCACACTAAAGAACACAAATTATAAGAAATTCGAGACCTTGTGCTTGTAGTTACTTATGTGTCAAACCATGATGTAAGTGAATTTTGTGCTTGCTTTTGCTAGCAATACAGTTGTTTGCATCTAGCCATCAGGGGCCGGTTCCTAGAAGGTCAGTTAAGAGTTATCTGTAGATAAACGCTTATCCAACGGATAAATCCTGAACAAATCCTATACAACAGATAACTTTTATCCATGGATAACATTATCCAACCTTTCAGGAACCGGCCCCAGGTGGATATATAGGGCAGGGTGTCTACTGTATGTTTGAACCACAAACATGACAAGTTCCATGTCAGTTAAGACTGGTTTTCATATAATCACTGATGATCGTTGTGGATCACTGGCAATCTCCAGCAATTAGATAGAAACACAACTCAGTGATCGACAAGTTCTATCTCAGCAATCATGAAAGATCCAACGTGATTGCCAGCAGTCATCAGAGATTATATGATCATGCGATTGAAACAATCAGGTAATGAAGTGCTTCAAAGGCACTGTCATAGTAAAGCTTGTTTTTTTTTCCAAACATAATGTATTGTTTACATCAGCACTCTTTTCTTCATATTTTAATTTGATTCCCAGGTTTCAAGCCATTTATTTTCTGCAAGAAAATTCCACATAAATTTTTGAGCACCAGCATTGTACAATAACAAAGAAGTGCCAGTGACAAGCTTGTCTGTGATTGGGTATATTTTTGACCACAGAAAATATGCCCCATCAAAGAACAACATTTTACCTTGCCCTAGAAATTGGGATTTGCAGTTCAGTAGGGTGGGGTTACCTTTGGCCAGCCCTTGCAGAGGCACTGGATTATCAAGCATGGTGCAGCCCTTGTTATTCCTAAATTGATTTTGGAAGATGGCTCTTGTTGGAATTTTAAACATGTTGTGACATTTGTTTAAATTGCTGCTTCATTTCTCTCCTTCAGACGTGATAATGCCTTATTGCCAAAGACACCATGCATGAAGCGCAAGCGCAAACACATTCAAAGGACTCCAGAAGAGTTTAATGAAAGTTGTATTCAGTCATCCTCACCATTGGTAGCACCATCAGTTGATGACATCAAGACACCAGAAAGTAAAAAACCAGCCATTCGTTCGCCACTCAGGGAAACTAATGAAACTGTAGAAGAAACATTGGATGTGAGCGTGCAGAAAAACACTAGAAAAAGAGGTGCAAAGAAACAGCCAGCAAGAACATCAAAACGTCAGCAACCAAAGAGAAGTGCAAGAAATTCAAAGAAAGCTGTAGTTATACTGGATGAGTCTGATACCAATGAAATGACAGATAAATCGTCACCTAAGCATACAACTAGAAGTAGAAGAAAACAAAACAGCAATACATTACAAGAGGAAAAGGGGAACAAATTGGATGATAAAAATGAAGAGGTGCCACCCAAGCAAGCAACAAGAAGTAAAAGGAAGCAGACTGTAGAAGACATCCAGGAAGACAAAGTTGAAAGTACATCAGTGGACATCAATGAAATTGTTCCTAGAAGCCCTGATCAGGCAGAAGTGTCCAAGAAAATTAGGTTATCTGAAGCAGATGGGAATGATTTGAAGGAGGCAGAAGTTTTTATTCCTGAAACCCCTGAGATAAGAGCATTTCAAAATTCAAAGGTCAATGAGAAAAGTCTCAAGCCGTGCAAGGTGACTGCAAGTCTTGTCTTAGCCTCACCTAATAAGGCTTCACCTGCAAATGCTTTGTCAGTTATCCAAGAGACTAGTGAAGTCAGTGAGAGTCATCCCATTATTGTTGAGGTGCAATCTGAGGAGGCTAACAATCAGGAACATATGAATGGCAAGAGAAGATCGGCTGAATCTCCTGTACTAAGAAGATCCAAAAGGCTGACAAGGTCAAGTGATATCCCTTGTAACAAGTCTCTAAATTCTACAAACCATGGAAAAGAAAAATCAGAGGGATCTCCTAAAGTTAGAAGGTCCAAACGACTGACAAATTCTAGTGATCACGAGATTACAGATGGAGGATTGATGGGAGTGGATAACAATTTAAATGTGCTTCAGGAAGATGAGGACAATGATATCCCCCTAGTTACAACATCAACACCTGTACAATATGAAAATAATGGCAGGCATCATGATAAAGATGAAAGTCCTCAAGCGCAAATAATCACAGTTGATGCAGGGACATCAGACGATGCTGAGGAACCAGTTGTGAGCTCAACAGTTGGCTCACCAGGTCATGGGGTATCACACAAAAGGCAATCTAGCCCCTCACCTCAGAAATCCAAGAGGCAAAGAAAATCCAAGCAAAAAAGCCTTGTCAAAAGCTCAGTGAAGTTGAAGCTTATGCCTCCCTTGACACCTACGTCATCAGCAGCAAATTTGGATGGGAGTGTCAACAAGAGTGACGATGATGTTGAGAGCTTGAAGAAGAATTTATTTGCTGATGGGGAGGTTGATGATGTGCAAACTGTGGTGAACAAAGTTACAGACCCATCGGATTGTGGAGACACTGTTGAGCAGAAAGATAAGGCTGCACCATCATCAGTGACTTCTAGTGAGAGTTCCACTGACATGCTGCCTGGTGGGGAAGGCTCTAACAGTGATGATACAGAAGATGATGAAGGAGAGGAAGTGTTTCATGATGCCCCTGAAAACCTTGACAAGAATTATGGTAGATCAAAAAGGTACATAGGGCCATTCCGTTTATCATCTGACTTCTTCATTTTGACTTCTAACCCCTCAGACATTTAACCTGGCACTCCCTCAGAAACACCTACAGAAGAGAACATTTCAGTCCTGACCTCCCTCACAAATATTCAAGAAGGGGTTTCTTTTTGTTCTGATCCCCTCGGAATTAGGCAACCACCCCCTCGGGAAAAGTCTTCCTTGGTCCCTGTGGGTTTAGTCCCCCCTTCCCTTTTGCACTTGCTACATATGTAGAGGTTTTCTGGCTAGCTGATAACCAGGTGGTGTACATTGTTTATTTTATTTGCTGGCTTCTGTCAAATAGATGCAGCCCTGATTTATTGCTATGTTATAGTATATATCCCTCCTTTACTTACAAATTAAGGGTGGAAATCTGCCCACATTTAAGTATCCAGAATACAAGCTAATGCATTCCTTGTAGGCCTCAAACAAGGGCTTCATCACGAAACAAGAACACATCAGACTCTTCTAACGGTAATAGCAGCTTGTCTAGTCTGGAGGAAGCAGAACAAAGAGAAACCATCCAGGAAACCAAGACACTTGCTACCCCTGAGAGACAGCAGTTTGGCCCAGATACTGGTGTGAAACTAGCTAAAGTGAGTTGCAGTAGGCTAACAAATTAAACAGGGAATTGAATGGTGAACATCTACTAATCCATTTAACTTTTGAGGGGGGGGGCTTTTTTTGAAAATAAATTCCCCCCCCCCCCCCCCCCCCCAAAAAAAAAAAAAAAAAAGCTGAGCTGCCGAAAGGTAAGGCAGTCTTAAAGTATCCCAGCCCTGTGAAATAGTCTTAAAAATACATTGACTAGACATGGTTGTTCACTATTAGTGTACCAGCACTTTGGTTACATGCCAATTATTGCTAGGGTTTTTTCCTGTCAACTGAAAGCGTGGGTCGCAATGCAGAGAATTTGACTGTAAATAGTAGTGCTTTGTAAGGATTTCAAGGATAATTTAATTATAATTCCGATATTTCTTCTCCATCAGGCTAAGAATATCGTACTCGCCAACTCGTTTGTCAAGAGGAACACTCCCAAGAAAGTTGACTTGGAGGTGTGTACATTTTTTGTTTGTTTGTTTGTTTGTTTATCTTGTTGTTTAGTAGACCTTCTATAAAGCTCTATCACCAACCACACATTCAGGCAATGTTTTCCAATAACTAACCTTGTCCTGTTGCTTAACAGGAGAAGAACAGGCAGTTAAAGCAAGCCATGAAAGAAAAGGCTGAGAAAGAGAAGGAACGCATTGAGCTACTAGAAGTGCAGAAGCAGCGAAAGATCGAAGAGCAAAAACGGTGGGTGTGGTCAGCTTCAGTGGGAGTGGGAACGACGACATATCACAAATCTTCATGTACTCTGTGTTCACATTTCTCATAAACCATCAAACTGTTTGGAATTTTTCTTTGCATTTTAACCTCGATCACATCAAACAAAATACAACAAATTCGCCATCCATATTCCCGTTCTCGCCAGAGCGCATAACTACGCATTTTGACTTCATAGTTGGGAATAAAACGGTTGAAATGCATTGGACTTGTAACTGTACGATTGTGCTGTGTAATTATGTCTATTGTTCTTCTTTTCCCGTTGTCGTTCTTTAGTCCAGTAATTGAATGAAAAGGTTGGACAAAAATGATAACAAAGGTTTCTCACCAGGAACATGTTTACTAGTGTTCCGTTAGTACACAAGAAAAAGTCCACCCGAATCCTCCAATGGCAACTTCCTTATTTTGAGTTTTGAAAATTCCTCATTGTAGCGCTATTGTTACCGCCAGAAGATATTCTATAGTGTGTATATCAAAAATACTTCCATATTCTCTGTCCCAGGGGCCATGGTTTGATTCACAGACTTGATTTATAAATAGCTAGCCACGTCACAAATAAATATCTAGCTTTTTGGTATTTAGTTTCGATTTTTTACGCGATTTCACGCTTTCAATATAGACTTGTACGGGATTTGAAAATATGAGTTCCGTAAATACCAGAAAATGTCTTCTGAAGCAATTTTTATTGCCAAGGAGTTACTAAATAAAGTGAAATGATCATTCTTGGAAGTCAGAAACATTCAGAGATTAGCCGGGCCGGCGCTACACTCTATAAAATTCATCATTCTCAGAAACAGTGGAAAAAATAGTTAAGTGCTGCGAACAACAAAGGTTAAAACAAGCTGCCAAAAGAACTCGGTATTTTTTACCTTTCGCATGATCTGATTTTTGCTGATTTTCTTCCTGTGATACTAGAGAGTGTCAGGGACAATATTAAGAAGAAAAACCTTTTGTTTCATTTTGAGCTCTTTTTTGGCCTAAAATGACTGGACTATTAGATTTCATGAAAATGAGGAATTTTCAAAACTCAAAAAAAGGAAGTTGCCATGGGAGGATTCGGGTGGACTTTTTTTTGTGTACTAACGGCCCACTAGTAAACATGTTCCTGGTGAGAAACCTTTGTTATCATTTTTGTCCAACCTTTAGTACAAATATTTTTTCATTTACTGGACTACTTGTTGCCGTTGCTTGTATAATATACCCGATGCGGTCATACATAATTAACAGGAATTAACAGCAAAAAAAAAAAAGCCATGTTGCATCTAAGGGATGTTCCGGGTCGTAATCGCATATCGCGGACGGTCCCCTGTAGCACAGTGCGATTATTTGCTCAAACTCACTTACTCGTACTCTATTTCCCCAGTAAACGCGAAGAGCGCGAGAAACGCGTCGCGGAACTGCGCGCCGCACAGGCTCGCGAGAAGGAAGAACGAAAGAAACAACTGGAGCAAAAAGAGAAGCTTATCTCGACTCTCACTGAGAAAGCGCGGAAGAAGAAAGAAAAAGAGGAAGAGGCAAAAAGAAAAGTTCGACAGCAGAAAAAAGCGGAGCTGGATGCCCGGAGAAAGCTGGAGGAAGAGACGAGAAAACAGAAGTTGCTTGATCAGGAAGAAGAAACGCGTCGGCATGAGGAACTGCTACAACGAAAACAAGAGTTCGAGGTATTGTACCGGTGACTACTCTCACCAGTTTTGAGAAACCGTGTTGATGTTTTGTCGGCAAGAAGTCGCATTTCTTACACGCTGATTGGCTAACAAGATACTTTCGAGAATTTAGAATGAGGATATTGCCAAACAGACGTTAGATTGCCATCTGGCAACTATGTTGTCATCTCTGGTCGGCAGTATCTAGTCGCCATTGTCCGGCAGTTGGTCGCCAGGCTGGGCCCTAGGCGCGAGAAACTTGGCTGCCTCGACAAAGAAATGCATGATTGAAGTCCAAACAACGCGAAAAATGTCAGCTGTCCATGCTGGCTCAAAAATGGAAAATAAATAACTGGTTCGTTTAAAAGAGTATTTGGTTAGCGAGTTTACGTGTCATGTGCTGTCGTGTTGGAGAGGCAGACAATAATACGCAGGTGATAATGAGACAGGATTTGGCACAAAATAGCGGGAAATGTCGAGTTGCAAAGATAGGCTTACCAACAAATTTCTATCATTTAGGAGCAAGAGAGACAGAGAAAGATAATCGAAGCAAGAGACAACACGAACTACGCGAGCAAGAAATAGAAAGGGAACGGGACCAAGAGAAGGCGCGCAAGGTCAAGGAGATGGACGACAGAGAACGGAAGGCTCGCGAAGACAAGGACAAGGCGGACAGGAAAGCAAGAGAAGAGAGGGAAAAGGAGGAGAAAGAGAGAAAACGAATTGCTAATCTCCTCAAGGTAACTAGTGTTGTCTGGTTATGGTCTAAAGCTGTTCGTTTCTCACCTCTGTGCCCGGGGATCGATTCCCGGTTGGGCTGCTTCAGTCTTTTCCCTGCTACTTGGGTCGTGTTTTGGGCCTTGCGCTCCATCTTGGGTAGAAATGTGAGAAATGACTCGTTATTTTTTGTGTTTCACGTCTTTCGGATGAGACAATAAACCGAAGTCCCCTCTCCCGATTAGCCAATGAAAACCTAGAAGATTGAGAGACGTCCTACTTACTTTCAACCGATCAAATGGTCGTTACTCTCGATATCTAGTCCTGCATTCTCGCGTAGTTTAGGAATTGAACTTGTTCCTCTTTGTTTCCGGCTTAGTGCTTCAGTGGCTCCACCCTCCTCTCGAAAGTAAAGGCGCTTCAAACCAAACCACCATGTTTATTAATCACTTATTACTCTCTAGGAAAAAGCAGAGCGCGAGAGACGCGAGAGAGAACTTAAAGCGCGTGAGGACAAGATCAGACAGGAGCGGGAAAACAGGTTACGAGAAGAACGAGAAAAAGCACAACAACAGCAAAAAGAGGAAGAGCGAAGGAGAAAGCGAGAGATGGAAGCGAGACTCAGAGCAGAGGAAGTTCCGGATGTTGACTCCTACGAAATGACCCCACCACCACCCCCTCGGGTTCGCAGCGCCGTCATTGGGGAGAACTACAACATTGATGATTTATGCAGGTACATGGCTGATTGGGTTTTGTATATTGCTTGGCCTGTGTGTTGGACTTGAAGCTCATTTGTACGGTATCTTCTAGTACAAAAGTATTTGGAACTTTGTACTACTTGTTTACCTACAACGCATGTTTAGAATAATCATGTGTTTTGTTTCTTATTTTCAGTGACGACTCCACGGATGACGAAGATGCCCCTAAAAAAAGAATCCCCGGGTGGGCTCAGGGGTGCAAACTCAAGGCGACGCTCTTGAACCAAGAAATGAACAATATAGACACGAACAGAATATTCGGTCATATAGACATGCCCGATTTATGTGTCATTTTCCAGAAACAGAAGAAAAAGAGATTCTTCCAAAGAACAAGCTCGGCGCACTGGAGCTCACCACCGCTCAAGACTCTAAATAGAGGGACGTTTGTATAGTAGTTTAATAGGACATCTTGCATTTAATGAATACCAAATTCGCTAAGTTCTTGTTTCATGCCAGGTAGGGTCAGACACATTATGCTCGGAAATTTGACCATTATGCTTTTTAGCGTCACCCTAAAAACCTTCCCATTATGCCGAAAATTATGCTCGTGTCGGACCATTATGCTCGTGTGATGCTGGTAAAAATGTCTCCTTTGACCCCACCAAAACGAGTCCTCAAAGCTTAAAACGCAACATTTTAAACTCACAAAAGGTGATCTAACATTAACCAAGCCTCTTGGCCAAGAACCAAGCCTTAGAAAGACCAGAATAATCAGGCAGAGTCAAATTCAAAGCCAAATTCGATATTTTTTCTTATTTTTTCAATGAAAATAGGGAAAATATTAAGTTTGTAGCATTATGCTAAAATTATGTTGAAAATTCGGCCATTATGCCAGCATTATGCTCGATGCTCTGACTATGGTATTATGCTCAAAATTATGCCGGCATAATGTGTCTGACCCTAATGCCAGGGGAAGAGATCTCAATTGCATGTACTCCATGCTTGTGACCCGCTGTAAGTAGCTATAGTGCAGAGCTCGCGAGTAAAATCTCTTTGTGCACGTTCTATTACTGCGATTTTCATAATTGGGCTGTTCCAAAATATAGCCGTACTCCCCCCCCCCCGAGGAACTCCAACTCCATTTTTGGGAGGAACTCCAACTCCATTTTTGGGAAATTCCAGGCTCCTGCATAACCCCTGCGGAAATTTTGAAGAAAATACAAATGAATATCCTGTGGAAATTCTGGGGTGAAAAACAAGGTAGAAATTCCAGGTTACTTGATAGGAGACTAACGGATACCACATTCTGTGGATTCTCACTTAGAGCGCCGAGCGCAAAATGGCCTTTATCAATCAAATTTTACTCCATTATGAAAATCGCAGTATTGTTTGGTAAGGGAAGGACGTTGTGAGAGAATAGCTCCATGGTGAGGATACTGTAGACACTTTGCAAAATATATTTTCGACTTATTGTCTTAGTATAATTACTCAAGTGATTCATTGGGAGTTTTTCACGATCATAACAAAACTCGCGCGCACTCCCAATCCTTTCAATGTTATAATCACCAGTAGGTGATATAGCAAGAGAAAACAAACCTCTCGACCAATCAGCGCGCGGACATTCTTATAATCACTTGAGTATCAGAAACATCTGTAACACAAACTATTAGGGTTTCTGCTGAGGTTGTAGTTTTATATCATTGTAACAAAAAACAACTATTTCATATTCTTGATTTAATCAGCCGTTTTTTTCTTGTTACTCTCGCAACGGAAAGGCTTCATGTACATATTTCCATTGCAGATGTAGTTGAACTAAAATTTCAATAATCGTGTTTAGTATTCACCAAATTAGTAGGTATCCAATTCCGCGCGCTCTGATTGGCTCCTGAAACCCGAAATATCCGAGGATATTCACTAATTTGCGTCGCGCGAGAGCTTCGGTGTAAATAACAATAATTTCAGTTTTTATTCGACTGATTTGGTGAATACTAAAACAAATATAAGCCTTTAATCACGCAAAATTGATTAATAACATAATAGTTGTCAGAAAATAAAATCCAGTTTTCAATTCTACACATCCGCATCAGTAAAATTGCAACATTTGGTGAAGATTGCTTGAATACTGACTGAGATATGAATTTTCAGAACTTCGTAATCTGGCTTATTTTTTGCAAAAAATATATGGAAAAATACATCGAAACGAGGCTGGACGGGAATTGACTTGGACGTATTTGTCCATGCATTTCTTGTAAAAAGTAAGCCAAAATACGGAGTTTTGAAAATTCATATCTCAGTCAGTATTCAAGTAATTCTATTTGCAGTTTTACTTAATTACGGATGTGTAGATTTCATTTTCTGATAACTATTATATATTATTAATAAATTTTGCGCGATAAACGCCTATTCCCCTCAGGGTCGATGAACAGCGAGGAAGGGTCCCCTTCCTCTTGAGTAGCGAGCCTTGTGGGGAACAAGGGCCTCCTTCCTCTTTGATATTCCTTCGCAGGCAAAATAATTTGCCGTGAAAACGCCTTCTACTCTAGTTATTATCAAGATGTAAATAGTAAATTGTCAAGTTCATCTTCTAGTGGGCATAATTATAAAGGTTTTTCAAGAGAAACAAAAAAGTGGTCAATATTTCATTGTCTCAGCATGAAAAAAAAACGCGGGGGGAGTCCCTGTTTGATTTTATTTCTTATTACATAATTCGTGATATGGAAATTAGTCAGGGAATATAAGAAGGGAAGGTGCGTAGTCGCCATATTTGCAAAAGGCTTTTAGGTGATCACTACGGTGTCGACCCCAGAGTTCACTGCGGGCTCGTCACCCCACGGGACACCCTCTTGTGGCAGTCATTGACGCATGTGCGAGATTATAATTTATGCGCATGCCCCAACCGTCCAAGAATCTGCGAATACCCTGAAATTGCTTCCACCAGCGTCTCCTCCGCGAGATGGCGAGTCGGGGAGCTCAGGGTACGTGAATGAGTTTCAGTCATGTTTTTATTGAGAATGTTGGGAGTGCCAGGAGTTGGGATGATTGTAGGGGGGTAATGTGGAATGGATTGAGAGCACTAGTTGTTAAAAATAGCCCAACTGATGCATATGCAATATTAGCTTTTAATGAAAATTTAGAGCTCACTCTAAATACGGTCTTGTTCTTCCATTTGATAGAAAGCAGTTGCTATTTCTAAACTGTATAAAATAAGGGGGAGCGCCTGGTTAATACACAACAGTCTGATGGAGGCACCCAAGGCTAAGTAGTCTAGTCGGAACGAGGGGTCTCCGTGCACCCACATGATATACTCGGCTAATTGATATTTTTAGAATCCTTGAAGGGAGCTTAGAAAGGATTTTCATGTTCCCAACGCCAACTCTGGGGCCAATTCCCGTTTAAGGGGTGTTTTTGTTTTCAGCCAAAAACCACAGGGTACCCGAGTCTGATTTTCATTAAAAAATGCTTTAGCTCGTTCAAATTTCTTTAGAACTTCACAAAAACAGTCATACACACATAACTAATTGTGATTTCTATCTTTCACAACTTACATAGACAATATTTAGCTTCTAAATATTGCGCTTTTATAATAACATAAAAAAAGGTTTATTTTAGATCCACTGAAGAGACCAAAGGTAGCGTAAACAGGGTCGACTCGTAAATCTACATCACATCTAAATGTATATTTTGTGATTTTAAATAGCTAAGAATGTCTCTAAATCGATTACAATACAATACAATACAATTATTCACTAGCAAATGAGAAACAACCTAAAATGTGCTTGAAAAAATGATATCTCATGAGGAAAATTATGAGTCTTCCTAAAGGCGAAATTAGAGAAACATGAAATTGGCGAACTTCTTGATTTAACCAAGATAAATCTACTACTGCCGAAGATCTCGTTGTCGACTCAATGGAATCTACTATGGTGGAATGGATCTCGCCTCGAAACAATATTTCACGGCGGTCACTGGAAATCTTACGACTTTGGTTGGTAGAGTAAAACTGCAATTGCCAAGGCCCTCGATGAGGTTTCTACTAATCTTAACTGGGCCAGGGATGGCAGAGCACCCTAAAAGTGGGGGTGCCGAAGAGGTAAAATGAAGTGGACACTTAATTTTCGGGCGCGAAAAACACTTTGGGAACGTGAAAAAGGGCCCGTAGGGTAGGTTTAAACGAGCTAATTCGTTTAAATGATGTGAACAACATCATACATGGTCCCAAGTAACGTAGTAAATAGCACGGTTTATGCACCGTTTTTCTTGTGCATAAACACGATGCAACACACGCCCTTTGACACCCCCAAAACTCTGGCACCCGTCGATGTTTATACCCGCGATGGACCCAAGCTCCCTGAAATCAGGCTCCTAACATGAAATATAACATGGCATATTTTGACCACACAGATCCCTAATTTGGGAGTAATTTTGATCGCTGAGCTCAATTTGTTACATTTTCTATCCCTGTTCTCATTACAATATCTGACCATTATCCGGACCTGAAACAGCTGATTCCCACCCCAACCCTTTTGATCCCTGAGCCCGCTCCCCAGAGCTCTGATTATATTTTGGGCTTTGAACCCTGAGCCTGTATACCATGTTACGTGCCTGCTGAGAGTGCTATATTTGTGCTCCAACTGCCATGCAAAATGCAGTGTTCTTGAAGGCCATGAGAGAGTGCTTTTGAGGGGTACTGACAAGATTCATTGGGAGCAAATCGTACCAGCATTTCGTCCGGTTCAGGTCGGCTACTGGTAAACTAGGAAATCAATTATCGAGTACCCTACTCCAATCCACCAGCCCTTCACCGAATATTTAACAATTATTCCTCGAGCCCAAATGGGCTCTGAGTCAATAGCTATATTGACTCAATAGACCATGAGGGCGAGAGGAATAATTGTTTTAGTCAAATCACACTAGTAGACCAACAATGTTTTCTGATCATTTGCCATTTTCTGGCTTTCAATTCCGACACGTGTAGGCGATAACTTATAGCTTACTCGTAGCTCGACCAATCAGAACGCAGCATAAGAACGCTGAGGCGCTCAAAGAGTGCGACTAGAAATGTTGGTCAGGCCTAAACACATTCGATATCCGAGCTCTCCCTATCATTTTGAAGTGTCCAGACGCTAGATACAGAAAGCAGGTAGTGATTGCTGGCTCATTTCACACCAGTGATGTGTATGGTGATGTGTGGCAGGCACTGCGGCCCGGGATAGTTATCGACATCTTGATAGAGGCCGGCATCTTCACAAGCGGTTTTTACCAGTGCATTCTCACTCACTTGTAAGGCATTCTTTGCCTTGCCGATCAACTTAGCACAGTCATGTGTGACTGAAAGACCTTGGACATTGCTATTCAAGATACCCCCACCATAGCTATCTCGGAAAGACAGTTCAGTTCTGGATTTGTGTCATCGATCATACCAGTCTTGTCTTGTCCCGCTTCTGACACCAATGTAACACGTTTCCAGTATAAACGGAGAGGGCCTGCGGGCCTTTGATCGTCAGTTGTCACTCAGCTGTGGTGAGATAACATCTCTATGGCATGAAATTCAAACTTTGTATTCAAAGAAAGAAAGAAAAATGAACTATTTGCTTACAAAACAGTTACTTTTTTAGTTTGCCAGGGGTGTACTTGACTGTAAGCCAGTTAAACACTGACTCAAAACATTTTAGTGAGAATGTTTTAAAATTGGCTTTGATAAAAGTCTAGAATGAAATGGCGCCTTTATCGCATGCCCAGGAATACCCCCTAATTGCAGTTATCTGTAAAAATAAGAAACCTGTTCCATTCCCCATATTCACCGAATGAATCACCGCTTAGCTGCTATAAAAAAACTGGACAGATCAGCCAATTGACAGTCGAAGAGGCACATAAGGCGCTGCGGAACAATACTGCCACCTTCACTCATTGACGTTCTTGAGTCTAAATGAGGGATCAAGATTCGGAAGTGGAAGACGAAGATGCAACTTAATTTAACAAATTACACAGCATTTAGTTGTAGATAATTATGAATGGCGCGGCGAGGCGTATTTGTAAATGTAAATGTAAATGATTTATTTTAAGTTGATAACGTGGGGAGTAGCCACCCAATCTCCCGAGCTAGAAGCTCATGTATGAAACGCTCGACCATGTTAGTATAAGTGTGAGCCCTATACACTGGGGATGGTCACTCCCGCGTCCCCATGGTTCTTTAACGTCCCTCTGGTTCCGGTTAGTGTAGTGCATGTGAGAGACGGGACCTACGGTCTAACGTCCTTATCCGAGAAGACGCGGTCTAACCAGGTCTAACCATTTGCAGATATTAGGGCAAAGGCAGCACCTTCTCCTCAATTATTAGAAGAGACCCTGAGTGTTGGCCCGGCCGGGGTTTGGACTCCCAACCTCCCGCACATAAACCCGGCGCTCTACCACTGCGTTAACCGGTCGTCGGTCCGTATTTGAGCTTTCGATAGCGGCAGTGAACATTGTTTTTTTGATGTGCTTGTCACATGAAATACTGTAAATACATGCCTGGTAGAGTAGAATTCAAACAGTTCTTTGTGCATTATCGTGTTTGTGATGTTTTAAAGTATTTGATAGGACCTAAAACAATTTCTATGAAAAATTAGACTCGGGTACCCTGTGGTTTTTGGCTGAAAACAAAAACACCCCTTAAACGGGAATTGGCCCCAGAGTTGGCGTTGGGAACATCAAAATCCTTTCTAAGCTCCCTTCAAGGATTCTAAAAATATCAATTAGCCGAGTATATCATGTGGGTGCACGGAGACCCCTCGTTCCGACTAGACTAAAGTCACTGAACCGCACGTTTTTAATTATATAGAGCAGATTTCGTATGACTGTGAAAAGTGCCGCGAAAGATTTGTACCGCGCCGCGACTACGAGATTTCATTCGGTATCTACAGCAGGCCAGGTTCCGTACCGCCACCGCGCCGTGTCACGTTACTTTTCACAGTCATACGAAATCTGCTCTAATACAACTGTACATATACCGTTTCCGGAAAACGTTGTCACCCAAAAAGCCTATAAGCTTGAAGCGCAAAGGATGATGGGGGCATTTAAACTGCTACTGTTTGATCTGAATTCAGACAGTTATCGCAACCACAGGTGAAATGATTAAATTTCAGCACATTTCCAAGCATATTTGTTTGTAATATTTTACAGAAATTTAAATAAATATTTACCCATACTCCCTAGCGCACCAAGCTTATATGCTTTTCGGGTGACAACGTATCCCGGAAAGGGTATATACAACTGTACATATTTATTATTATTGTACTTGACGTAATGTTGAATAAAGATGTTTGATAGGTCGTTAACAAGATACGCCTCTCATTTTCGGTGTCTTGATCTTTGTAGATGTAGCCACTAATGTCACTTGGCGATTCGGGGGACTCTGTTACACATTACTGACGTCATAATCACGTCTCGTGTAGGTTTCATTAGGGGAAACCCTGTTTTCGCACATGCGCGCACCTCCGCACAGCACTCGCACCATTCCTCTTCTGAAATCTTTTATCCTCAGAGCGTAGACCACAGGGTTCCCAAGCGAGTTGGCGTACTGAAGCAAAATCGTCCCGTGGTTTACTTCAAATGAAAACACTTTCGGCGCGATAAACGCGATGCATTGGATGATCACGTGCGGCAGCCATGTCATTAGAGAGGTCACGGTAACGATGAACAGAGTTACTGCTAAGTGGCGCTCGCGCTTGATGGCGCTTAGCAGCTCAGTCTGGTTATGCTTTGCGTGTTGTCGTCGAACTTGAAGATATATAATAATATAGGACACGCAAATAATAACAATAGCAACAAGGGATGGAATTATCCAGAGATAAAACGAAATCGCCGAGTTATCCCCGAATTTTATGTACACTCCAGTAATGGCAAGCGCGAAGGACCACGTGGCCAATATGGCGGCTATGTAGATCCGGGGACTCAGGTTGCGGCTGCGCAGTGGAAATACGGTAGCTACGACACGTTCTAGCGAGACTAGAGTCAAAGAAAGCAGAGAGAGTAATCCAGTCACAATATGTAAGCCAGTTAGTGATAAAATAAGCTCTCTTGTAGCATCTGAAGGGCTTCCCCAGTAGCCAAATAGCACACCGAAGAAATAGGCCGCTAGCGGCATAGGCAACGCACCAACCAGCAAGTCCCCAGCAGCTAAGTTCACAAGGCAGTAGACGCTTTTCCTTCTGCGAAGGTGGTGATTAGCGGTGAATGTTATGATAGTGAGAAGGTTCAGAAGCACGATGAGGAAGCTTTCTATCAGGAACAGGGATATCCACGTCGCTCCTGGCGGTCCTGTGCTTTGACCAGGAGATGAACTGCCATTCCCTTGAGTCATGTTGTAATTTTCGGCACCTGATGCTCAGGGGCAGGACAGTAAAAGCGCCTGTACGACCTTTTAGCTCTCCGATTCTTTTTCTTTTCTTTTTTCCTTGTTTCTTTTTTTTTTCTTTTTCAGATTCGACGTCTGTTCGTTCCTTCAACTTTGAATACCAGTTCTTCAGAATTCGAGTTTTTTATTCAATCCAGTCCTCTGAAATGATCTTGCTTAGCTGTTGTTATCGTTTATGCTTTTCAATGGCTTTTTTGAGATGGCCTTTTTTCAGATCTTCCCTTTCGTGATTGTTTTTGACTCTTTTGCTAGAGTGGCTCGCAACGCGCAACAGACCAACAAAAGCCTCAGAACTGACAACACTAATTTTATGCTCTCACAGTTTAACAAGGACTAAAAGACCTGATTAGCACCTAGTCTGGCCAATATCTTTCTCCGATCATTCCCTTTGAATGTAGCAATTATCTTTCGTAGTATTTGTGCGTTTCCGATGATCTGATGAGTCTCGAGCCACAAATACAATCCTTCTCAGTCAAAGTAATCGTTCTCCAAACTAAATTTTCATCATTTACTGTAAATCTTTGACGACATTAACGTGACCCCTGCTGGTTTCAAAGCTGGTTGTTTAGCAAATCCTCTTAGATTACTTTCTTATTCCTAAACGTCTTCTCGGGTAAACATCTCGCTCCTTGTTTTTAGATAAACGCTGTTTTTTAACCTTCTTTCTCCCGCCTCCGTTGTTTGCTTGTTGAAGCTTTCAACTCTTTTGTCTCTATCACTAAAAGACGTCTTTGGCTTTATGACACCCTATTTCCTGGCAAACAATCTTGTCATCGTAAAAGAACCCCAGTTGCTAAGCACCCGAAATTCTCAAGTAAAAACTCTTACCGCTATTAGAGAACATTTGATGTGATAACACTACGAGGGCTTTTAGGAGTAGATCGGATAGTCGTTTTTGGGCGTAAACTTGCCACCTCAGTTTTTCATGAAATGAGAACTGCTAATTTATTGTTTTTATCTGTTCATACTCTGTTGATACTCTGTTCATTTTAAATGGCGAACTGTTTGAAACAGATGTGACTTTTCTTATTAATTGAAGCCGTTCTTGAGATGACCCGATAAAACCAAACGCGTCCTGTTGGGAAGAATTGGGTATTATGACGCCCAAAAGATATCACCTCCCACAAATGCTATTAAATCTCCAAAAAAACTAAAAGTGCTCTCACCCTTAATTGTTTTGAATTCAAATTTAAACTCACTGGTAATGTTTTTTGCTCCAAGGCTTTTTGCCAAGGAACAATTGGTGTTGTCATTCAATGGATTATAAATGAACGAAAAGACTATGCTTATGCATTGCTCCCTCTATTTGGCATTTTTATTACTCGAACAACAATTAGTGCTCTCGATAAGTAATAACGTTGAAGGAATAAATGGCGTCGATTCTTATCTTTGTAGCAAGTTCTGCATCTGGTCTAGAGGACGAATTTTCTTTAAATCGCTGTAATCGGAGTGGGTGTTGGACACGAAACTCTGACGCGTAGATTTTTAAATCCGTTTTTCGTATGCTTTGAAAACGCGATACGTTATGACTTGGAAAACATGAAGGTCGTGCTTGTTCCGTTTTGCTTTTAAGTTACATTGAGCACTTGAAGGCGCTTCACATATCCATAATCACATAGATCTCTCATCCTTTTCAATATGACTCCCGCCGTTTGATGGCTTGGCTACTTCGCCAGCTTTGAATAATAGCAGTGAAAACCTCGAGGTGTGTCCCTTTTCTTGATGTCTATGCGTGTATAAAAACCCCTTTTGGAGTCTTGCTGGCGCCAAACGGTCAAGAAGCTTGAAGATCCTGTCGGCGAATTTGACTTTCTTCAATTAGTAAAACACGTTTGTAACCTATGTTTTCCGTCATCGTCAAAAGCGAATCAAATTGCCAATTGTGTCCCTGTTCGAAGCTTTTTGTTTGTTGACAATCTCGTATAACTCGTCGCATTGTTCTGGAAAAATGTTCGCCCTCGAAAACGTTTTTACTTAAAACGTGAAACATATGAAAACATCTTCCATTCCTAGATCTTTTTAAACGTTTTTCGTCGGTGGATTCGTTAAAAGGTAATTGGATTCCTTTTTATTCTCATCGCATTCCGAGTAGGGAAATATTGTAAAATAAATAGAACAAATTTAACTTTGACAAGTTTTCAATTAATTTGATGGCATCACTTATGATGATTTATGCGGTATTTGTTTTAGCGAAAAAAAAAAATGAAATATGTGAATTCTAAATGTAACCGTGACACTAACACTTGTATTTTATATCCAGGGCAGAAAGAAAATTCGCTTGATTACGGAAATATTTTGATAATAAAACAAGCAGGACCAAGCAGAACCGCGAACAATTTTCTCTATAATTATCTGCTTGCACAGCAGTCTCTTTTAATGCTTTAATAATTAAACAGTACAAACATTTAATATTTAATAAATGGATTTTAACGACCCGAGCGGCACAAGGGCGCAAATTGCTAACGCCATCTCAGACTTAAGTGATCCTCCATTCAATTCTATTAGTCCAAGAAGAAATATTAATAGTAGATATGATGTGATGTGAATTCTCCTCAAAGGGCTTGTATGATAGGCTGGCAAAAATCCAATAACCAGTAATCTTTACAACCGTTGGGAGGTGTGAATTAGAGCTCATGATGTTTTCTCTCCTTGAGCTCTTTGACAATCCCGTTCATTTACACTTCCAATTGAAAAGACAATGTTATCAAATAGGAAGGATTATAACTCTTATGGTCCTTGAAAATTGGATTTTATTTAAAACGCTCTGACGTCTGTAGCTCGACGACAGTAATTTGACCTCGCTTCTCAAATAGCCTCTTTAGCCTTTTCCACTTCGCTCCGCGCTTTTTGAGAAAAATTGGATACCAATTTAATATCAAATAGCAAGAAAGAAGAATAATGAAAAAAGGTTTTTTACATTCACTAACCACCCGTCCACCCCCACTAGCTACAGATAGTTCTATTGTTCACTATTGCTTATTTAGCTGTAACGTTTTGACATTCTTCGAGGCAGGGTTTTCTCACATTTCTACTCCGCAGTAATTGGCACTCGGAAAATCCTTTTCTTTACGGCGGAGAATTGCCTTACGTGGGTAGCTTCTTGGGTAGCTTCTTGCTCTTGTTTTTCATTTTGGTTATCTCATTTCTACATGATGTTACGGAGGAAGGATCATATTTAAAGAGCGGTCTATACAATCGCGATTGTCCTCGAAAATGGGATACAGGACTAGCACTTAGTCCAAAGCCTAAGACAAATCTCTTTGAGCTTCAGGTAGATAACAGTGGAGCCAAGCTATCGAACAGCCTCGTGAAGGAGGCCTGTAAAAGGGCAAAGTCACCGGCCTTGCACGACTTTGCCTCAATATTAGTAGCTATTATCTTTGATTTAGCTCCTGGGACTTTATACCTAACGTGTATTGGCTTTATTATGTTTTATCTGCTGATGTTTTATCTCGACACAGTTGCGATGATGTACGTTTACTAGAAAAAATGTGTGAAGTTGTAAACAAATAAATAAAAAAATTGCCAAAAAGTCATGTTCTGCTCTGACAGCCCCACTTCCTTTGAACCTCTCAATTTTGAACGGCACATCTGCATGAAGGACATTTCTTATCAGTTTCTTCCAGACTCTCTTCTTCTCTAACAAGCAATAGCACTAGACATTGTGCACAGGTCTATAACATGTTTTAGTTTGGTTTATTAATTTCTAAGGAGTGAACCTATACACTTTGGTGGAATCTAGTGAAAATAAAAATCCACCTGCACATTTGCGCACGCCGTTTGCACAATCTATTCTTCATTTCTCTGTTTTTGTTTCGTTCCCCTTGACACTTGGTATGATAAATAAGCACTTATTTACTGGAACTGCGGGGAAGCAACATCTTGTGATCCCAAGCTACCGCTGCTCAGCGATCTTGGGACCACAAAACATACTGTCTCCCTCGGTCCCGGTAAATAAGTGTTAATTATTGCTGCGAGCGAGCGCAGCGAGCGAACAGCAACATCTGGGATACGGCAGCGGTGATGCTCGGGCGCGGCAGGAATGGAGTCTGTTTTTTTTTTGCGCTTGATGGGCTTGCTGTGTACAAAATTCCGGGAAAGAGTGGCGACAATCCCTGACCTGGAGTTGCTTCGATCTCGTTGTTTACAGTGAACTTTGCAGTGTTATTCGTCCTTTCCACTGATACTGATATAAACCGGCAAGTGTAGATATGAAAAGATACCACAACTTTCAAGCTGTGTTGCTCACGAATTTTGAGAAAATTTCTTGGCAGAATTCTCGCCAACGTGCTCGGCAAGAATCAAGCCGCTTGGTGTTCGACCAAACTTAGCCATAGGAGAGGAACACCTAGAGGTTCTTGGAATGTTTTAACTGAAAAGCTTGCTTCATATTCAATTCATTATTGCATTAGTGTTTTTATTTTTTATTTAAAAAATGTATTCCATTATTCAATATTGAAAATTGCATACTTCAAATAATAACTCTTGGCGAGTAGTTGCTACCCTGGGCACCAGAGTATCCAAGCTTTAAGCCTGGTGCACACTTGCGACATAACGACATAAGAAACATGTCACGCGAACAAAATTTAGTGGTTTCAAGAAGTTGAAGTCGTCAAAAAATAACATAAGATTGCTTTGGTGAAGTAATCTAATGAAGATCCATGGAAAATATTGATTGTTTCAATTATTTTCCCGTACTTTTTTCGTTGCAACATAACGTCCTTATGTCGTTATGTCGCTAGTGTGCACCAGGCTTTACTGACAAGCTAATCCAAGATACTGCAAGATCATGTGTCGTAACTGAGACTCTGACAAGCTAATCCAAGACGCTTCAAGATCATGTGTCTTGTGAACAAGTGAAGCTTGGAAACTCTGGCACGCCCAGGGTAAGCAGTTGCGTACTCAGATATCAAAATGTAAACATTAAACATTTTAAATACTGAATTGGAAACTGCATTTTGTAATGAATAATGAAAAAAATAATAATGCAATAATGAACTGAATACTTATCGAATTTGGGGGACATGCTTCATGTCTTTTGATGGTAAAGAACAATAAATATGTTGAGTTCACCTTTATTTGCTTCATAGCTTTTTTTCGGGGGTAGAAGCGGAATATTGAATATCGACTTAAAAAGCTAAGGAATACGGAATATTTCATTTGAAATGAAAATCGAAAATTCCGGAGGGGTGGGGGTGGGGGGGTGGGGGTCATTTCTCAACACCCTTCCGTGGGGGGG
Organism: Scolanthus callimorphus; assembly: GCA_033964015.1. Taxonomy (NCBI): domain Eukaryota; kingdom Metazoa; phylum Cnidaria; class Anthozoa; order Actiniaria; family Edwardsiidae; genus Scolanthus; species Scolanthus callimorphus. The sequence continues at coordinate 33,365,407 of CM066912.1, read as the reverse complement.
GGGGGGGGGGGGAATATATGGATATTTTTTGGAAACACACATTGAATGAAATGCTTCAAGCTCACATCTACTCCCTTTTAGAAGACTTTCCTCATGTTTGCCTCGTTTGCAGGCCTTTGCTAGACGAGCGGTCGTCTGGGTTTTGCTATAACCGGTTTGCCGTGTGACTAAAAATAGTGCTCCCCGCTAAGTATGGACAGAGAACGCATTTTACTACCAAATTGACGGCAACCATTATCATTTATAGTCTTTACTTCTTGTAAGAAATCTTTTCTACAAAGAATATTAGTCATGCACTAGTGTTTCGTCTCTAGAACTAGTGGCCATTTCAAATTAACAGAATTAACTAAATCTTCATTTTGTAAGTTCGGGTTCTTCAAAAACATTCCTTTTCAGCTTGATTTGTCAAAGGTCAATTTTTGCAAGTCCAATGAACATTGCAAAGCATGAGAGCTTGTTGGACTGATCATGAAGAATTAAAAAATTGGAGCCGTATGAGTGAACTTCGGTCGCTTTTCGTCATGGTACCACTTCTTGATATTCGGTCTCTCCTTTATCGCCTGGTGGAACTTCTTGAGGAGCTCTGGATTCTCTTTCTCAAACTCCTCTTCGCAGTCGTATATCACACCATCGAGAAAATGGAATATGCAAATATCAACCCAGCAGATTTGTTTGCCTACAAACACCAACTCCCCATTTGCCTTGTAGTTATCTTTTAAAGCCGTCTCGAAGAAATCCAGCCAGCGTGGAAGCCTTTTGGTTTTGTAGTATTGAATGAAGGGTTTAGCCTCTTCCTTTTGGGATTCATATGTTGCATTGTAATCAATCGGATGCCAGGCTCTGCAGCCTTCCTCGACCACATCCACGACTCCCGCCATCAGTACCTCGGCTTGCAAGCGATCCTTGTCGTTCTTTGGATAAAGCCTTCCACCATCGAGTTTCTTCCCTAAGTAGCGGCATATAACAGGCGTTTGACTGAGAAAGAGATCGCCATGTTGGATTGCAGGAAAAGCGAAATGTTTCTTGCCTTTTCCGTAACCCATTTTAGCCGCCTCCGAGAAATCTTTCTCTAAATACACATCTTCGTACGGTGTTTGTGTCTCGCGGAATAGCAACCTCATAAACTCGCCTCTCCCCGATATCGGCCAGTAGTAAAGCTTGAACTCTGCACCTTTAGCCGACATTTTGAGAGATTTGGACTAGCCAGAAACCCAAGAAACTACCAGTCGAAGTCGATACACGACAATATAGAACCCGATGCAGGCAGTTTATGGCACACGGCCTAGTCATGCGTGACCAATGAATGCGTGACCTCCACACCACTCCCCAAAACCTATCAGACGGCACAACTGTCTGTTTTGTAGCCCGGTACGAAATTTCCCGTGTTGAAGTGGTTTATTCAATAATCTTGGCCTAGATCACATAAATTACCAATACTACCCGAACCCAAGCCGTTTTGTTATATCTTTGGAAGTAAAGTTGGTAATTCAACAGTGCAAATATATGCAAATCAGTTCGCCATTTATTGCTTGAAGTGTCTCGAACCCGGGAGGGGGGGGGGGGGGGGACTCCCCATATTTTCAGACGGGGGTGCTCGTCCTATCCCTTAGGGTATAAAATTGACAGACGTGCTATCTCTTAGGGGTGTTTAAAATCAGCCCTATCCCTTAGGGGAGTCTCAGACCAATCCTTGCCCAGAAATATATTGGTACTGACACCAGAACCGATATTTACAAAGGAAACTTGGTTGAAAACCCTAAAATTTGCTATCTTTTAGGGGTAAATTCGGTGGTCGCCATGCCAAATTTGCTCTCTTTTAGGGGTAAATTTGCCACACCCATTTTGCTATCCCTTAGGGTCAAAATCAATTTTCCCGACGAGCACCTCCGTCTAAAATATTGGGAGTCCCCCCCCCCCCACCCCGGGGTCTCGAATTTGGCGATACGAAACATGTTTGCTTTTTAGTCGCTTCGCATTCACTGTTAGGCACCGTCTACACTACTTCGGCTAAATTTGAAAACGGCTAATTTGCCTCGAAAACGGAACAAAAGTTTTCCGTACACACTACGCCGGCTGAATTTGAAAACGCACAAAAACGTCAGCTTAGCGCATGCGCCAAAAGAAAAAAGAGAGCCCGCGGTCATAAATTCCTCGCAGCCGTGTGACATGATGTCATCGTTTTCGAAAAGCTCCGTTTTCGCCGTCCACACTAAAACGCGTAGCCGGCGTTTTCAAATTTATCCACTTTCGGCAGCGTTTTCGAAAAGATCCGGTTTCGGTGGAAATTTAGCCGGCGTAGTGTGGACGGTTAGGCACAACCGTATAAATAATTAGCCGTTTTCAAATTTAGCCGGCGTAGTGTGGACGGTGCCTTAGTAAAAACTTCTTTTACAAGACCATCCGATGGCTGATTTCAACACCCAGATAACCATAATGGCGGCCAGCAAAAGTCGTCTTTTGAAGGCTGGAAATTCTGAACTTCGATCTTCTAACAGCTAAAACTACTAAAACGTACTTCCCAATGATTAATAGACTAAATAGAACGAAATTGTTACCAGAAATCATTCGAATTTCCTACTCACAAAACGACTTGCCTGCAAGTGGCGCTGGGTACGCTAGCTCCCTAACATTTCGCGCGACAAAGCATGGCAAATATTGGGGGATCGTCACACAAAAATTCAGTGGGTTTCTATAAAATGGGATACTTTGTTATTAGTTTTAGCCTTTTTATTTTATCGGAAATTCAACAATCTTCCTACATGTCTACACTTCCTTGGACCAGACTCGTACCCAGTCCTTGCGCCGTCACAATCCTCCCCACAATCCTTTACGACCCTCTTATAGACGACTGGGTACGAGTCTGCCCCGAGGGTGCTATGATCTTGGATCTTGATGGGCCCAACCTCATCCCCAGGGCCTTGTGGGTAAAGGTCAGTACCTTCCACAGGGTGACCGCGTCGCAAAAACATTTGCAACCACAAGCCGCGATCTTGGATTACCCACAACATCAGCCCCAGGGACGACTTTAAATTTCGCCTGCCTTTCACCATTATAATATTTGACACAATTGATTTGATCATTTTTATCGAGCTTTTGCATTTCGATTATATAAAAAATGTTATCAATACAGATTACATTTTTCAGAAAACTAGTATTTTAGTTTTTGGGCTTTCGACTTGCCAAACCAGCCTTCTTTACTGCGATTTTCATAATTCGGCGAACACTGGCCATCGATTTCCAACCGTAAAACCGCCTTCTGGCTTCCGTCAATCAAAGTCCCGAGTATTTTCGTCGTTACTCTTTGTGCTTTTTGATTGGCCAGCGCCTAAGTGCTAAAATGGCTTTCCGTCACCCGAGCAACGGTTACGTGCTGGCCAATCAAAAAGCACAAAGAGTAACGATGGAAAGACTCGAAGAGTTTGATTGACGGAAGCCATAAGGCGGTTTGACGGTTGGAAATCGTTAGCGAGAGTTCGCAGAATTATGAAAATCGAGGTAATTCAGTGCATTGTGGGAAGGGTGATGTACAGATGTTTCTTTATGGTAATGGCCATGAAGAAGGCAATTAAGGAGGCGCGATTGTTCAGTTTGAATCTCTACGGTGACAATGGGGAGTTTTCAGGTGTTGCGTGACATCTTGAAAAATAAAAATACCATATTTGCAAAGAGCTCACCGAAATATGTGAAATCCTAAAATTTGAGGTGGTTTCGATAAATAACACAGAAGTTATGAGCGGCTATTTTCCTATAGGTTTAATGCTGTGGTGGGCAACATTAAACGTATTGCTGGTTTGCACGTTACGTCATTGGCATCCATGTTGGACAGGAACAAAAGAAAGTTAATTTGTTGCTCTTTGATCGGTACACCAACATGGCCGCCGCACTTTTGTGATTTTATTCCTATGGGAATGAGTGCAAACCAAGAATAAAAAAACAGCCTACTTCGGGCGCCAATAACTTAATATTTACCTGAATCAACTCAAATTTTCGGCTTTTTCTAATTTCGGCAAGTTCTTTTCAAATATGGTATTTTCATTTTATTTCTCGAGTTTATTTTGTGGGAATCGGAGCATAAAATACTTACATAAAATATTTCCATAAAATACGGAAATTACTATCTTTAACTATTCCGCGAAGAAGTTAATTGTGCTGCTCAGACGCAAAGAAGCCAAATTTCGGCGCGGTGGGCCTTAAAAAAGGTACAATAGCAATTAGAGCACAGGAGGCCTATGCAATGTACAAATTTCGATAATTTGCAGAAATAGCCATCGTACAGCCACTACTTTCACTTTTACTCGAACGAACTCATTGCACGATCTATAGACACTTGGTGGTGAGTAACTACATCATTGCTTGGCCTCCTGTGCCTATGCAGCGGTCGACTTCTGAAAGGCAAAGTTTTACTCCTGTCCAAGAATGCTAAGGTCTTGTTTCCAAGCCTCTAATCTGGTATTTGATGTCTTGAAAGTATCCGATCGAGCACATTCCATTTCTTGTCCTCTGAGTGACTGGAGCATCCTCCACTTAAGTTCAATTTAATGTTCACAGCGGAGGGGTGAGTCAGTTGTTTGTTCCTGCTTCACCCAACTGTTCTAGCAAAGCTCGCCTCCGATTTTCAAGCTCAGTTTCACTGTCACTTGCGCTGCTTGCTCGTTCGCCCTAAGGAAAGTTAAATACAAAATTACATGTTGGTAGTTTCACGATGCGGCATAGAACGAACTGATGAACACCAGAGGTGGGCGTTGGGACAAGTCGAGCTCCGTCTGATAAATCAGTATTCAGAAAAATTAATGCTGACAAAATATGAAACAAAACGGACAAGTAAAGTTTCAAAGTACATCGTCGTCCTCACTGCGTTGTTGCTGCTGGTCTAGTGGACTCCCACCTCAGGGATGCACGCTCAATAGTTTGCCGTGCGTCGCGCCGGAGCACTTGGAGCACTACTTTCCCTAGCTTTTCCATCGTTTAAAGCACGACCCTACTTTTCTCTAGCTTTGCCATCCTCGTGCGTTTAGAGCACGACCCTACTTTTCCCTAGCTTTGCCATCCTCGTGCGTTTAGAGCACGACCCAACTTTTCCCTAGCTTTGCCATCCTCGTGCGTTTAGAGCACGACCCTACTTTTCTCTAGCTTTGCCATCCTCGTGCGTTTAGAGCACGACCCAACTTTTCTCTAGCTTTGCCATCCTCGTGCGTTTAGAGCACGACCCTACTTTTCTCTAGCTTTGCCATCCTCGTGCGTTTAGAGCACGACCCTATTTTTCTCTAGCTTTGCCATCCTCGTGCGTTTAGAGCACGACCCTATTTTTCTCTTACCATCCTCGTGCGTTTAGAGCACGACCCTACTTTTCTCTAGCTTTGCCATCCTCGTGCGTTTAGAGCACGACCCTATTTTTCTCTAGCTTTGCCATCCTCGTGCGTTTAGAGCACGACCCTACTTTTCCCTAGCTTTGCCATTCTCGTGCGTTTAGAGCACGGCCCTACTTTTCCCTAACTTTGCCATCCTCGTGCGTTTAGAGCACGACCCTACTTTTCCCTAACTTTGCCATCCTCGTGCGTTTAGAGCACGGCCCTACTTTTCCCTAACTTTGCCATCCTCGTGCGTTTAGAGCACGACCCAACTTTTCCCTAGCTTTGCCATCCTCGTGCGTTTGGAGCACGACCCTACTTTTCTCTAGCGTTGCCATCCTCGTGCGTTTAGAGCACGACCCTATTTTTCTCTAGCTTTGCCATCCTCGTGCGTTTAGAGCACGACCCTACTTTTCTCTAGCTTTGCCATCCTCGTGCGTTCGGAGCACGACCCTATTTTTCTCTAGCTTTGCCACCCTCGTGCGTTTGGAGCACGACCCTACTTTTCCCTAGCTTTGCCATACTCGTGCGTTTAGAGCACGACCCTACTTTTCTCTAGCTTTGCCATCCTCGTGCGTTTAGAGCACGACCCTACTTTTCGCTAGCTTTGCCATCCTCGTGCGTTTAGAGCACGACCCTACTTTTCTCTAGCTTTGCCATCCTCGCTGCCGCCGTTAGACTTCAGAGTAAGACTTTATTGGACTTGTAAAGCAAGTTTCACGTGATCTTTTATCGCAAAACTACTCAGTAAGGTTCAAAGGTCGATCGTTTGCCGCGCCGGACGTTAGGAATTTCATGTGCAGCTTAGAAGACACCAGGTCTCGCGAAATAGGTAACTAGATGAACCATAGCACAACAAATGAAAGTTTGACTTTCACTGATAATTTTTCGTCCGTGAGAGGGGATGGTATACTTCTAGTTTCGTTTCCTTTTATGCCAAAGCTCAAGGGAACACTTCGATGCTAAACTAAGAGGCCAGTAGAATTTGAATTTAAATTTTCCAGGAAAGTTCCTTTGGATGAGTCTGCCGCTTGATTTAGCAGCCTCCGGTGAATTACTAGAAAATTACTATAGCCCGGTTGGTAATTAACTACCGCAATTACTTAATGATCGACATTTCTCAGTTTTATGACTATAATAGTCGAGTGCTGTAGCCTCGTCCCCAGGCTATGACGTCACTGGCCTTTGTTGTCAGCTTGAAGAGCGGACGCCATATTGAAAACACGGATTAGCTGAGAGCAAGGGGCAGCATTGCGACGAGGCTTGTCGAGAGTCCGGGGTCAAGGGTATAAGTACATGAATCATTCAAGAGTTGGTTTCATAACAGCCATATTGAAAACACAAAGCGGATTAGCTGAGAGCAAGGGGCAGCATTGGGACGAGGCTTGTCGAGAGTCCCGGGGTCAAGGGTATAAGTAAATGAATCATTCAAGAGTTGGTTTCATAACAGCCACGTGAAATCGGCTCTGGAAGATGACCGTGTAGTAATATCCGCACTCCATTAGAACCACAGATAGAAAATCAAAACTACACAAGAAAAAGGTAACTTAACTTTCTTTCTGAAAAGCAATCTATTTTAATTCCATTTCTGATTACAGAAATGATACAAGACTGGTACATGTTCCCACTAGAAAACATACTTGAGCGAATGCTGATATTCTGAAATATCATATCTCATCTGAACATCTCCTCGGGTGACGCCCATGACATTAAAACATGCCTTACTCATCTATCCTACAGGGCCATCAACACCCCCGCGGGTGACGCCCATGACATTAAAGCATGCCTTATGACGCCCATGACATTAAAGCATGCCTTATGACGCCCATGAAATTAAAACATGCCTTACTAATCTATCCTACAGGGCCATCAATACCCCCCTGGTGTGACGCCCATGACATTAAAGCATGCCCTATTAGTCTATCCTACAGGGCCATCAACACCCCCCTCGGGTGACGCCCATGACATTAAAGCATGCCTTACTAATCTATCCTATAGGGCCATCATTTTCCAGCATGGAAATTCGCGACTCGCATTTTCTGACAGAGGTTAATAACGAAAAGGGATTTAAAATCGTTTGGTGAAAAAGCACATAAAAATCTAAATGTCAGTTTTACTTTGTTTACTACCTATAAAACATCGAGTTACGTTATTCAACTGAGTCAGAATCTGCGAGTCATTCTTGTGTCTTATCAAATATATCACAGTTACCAACGTTTCTCTATTCTGTAAGATTCTGTTAATTCTCTTTTCAATTTGACAAGTTATGTCTAGCTTGTCTAAACTACTCACATGGTTTGGGCTTGTATTTATAGAATTTATTTAACGTGGAAAACACTTAGCTACAAAGCTACTTTACAGGAAATCCACAAAGAAAAAGAGATATAAAAAGAAAATATAGATATAAATACTGTATTAAAACTTTCCTATTTTTATACTATTTATAACGATATTTAGATAGATAGATAGATAGATTTAATAAAAAACTCATATTGCAGCCACCTATGGCTGAATTGCATGAATTACAGATAAAATGATAAATTACAATATTTATATTATATAATTACAATATTTATATTATATAGAAAGAAAAACACGCTTCGAATACCAACCATGCGCACTTTCTATCCTGAAGTTCAACGATCTATTATGTGATATTTTCGACATAGCTGAACCGTGCTTATATCTCCTGAGTTGGCCTTCAAAAGACTAAATATTTTCCTTTAAATTTAAAGGTCTAAAGTACAATCCGTTTTCGATTCCATTCGTTTCAAATCGGTACAACGTTCGGCTTCATAAGCTCTACACCAAAAGCTCTGGACTGGGGGTTCGATCTGTAAGACTTGATTTTCGCTAGCGACTCAAAATCCAGGCTGAGAAATGTGTTTGTTGGGTGTTATGTGTGTGTGCTGCTAAGGATCGTTTTTGGGTAGGTCAGGCAGTGGCTGGGGAGAGTCTAGTATTCCCAGGAATCATGGGCTTCCCTATCTCTGCCATGCTAGAGAGAATCAAGCTTAACGGGACTGTTTGCATGAGATGAGCTAGCCAGACTAGCAATGGGATGAATCAAGCGTTGTGGTGATTTTAATCTCGGTTAACAATGGGATGAATCAAGCATTGTGGTGATTTTAATCCCGGCTAGACTCGACTCGCGTGAACATGCCCTTGCATGAAAAGAAGAAAAGCAACTCATCGCACCTTGTCCTTGCTCTTGCGCGGCTCCGGCGATTCTCTCGTCTTTTTATCTTTGGATCGCTCCTTCCCTCGATCCCGTTCTTTGTCCTTGGTCCGACGTCTCGAGTCTTCTTCGTTGTCTTTACCTCGATCTTTCTCCCTCTCACGCTCGCGTCCTCTGTCACGGTCTTTCCCGCGCTTGTCACGCGATCTGTCACGCTCGTTGTCGCTGTCTCGTTCTTTTTCTTTTCGGTCTTTGTCATCTCTGCTTTTCGGTCGTTTCTCGGATTCGGATTCAGATGAGGGCTGCAAGAAAAAAGCAATGGTGGTTAGGGTTGTTCGACGAGCAAAGGTAATGTATTTCTTCCGTGCACGAAAGGATGAGTGAAAGCTAACAAAAGCATACCCAAAAGACAAAGCTGAATTGCACGGCGCCAAAAAGCGAAATCGCGCTCTGATTTGAATGTAAATTTATTCAATTTGCCCGAGAAATCTTCACAGAGCGAGGCTCCAGTTACGAGGTTCTCTGGTCAGTGTGGTGGGTTAGTAAGTTGTGAGTCCTGCACTGAGGATGGGCAACTTCCGACGTCCCCGTGGTTCTTTAACGTCCCTCTGGTTCAGGCTAATGCAGAACATGTGAGAGACGGGACCTACGGTTTTACGTCCTCCGAGAAAACGTAAGATCTTGGAACAAAGGCAGCATCTTCTCCTCAATTATTCAAAGACCCTGAGTGTTGGTTCGGCCGGAGTTTGAACCCCCGACCTTCCGCACAGACGCCCGGCGCTCTACCACTGCGTGTTAGGCTAAAATTTCCCTGTTATAAACCCTTTACATAAGAACCTGTTTAGCCTAAAATGTTTAATAGGTTCTCAATTTTCAAAAAATAGAAACGAAACGAATCTATATTATTCTAAAAAGAATCCTTAATTTCATGCAATGCTTTGTAATTTATATACTGAGTCAATACTGTCCAGGAGTGTTCAGTACATCAATTCAATTGAGAATTGAGACTTATTGAGAAATAAAGGTGAAATATAGGACAATACCACTTTTATTGCTGAAGTCATGAAATCACTGTTTGGACTAACAAATAAGAACCTATTTAAGAGCCTAAATAGCCTAAATTTGCGCTAAGCACCATTTATATAAGAACCTGTTTAGGCTAACTTGGGAAAATGTAGGTTCTTACTCGCAGGTTTCTACTGTAACCGGTCGGCGGATTGACTGGAGATGCGGGCGATGTAACCGGTCAGCGGATTGACTGGAGATGCGGGGCGATGTAACCGGTCAGCGGATTGACTGGAGATGCGGGCGATGTAACCGGTCAGCGGATTGACTGGAGATGCGGGCGATGTAACCGGTCGGCGGATTGACTGGAGATGCGGGCGATGTAACCGGTCAGCGGATTGACTGGAGATGCGGGGCGATTTAACACTCGACTCGCAGTGCGCGGTTTCAGTTTGGCTTTTCTTTTCTGTTTTTGGCCAAAAACAACAGTGTGCGATTGTCTAATGCTTGTCTTGGTTGATTTCACTAGAACTGCTCTCGAGACGAACAGCCTAGACAGCATGTGAATTTCCTACAAAATAAGTGTATTCCAGGGGGGATGGCAACGACCTTTGATCTTGCCGCCTTTTCGTGTTTGATGATCGTTCCCAGTTGCGGAACTGTCAATCAAACTCGGTCAGGCGCTCAGCTAGCCAAAGCCGACTTCTTCGTCTTGATGTCCATGCTCGCGTTGGAAGAATTATGGCCGAATATGCCTTTTTAAAAATCTTTTGGCGCTGATCGACGGCGAATCTAAATAATCCTCAATCGCAACTGAAACATGGTATAGATTTGATCTTTATGTGAGATCTGTTGCTTTAATATTATTCGCTATTTCTTTTCTTCTTCGTCTTGTCCGCTTAGTCCGGCGGATTAGCGTAAAAATTGCGCACTTTTGGCTAAAGACATCAAACTTTGCATGTCTATAGTTTTCAGTAGTTTATTGAAGATAAGATATGGAGGCACGCTAAATTTTATTCGTAGCGAAAGCTAGAACAGTTTTAATGTGAACCATTGTTTTGCCATTGGCAGCCATCTTTGAATCTATTGTTATTCATGAGCTCTGCAGCACTTGGTGCAATCTTCTATCGTCCGTGTTTATAGAGTATAACACAGTACTAGGTAGAAAATATCATGTGAAAATTTCAGAGACAAGCTTCTTTTTACACATTCGACACATGAGTTACCAATTATCTTGATATTTTTTAGAATTTGTTGGTCATTCTTGAAACATTTCATGAAATCTCAGTCAGGCTATTGTTTTACAATATAAATTATAAGCATTCCCAATAAACTGGTCGTGACATTTAATAAATCACCAAAAACTCTAAGGAGACGTTCAACCGAAGTCAGTCAAACCAATCCATAGTTCAGAATTAGCAAATGTTGAGCTGCTATGGCTGTGCAGTCTAGAGAACAGCTTGAAAGTTCGCAAAGCTAAGTTCTAAACCTCATTTGAATTACAAAGCATTCAAAATGGCTGCTATTGAGCAAAACAATTGTTCACCCTAAAACCTCTCTAGCTTTCGCTACGAAAGAATTCTAGCGTGCCTCCATATCTACGATTTAAAATACATTGAAAACTATCACCTGGCAAAAAATTGGAGCTTTAGCCTAAAATGCGCAATTTCCTCGAAAATTTGCTCTAATCCGCCGGACTAGCTAGCAAACTTTACTTGAAGAACAGACCCGACAGACTGAATTATTTCTTCTGGGCTTTTATTTGCATGCAATATGTATTGAAACGAACAAAAATATAAGTTCAATCGATGGCATAATGATAAAATTGCGATCAGTCCTCGAATTTCGGTTTGTGCAGCCTTCTCGATCAGTGTTGTGTTGGAAGAGTAGAGTTCGCAAGTTACAAAGGCTTTGTTTGATTGACAGCTGAGCAACTAGGAACGTTCATCTAACTCGGGTCCAGCCTTCTCGATCAGTGTTGTGTTGGAAGAGTAGAGTTCGCAAGTTACAAAGGCTTTGTTTGATTGACAGCTGAGCAACTGGGAACGTTCATCTAAACTCGGGTCCAGTTCTCGTCGCCATCCCCCCTGGTGTATTCTTATTCTGCTCAGGCAAAAGTGTGTTTTGTTATTACTTACCGAATGGTGGCGCTTTTTCTTTGATTTCTGATAAGGACAATAGAAGACACAATTACTTTGAATATTTGGTTTTCTCTTTTCAGCGAAAACAACAACAAAAACAAATACGTTTAACGTCTTTTCCGACACGAGTTAGCGTTACTATTATTGTTGTGAATTTTGCTTTTGTTACTGCTCTACATATTTCCAAGGGTTTGTTACTGTTCTACATATTTCCATACAAGGGTTTGTTACTGTTCTACATATTTCCATACAAGGGTTTGTTACTGTTCTACATATTTCCATACAAGGGTTTGTTACTGTTCTACATATTTCCATACAAGGGTTTGTTACTGTTCTACATATTTCCATACAAGGGTTTCTTACTGTTCTACATATTTCCATACAAGGGTTTGTTACTGCTCTACATATTTCCAAGGGTTTGTTACTGTTATACAAAATTCCAAGGGTTTTATAGAGCCGAAAAAAATGCCGTGCTCACTGCTCGAGCGATATTAGACCTGGAGCGGGAATAGTGCGGACTTTAGACGCGTTTGAGGTAGAGTCAGTAGAGAGCTGAGCGCTCTCATATTAACCCTGGCTGCACAAAATGTATCAATTTTTTATTTGCTAAGTGGACTCTTACCTTTTTGTGTTTCTTTCTTTTTGAACTGCTTTCTTTTTCAGCTTCTGAAATTGCAATGACCACAAAGAAGTCAATTGATGCATGGAACAAAATGCAATTCAAATTCTTTTTTTTAATGCAAAGGACAGATTTTCCATTCGATTTTTCTTCTTAGATGAAAAAAAAGCGTCCGAACGTCCCGCTTAATAATACTCTAGGTAAGGGCAATATGCCGCTGTCTTCTTCCTTTATTATTTTGCGCAATCAAACTTTCGAGATTCTCCTTATTTTCCAAACCTCGTTCGTGCCAATGTTAGAGCGGGTTTCAGATGCGTGTCGAAAAGTATTTGTATTTGCTGGCTGACGAGGAAGCCATTCAACAGTAACTTGTATTTCTCTCGCTTATGATTGGCTAGGTGTATTTGTCCTTTCAGATGAGTGTCGAAAAGTATTTCATTGAAGCCATTCAACAGCAACTTGTATTTCTCTCGCTTATGATTGGCTAGGTATATTTGTCCTTACTGTAGTGATCTGCCTAATCTATTGTATAGATGACGATGCGTCACGTGAATAATCTCACTCACCTGATTCGGAGCCAGACGATGCGCTCTTTGATCTGGAACGTGAACGCTTATGTCGTTTCTTTTTATGAGACGAGGAACGCTCTTTGTCTCTTTCTTTATCCCGCTCTTTCTCTCTTTCTCGTTCCCTTTCCTTTTCTTTCTCTCGTTCTTTCTCTCTCTCTTTTTCTTTTTCCTTCTCTCTTTCTAATTCCTTTTCCTTGTCTCTGTCTCTGTCTCTGTCTCTTTCCCTTTCCTTTTCTCGAGTGTTTTCACCATCTGAATGAGATGATTCCTACAAGCAACAAGAACAGTTTGAAGGGTACCGATGAGACGGACGAATATCGTGTGAAATCAACATTTTATAATTTTGTCTCAAAGGGAAGATCGTGCCCATAGATAGCTGATGCCGAATATACGACTGCGATCGAAACTTTTTTCGCGCTGTTTTTTCGCATTTTGGCACTCACGGTCAGTGTGTTATTTGCGAAAATGTGAATAACAGCGGATAGTGAAAATATGGGACTGAAAATTTCCAAATTTCCTTCAGCAAATAAATGTATGGGAAATCTTCCGAGAAAGGGGGGCCGTGGCCCCCTTCCCCTAAATCCGTCATTGGTTTGGTCTAGGGTGTCCCGCCAGTCAAACCATATGAACCAATCAGGTCTTTGCCCTGTCTGGCCTAGTGTCTGTCAACATTGTAGATTATGTGCTATTTTTAGCATCTTATGTCCAGGAGTCCATTACTAGGAGTGACGATCTTCCACATTAGGACTGTCCATCTTATGTCCAGGAGCCCACTAGGAGTGTTGATCTTCCATATTAGGGCTGTCCATCTTATGTCCAGGAGCCCACTAGGAGTGTTGATCTTCCACATTAGGACTGTCCATCTTATGTCCAGGAGCCCACTAGGAGTGTTGATCTTCCACATTAGGACTGTCTGCCAACACTGTAGATTATGTGCTATTTTTAGCATCTTATGTCCAGGAGCCCACTAGGAGTGGCGATCTTCTACATTAGGACTGTCCATCTTATGTCCAGGAGCCCACTAGGAGTGTTGATCTTCCACATTAGGACTGTCCGTCAACACTGTAGATTATGTGCTATTTTTAGCATCTTATGTCCAGGAGCCCACTAGGAGTGGCGATCTTCTACATTAGGACTGTCTGCCAACACTGTAGATTATGTGCTATTTTTAGCATCTTATGTCCAGGAGCCCACTAGGAGTGTTGATCTTCCACATTAGGACTGTCCGTCAACACTGTAGATTATGTGCTATTTTTAGCATCTTATGTCCAGGAGCCCACTAGGAGTGTTGATCTTCCACATTAGGACTGTCCGTCAACACTGTAGATTATGTGCTATTTTTAGCATCTTATGTCCAGGAGCCCACTAGGAGTGGCGATCTTCTACATTAGGACTGTCCATCTTATGTCCAGGAGCCCACTAGGAGTGTTGATCTTCCACATTAGGACTGTCCGTCAACACTGTAGATTATGTGCTATTTTTAGCATCTTATGTCCAGGAGCCCACTAGGAGTGTTGATCTTCCACATTAGGACTGTCCATCTTATGTCCAGGAGCCCACTAGGAGTGTTGATCTTCCACATTAGGACTGTCCATCTTATGTCCAGGAGCCCACTAGGAGTGTTGATCTTCCACATTAGGACTGTCCGTCAACACTGTAGATTATGTGCTATTTTTAGCATCTTATGTCCAGGAGCCCACTAGGAGTGACGATCTTCCACATTAGGACTGTCTGCCAACACTGTAGATTATGTGCTATTTTTAGCATCTTATGTCCAGGAGCCCACTAGGAGTGGCGATCTTCTACATTAGGACTGTCCATCTTATGTCCAGGAGCCCACTAGGAGTGTTGATCTTCCACATTAGGACTGTCCGTCAACACTGTAGATTATGTGCTATTTTTAGCATCTTATGTCCAGGAGCCCACTAGGAGTGGCGATCTTCTACATTAGGACTGTCTGCCAACACTGTAGATTATGTGCTATTTTTAGCATCTTATGTCCAGGAGCCCACTAGGAGTGGCGATCTTCTACATTAGGACTGTCCATCTTATGTCCAGGAGCCCACTAGGAGTGGCAATCTTTCACATTAGGACTGTCCGTCAATACTGTAAACTATGTGCTATTTTTAGTATCTTATGTCCAGGAGCCCACTAGGAGCGACAATCTTCCACATTAGGACTGTCTGCCAACACTGTAGATTATGTGCTATTTTTAGTATCTTATGTCCAGGAGCCCACTAGGAGTGACAATCTTCCACATTAGGACTGTCTGCCAACACTGTAAATTATGTGCTATTTTTAAGCCTAGTTTCCATATAGTCTTATCTGTCGTATCAGGCGACCGTGAAACAATAGAATAAAAGGAAATTTTCATTATGATGTATTTTACTACGACTACCAGAAACCTTTGCGTTGTCCCTTTTGTTCGTGTAATTACTGCCTATTGCTTCCAATAGCGGCTTATCTGCATAAGAAAAGAAAACTGAAAAGGATTCTGGTAGTCGTAGTCAAATGACGCAATAGTGCAAATGTCCTATTCCAATTTCCATTGTTTCACGGTCGACTGATACGACAGATACGACCAGCCTTAAGCATCAAACATTGGTCGCATCTTACCTCGCTACCAGGGGAAGGAGACCGTGAGCGCTTTCGATGTTTCTTGGCCTTTTTGCTTTTCTTGTGTGATTTGGACGGGTGATGATGGGTGCATGCCTAGGAGAACAGAAATCGTAGCACAAGCAAACTCGTCAAATTAACAATCAATGAAAGAAATATGTTCAGTTCAATTCAATTGTATTCGCTTAAACTAGCATTTATAGCTCTTATTTGTTTCAAAGAGGCGAGAGGGCCTTAAAGGCCCATACGTGCGCTTTGTTTTCATTTGGATCTATTGTCATTCAACAGCTGTGATTGGCTGATACAAGGGGTTCCTATTGTTCTTCGTATTTCAAAAATTCAAACTGCAAATTTGCATAGAGTTTTCAACTGCGTTTATTCTCTGTGAGCCTGCAATGCAACTTGGGTGCTTATGGGCCTTTAAAACCTACAAGGCTTGAACGAGGAGACTCCCAAGCATGGAGAGATTTTTTTTTTTGGGGGGGGGGGCAACGACTGATTAGATTAGATTTTACTGGAACCGTGCAAAAATATTTACATAATTAGCATAACTCCATTAAATAAATAAAAAAGATACATTCATATTTTGTTTCAAGTTGATCAACCGACGATAGACAGACACTGATGCCAGGGCAGGGCAAACACTAATGCCAGGGCAGAGCAAAGCAGAGCAGCGTACCTCCAGTGATGCAATATGTTCTTGAAAAAGCCGTATTCTTTCAGCTTCTACAGTGAGTGAAGTGAAGGCTGCTTCGTTCTCCAATTTTTCTCGGACCTAGAGGAAAAAAGGACATAGCTTACAGAGACGCCAACCTCTTGGGTGCAGTGCAATGCTGATGTGTTACAATTTATAGACCAACTCGCATTGTCAAGCCAAAGCTTGAGTGAATGGCAGAGCTAAAGTGTGGGAGTTACAAAGCAACAACCTGTCTTTTCAAATCTCCACGAGTCAAAAATCGCGAACTTTTTAAAATTAATTCTAGAACTGCACAACAAGCTGAAATTTGGGTTCAACTCCATCCTCTCCTTCCCTTTGTATAGATTATATAAACGGGCAGATCTCACTTACCTCTTCCCACGTGACATTTGATTCGATGGCAGGTGTGATCTGCTTTAACATCTGTTTGAATGAACTCTCTTTACGCCTTTGCTGTAAAACACACAGTACAACCCAGATTAAGAAGAAATTCAATTTAGTTAAACAACACAAAGTAGTACAAATGGCAAAATCGTTAACTTTATCGGCTTATTTGAAGGAAAAAAAGGTAGGTAAATCCAAGGCATACTTTGCCATGGGTGAGTTACTGTATGACATGAGGTGACATGGGGGAGAGACTGAATACTAGAAAATGTTCTCAAAAAGTGGGGAGATTTTAATCCCCACAACCCAGCTCCCTCTGTAAGCGGTGACATCTGCTACATCGCTGGACATAGAAAGCACTAAGGACTAGGACAAGTGATGAACCCGAATTCCATCAAACAGATGTTTTCCCAGACGATGCTGCCTTATTCTACAAACTGGTAAAGAGTTACTTAACTTTTCATATTCAAGCTTACAATAGTAAGATCGCGTAACTGTATTGTAAGCTTACTTAACATGACATGGTCTGCCGTTCGTGCTAGCCTTTGGCACCTCTATGTCAAGTTTTAGTAAGCATAAGTTACCTCTCTTTCCTCTTTCTTCTGCCTTTCTCGCTCTCGTGCTTCTGCTTTCTCAATGAGCTGTCAAGAGAATTAGGCGGGAAAACGTCAGTGGTGTAATGACAAGGACAGCCAGAAAACGAGCAACAACAACAAAAAACGAAAACAAAAGCAGTGACAATAAAAGCATCAAAAGTAAAAAAACAAAGCAAAATAGCAATGTATTGATGAAGAGCGAAATAAAGGACATGGAATGCCTGACAACAAAAGCAGCATAGAAGCTACAACAATGACAACAAAAGCAACATCAGTGACATCATCATAGTATCATCATCAATCTCAACAGCACCAACAAAAAACAACAGCAATTTTTCAGCACAACAACAACAGCAGCTACACATCATCGACCGCATTGTTAACAAGAACGTTCAGCTTACATGGTTGAACGTCATCTTGATGTTGCCTGGATCGAGAGTAGCACTGCGACCATCACACTGGACAAGCTCGCTAAAGTCACTGAAGCTACTGTCAGTATCGACAGTTATGTTACAGTCCTGGGGAAGGAACAAGATCACCACCATTTAGACAACTAGTAAGGAGTCAGGAAGCATAGATACTTTAAGATGGCCTTGAGAACTTTTTATGCATGTATTAAATTTATTTATACTTAATGTAAAGGGGCCACAGTAATTGTTGTGGCGCCCTGCCTGCCGTGCATTTTTCTTGTTCTCTTAGTCTTGTTTTCGTTTTTGTTAATTATTTTGTCTGGAAAGCTAAGTAAATAAAAAAATAAAAAATACAACTAACACAAAATGCGGATATGTACAATGGAGGAAAACTTTTAAAAAATGGAACTGCACTGCTGCTGATAGAGACGTTAGGACCTTGTAAGAGATCTTGGTGAATAAGTCAGTAAGATTTCAAACTATATACCTTTCATTTGCTCTGTCAAATTTATGAATGCCATCAACAAGAAACGATGTGGAATCATGTTAGTGATCAAATCGTTGCATGGGAAAACAACTTGCACCTGGTTTGGTCATCACAATACAAGTATGCAAAGATATGCTTTAAACTTATTGAAAAGCACAGAAATGAATAGGCGCTATAAAAATATTATTATTATTATTATGCAAGTACATGTCACAACTTGCTTTTTGTTGGCTTTTAATGTTTTCACCTTCAAAATCTCCTTGATGATCTTTTTTCTCATCGCTGTATCTCGCCTTTAGATCTTCTACATAAAACTTGAATAAATCTAAAGGAGTTGAGCCTGAAAACAGAAGAAAGTGGACTAATCAATCAAACAGTATCTTTTCCTCTTTATTAGGAGACGCACCGAAGACCTCAGCAACGCAGCAACTTTGCCTGTTTAGCTGTTTTATCACAGACAATGAGCCCCCGGTTGGGAGACTTCAGAGGGAAAAATGCTAAACCACGTACAAGATGAGAAGTGACCAGGCTTTGTCCTGTGTCTAACACTTTCTAATTGCGTTCCTTTTACTAATCGTGTAGTGTTGAGTGTTTCTGCTTCGTTTGTATGGCTTTGCTAGACAAGCGGTCATATAGGTTTTGCTAACCGGTTTGCCGTTACTTGTCTGTGTGAGCTTAAAACAGTGCAGCATGCATGTATGGCAGGGACACAATCTATGATTATTTCTAGTAAACAAATAAATACATACATGTATGCACTTGTATACCACAATTAATAACCACATGAATGTTCAAATGCGGTTGAGAGATGTGGACATTTCTGATCCCTTGCATGTAGATGCGGACTGCGATTTATACAATTCAGTTTACAATCATGAGTGGTTGTTGGATATATCATTCTGTTGTGAGCACTGTGGTTTTTTAACGTCCTCAAGGTCCGGTAAAGTGCAGTGCTTTGAGAGGCGAGACCTCAGTTTACTGTCTCATCCAAAAGACGAGAAAAACAGGAGAAATGACAATCACTTCCTTCGAGATAGCAGAGCGATCATTGACAGATCCACCACCTCACTGCAGTTACTTTTCCCAAGAACAGAATTCTAAATTCATGAAAAAGAGCTTTTTACAGAGAAGGTAAGCATCAACTGTAAGTGACACACTGTTCTTTCTGTTTATCATACTCACCTGGTTGGCCAAGCATGTTGGTAAAACGCACATCAGCACTAATTGTAGGGTACAAGTCGCACCACAGAGACATGGAGTGAAGCTTTCCTTTCCTGTGGAGTTCGTTTAGCAAGACCTACAACATATCAAGAAACAAAATGTCCGCTATCAATGATGGGAATGCCGAGAAAACTTTCACAGCTGGTAAGAGAGTCACTGCTATTTTCATAATTCTGTGAACGTCTATGAAACACTGGACAATGGTTTGTCAGTTTGCTGTGCATTTAGATGGTGAATTTATGCCAAACTCTGTAAAATGGTTCGCAAAAGTATTCCCTTGTCCTTCCCCCTTTTCCATGAGTGTATTCTGTGTGTACTTAATCTGCTGAGATCAGTTTCACTTTGTTTGGAAGATTCCAGAAAAAATGAAAAGATAATATTGTACACATCTTGAAGGCCTCGTGAGATATTATTTTTAAAAACACCTCACCAGGAATCCTTCCCTGTTTTTCCGTTGCTGCCGTCGCACTCGAGTCTTCTCACGTTGTTTCTCATCCTCATGTTCCTGTTCAAGTCCCCGGATGTGTTCCTCATACGCTATTAACATGTCCTCCCGATTTACATCTGTACAAGTAAAATAGATCAATGGCTAGACACAAGAACAAGCCCATGGGAAGGAGTGATTCCTCCAGCAATACTCAATGCTATTAACATGTCCTCCCAATTTACATCTGTACAAGTAAAACAGATCAATGGCTAGACACAAGAACAAGTAATGGGAAGGAGTGATTCCTCCAGCAATACTCAATCCTCTATACTCCCACAGGTGAAAGACATTTTCTGCTAAAAACAAGAAATCGCAACATTGACTGGACTAAGGAGCTAGTAGAATATGCTAACAAAAACCTACTCATGTGCATCTATAGTCAATGCAGAAACTGATATACCCTCACGTTTCCTCACTAGTAACACAGTGGCATCGTTGTAACTACCCACCAAGACGTCATGGGACTGTTTTCATATTTTCTTTCATTTAAAAATATTGAGATTATTATTCGGTCTTATAGAGTTTCTTCTGTTATCAGGTTTACTCACAGATTACAGAACACAGATTTTGAATTACTAGTAATTAAAATATTTCATCAGTGACTTCAAAATCATTAAGACAAAAATTTCGAAGCACAGCACATAGTGTTGACCTTTGGTATCATGTTTACACCAATCTGCTCTCTCCCAAATGTTGCCTCGGTTTTCACCAGATTTCTTATAATGTCTTGTTTCCTTTCATTTCTTAGAATGTCTGTTTACCTTTTATTTCCTCATCATCTCGGTATTGTGCATGCTCTTTGATCATCTGTAGGGCCTGCGAAATAAAAGAGAAAAACAAAATCAAAGGAAAGCGAAGAGGATCCTATTGAGCTTAGTGTATGGGCATCATGCGAAACCAGGGATAAGATCGGTCTGCAGGCTCAACAAAGAGTGGATGACATGCAAGATGTGTCACACAGTAGCTATTTCTCTGAGTTGGACCATTCCTATCGGGGAAAAACATGAAAAACATATTGAATCTCTGAGGAAGTGTCTGAGGGAATATAATGGCACACTGTTGTACACCCACCTCCGCCCATAGTGTCCTATATGTAACACTTGGCACACTGTTGTACACCCACCTCCACCCATAGTGTCCTATATGTAACACTTGGCATACTGTTGTACACCCACCTCCACCCATAGTGTCCTATATGTAACACTTGGCACACTGTTGTACACCCACCTCCGCCCATAGTGTCCTATATGTAACACTTGGCACACTGTTGTACACCCACCTCCGCCCATAGTGTCCTATATGTAACACTTGGCACACTGTTGTACACCCACCTCCACCCATAGTGTCCTATATGTAACACTTGGCATACTGTTGTACACCCACCTCCACCCATAGTGTCCTATATGTAACACTTGGCACACTGTTGTACACCCACCTCCACCCATAGTGTCCTATATGTAACACTTGGCACACTGTTGTACACCCACCTCCGCCCATAGTGTCCTATATGTAACACTTGGCATACTGTTGTACACCCACCTCCGCCCATAGTGTCCTATATGTAACACTTGGCATACTGTTGTACACTTGTAGCATTTTTGTTCTGTTCTTTGCCTTCATCTCTTTCTCTTCCTCCTTCTCTCGCTTGGCCAAGAAGAAAACCACATCATCAAACACATCTTTCCTGGAGAATGATAAAATAAGTCACCTGGCGCAAACTTTTAAACATTCCTAAAAAGTGCTGGCAGTTGAAAGTGCCCTTCTGATTATCTACTGATGCACACATTTCCTTTAAAAATTTTCTTTGGGATTCCCCATAATTGCTATTGCCATCCCAAGGTTCAATTTCAAGGCTTTCAATTTGCTTCTTGGACAAAAATATGACCAGCAGGCAGTTGTGTGTGTTGTATGACATGATGTGTCATGTGATACACAAGAGAAAAGTACTTATCCTGAGAAGATTGTTTCCTGATACAATTTATTTATTTTCTGAAAATAATACATTCATGACCATTTTCAGTGCTCGACCTTAGCGGTTGTCCTTTTGTCCTGGGCAAATAGGAAATGCTACAGGGCAAGTGAAAACGCAGGGGCACTAGTCACAGGGCAAGTCAACAAATTTGAGCGAAATATAAACATAAAACATTTTGCTGATGTGTGGTTTGTTGTTTAAAACTGTCTCACTGTATTTTTTAGCGATTTCTGTGTCAAACTCATGAAGCTATCATGTTTTCATGAAAAATGTTTGCCTTGCTTTCATTCAGTCACCAGTTCACGATGACTGCATGAGTCCACAGGGAGGCTAATAAGTAATGGCATTGTTAAGCAAGCTACATTATGGTTTGTACATAGATTTGGTCCATATTTTACAGCAATTTTTATACCATAACTGGACAACTAGAAACTTGGATAGGGCAAGTAACTTTTCTGTGCTACTTGTCCTGGGACTAGTGGCCAAAACATAGTTAAGGTCGAGCACTTATTTTTGCATCAGTCATATTTCTGAAGCGCTAAGTTGTTTAAAATGTCTGCATTCTTGGATTCTTGTTACATCATCATCATTTTAGTTGGTCGATAATCTTTGTACTTACATTGACCCGAAGATAGCTACTTCAGGTGGGCCAGTGTTAGGGGGTTTACAAGATTATAAATACTGTATATAAATTTTCGACTTTTATGTTAAACTTTCAGTATTAGGCTAAGGGATAGAAATGCAGGTATATATAGTTTGCCCTATGGATAGACCAGTTTTCCGACTGGATACCTGTACTAGGTCAGTTACCTGTCTCGTTCATGGACTGCTTCCCACTCAGCTATACCATCAAACATTTCACAAGCACGTCTCCACCTTACAGTAGAGCACATGCGAGAGCTCTCCTCCAGGAAGGCACGCAGGTCTTCTCGTGCTTTCTTGGCCTTTTTGCGCTGCTCTTCCTGTTAAAAAGTGTAAATCAATCTTACTCAGGTGCTACTTTATCACTAAGCCAGAAAACAAATGTTAAATAAATTAAAGTAAATCATTTTCACAATTAATTTGGGTCAAAAATCTGTTGCCAAATTTGTTACCTGCTACAAATATTCAGAGTTGTTACTGAGGAGTGTGAAACATAAAATCATCATCAATCATATGCCCAACTTTAGATGCAATTTTGAGCTTGCTCCTTTCAAGTGCTTGGGAGAAGGTCAAGAGGACGACCCCGCAAGAGTTGGTCGGAGGTACTAAAAGAGGACCTCAAGATATCAGGACTAGATGCCGGTGATGCCTTGGACCGAGTTTTATGGAGAAGGGGAATCAACGCCATGCAGACCAGCGATTCCAGTGGACAATGATGGAAAACTGATAGTGAGTGTGAGTGTGTAATTATAGTGGAATGAATACTGTATGCAATCAGTTCGCCCTATAAGTCACCCTACCTTCTCTTCATTAGCCCTCTGTGTCTTATATTCGTTAAAGGCTTGCAGCACCCTATAAGTCACCCTACCTTCTCTTCATTAGCCCTCTGTGTCTTATATTCGTTAAAGGCTTGCAGCACCCTATAAGTCACCCTACTTTCTCTTCATTAGCCCTCTGTGTCTTATATTCGTTAAAGACTTGCAGCACCCTTAAGTCACCCTACCTTCTCTTCATTAGCCCTCTGTGTCTTATATTCGTTAAAGGCTTGCTTCTTCTCGTTCATCTTCTTCAGTGCACCATATCTTGGATCATTAACTATCATGCGCATGGCAGTGTCCCATGATGCAGTCAGAGATACTTCCTGTAAGAACACACTAATTAATTGAAATGACCTTTCAGGCTGGAATGCTTTTAATCATCTGGTCTATGGCATTTTCTCTACAGTATTTTCAAACTGGCCACAAATTAATCAAGGAATTGCAAGCATTTTCATTAAATAACCGTTTCAGGGTTGCTGATGTTCATTTGTTTATCTTCAAAATCTTGCTAAATATATGCTAATACTGTAGATAGGCCTTAATTTTACAGTTAAGGTTTTTACAACTCGTCGCAAGTGTAAGAACCTACAATTTTCAAAGTTTCGCAAAGCAGGTTGTTATATTTTGGGGTACCGGTAGTTATAAGCAGTGGCTAAGTAGTTAGGTTCTTAATTTGTATGGAGGGAGACATGGTTGTTGAATACCTGAAAATAGTATAAGATGTGTTTTGTCCTTCATTATAAACATTTTTGATTTCTACATTAAATACAATTTAACAAAGAAAGAATACTATATAAAAATGCAAGGAAAATAGTACATTACATATACCGTACATGTTTGGTTTTGTGTTAATCCAATCTTGCCATTTACATGAATATGTACAACTGTAAACCCACATATAAGAACCTGTTTGAATTTGATTGGCTAAGCAGGTTCTAAATTTTGGAGTAGTAAATGTCAAACTTCTGCCAGCAGGTTCTTAAAATCCCTAGTTTGTTACAAGGATTTTTTATTGTTCTTATTTCTATACAAAAGAAAAACATAAGTGACCTATACCTTTTCCAGTCAGTGTTTGAAAGGAAATGTTATGCTGAGTATTACCTGTCTCTTACATACATTGAAGGTGCGAGAAGATTGTTTTGTTGGCACCTTTACTCAAAGCAATTCTTTGAATGCTGTGCTGGGTATTAAACTGTATGGTTATATTGAAGATACAAGATTGATCAGGTTGGTACCTTCTCTCGTAGCAATTCTTTGAATGCTTGTTTGGCTTCCTCTTTCGTCTCATAGATATACTCCTTTTTCTCAGGGACCACTGCTGCAGTGGTCTCAATTGTACTCACAGCACTAAAATAAGCAAACAAAAAATTAAACTAGCTAGGTTTTACTACAAAAAAACTCAGAATGTAAAGGTAGACTGTGCTTTTTCCTTTTAAATTGTTGCATTGCTCATACAAACTTCTTCAGAATTTGTCATACATGTATTTGCTCACAAAATTGTGCACAATTTCTGAAAAAAAAATTTCAGACCTATAAGAAGCCCTGACCTTGCTGTGGTGGCATTCTGCGTAGTACCCTCAGGTGTGGCTCCCTCTTCTGTTGCTGGCTTCTCTTCCTCTTCCTCCTCATCTGTCTCCTCTTCCTCCTGCCTACATATGCAAAATACAGACTTACTGATTGGAAACTGGAATTTCACACTCAAATGTAAACATCCTTCTTCCTTGTTCTGTTGTTTTGTTCTATTTAGAAGCTTCTGCCACACTAAATTGTTGTCCTTGTGAAAGGTCTAGTTACTGACTTTGACCAACACATTGCTTAATTAGTTTGTTTTAGTGAATATCACTATGAACCTAACTCTATTTGGAGCATCTTTCATCCTTTACAATACTGTTTATTTTGTAAGAATTAAAAACTACAACCCACTAAAGAGTGAAAATAAAACAAAATAGACAGGGTTACTTACTCAGTTGCTTCTTGCTCTGCTCTAATTTTGTCTAAGAATAAAGACAATCGTTTTAACAGATACTATTAAAATTACAAATTAACAGAAAACATTTAAATGCACAAAGATCCCTTACCTTTTAATTCTGTCAGTTCTTTTGGTTCTGTCCATGTTGATTCCTTGGTATCTGTGTTATGGAAGTAGACACGCCCTGTGTCTGACTTGTGTTCTTTCCATGGAAAGGAATCAAGAAGAACCTGAAATGAAGAGCATTTCCATGTTGAACAAACAATTAACCAAGCAAACAAACAAGCAAAACGTAACAAGCAAGCAAACAAGCAAAACATAGAACATAGCAGGGTTGGAACGCCTAGACAATTTTAGAAATCCAGGAGTTTCAAGGAGGTTTCTGAAAATTTTTCCAGGATATTTTCAGGAGTTTTTCATAAAATCAGACTTGCCTTTCACATGATTATTTTCCTCATTAATAGAAACTTCACAGTTATGACTTACATTTTGTCTGGTCAGCACTAACAACACTATTGGAAGTAGAGTGAATGAAGCATATTATCTTTCTGATATTTCATGGACTCTGATTTACTATCCATTCTTTTGACAATTTACTATTGCTTAAACACAATTAAAATACATTTAAAATACAAGGACGTTTAAAGAATTTTGGGTTTGGTTTGGGATTTTCCAGGATAGGAAATAAAACCAAGGAGTTTCCAGGAGACGTTTGAAAGCCTAAACAAGGAAGGAAACAAACATAAAAAAAAGAGGTAGAGGGTGTCTTGCCTCTGAAGGAGTCTTGAGCTCAGCAGGTTTTTGCCAGGTGGAGACCTTGCTGTCGCTATTGTAGAAGTACGTCCTGCCATCGGGAGCCTTGTGTTCAGTCCACAGACTCTTCTTCTACAAAATGAGATTCAAATGCAATGTCATACTGGTACACATGCCAGAAATAGGTCTGCTCTATTTGATGGAAACATGAGATACAGGAAAATATAGAGACGAATGAATGCAGGCCTGAAATTTAGGCTACCAGATTCTGAGACTGGAGATTATCAGCTGCCAGAGGCTCAACAAACCATAAAACACTGAGAAAGTTCAAGTCAAAAATGTTCATTGAATCCACAAATAGCCAGGGCATCTGGTAAAGTGCATAACAAAATAGAAAAAGTGAGAACATTTGTACTTAATAGGGTGAAAAAATAAATGTTAGCATTTGTATA
Source organism: Scolanthus callimorphus (assembly GCA_033964015.1). Lineage (NCBI taxonomy): Eukaryota > Metazoa > Cnidaria > Anthozoa > Actiniaria > Edwardsiidae > Scolanthus > Scolanthus callimorphus. The sequence continues at coordinate 33,339,043 of CM066912.1, read as the reverse complement.
CCACAAAGTAACATTATGGTATATGCTCCAATGCGGTTTACAGTTGTGAGATGTCTGATCTCTAAGATGCGGACTGCAATTTCATACTGCAGTTTACAATCATGAGTGGGATTATAATAAGGATTAAGATTCTTCTCTCCCATATTATTGTACCTTTGGAACTTTCTTTTTCTTCTTGGGTCTCTCTTTCTTCTCTTCTTCCTGTTTTGCAGGCTGTTGTTCAGCTGGAATGCTATCTGGTTGTGCAGTTGCCACTACTGGTGTTACTTGTGCTGTTGCAGCTGTAACTTGTTGTTGAGGAACTAAACACCATGCCAAGCAAATAAAACATGCAAAATGTATAAGCTGAGCATTAACATGAACATTGTAAACTGCCATTTTGACCATCATTATACTGGTACACCTATGTTCTCTGCTAGCAGAGGCCACTTCTATCTTGTTCTGTATTTGAAGTGGCCTCTGCACACAAATGTCAAAACCTTCTCCAGGATCGTGGACATACTTGACTGGTTTTACAAGAATGGCATCAGTGTTTTTGCTTTTAGCCTGTTAGCCAGGTCTCCAGTGTTTTTTTATATTTGATTTTTTGGTGAGCGGGATTCCTGTGTCACAGGGGAAAGAGAAAGGAGAGCTCCTTTCCATGACACAGGAATCGCGCACACCCAAAAAAATCAAATGTCCAAAAAAACGCAATGGAGAGCCAGTGTAAGTTGTTGAGCAGATAAATAGATATTTTGTTGCTCACTCACAAACTTTCTCCTGGTTCTCTAAGCTTATGCCATTTTCTCACACATGCGCAACAGAGAAAAGACATTTGTATGCAGAGGCTACTTCTGTGTAGTTGAAAAACACAATTTAGAAATCATAAAAAGTCCAAGAAAATGCCAGGAGATAAAAAGAGGCCTCTGCTCGCAGGGAAACACCAGTGTCTATCTGAATTACAATAGATGTGGTTGTAATGTACTACAACTGTGTTTTACCCAGCAGAGGAGTTGCACCAGGAATTGTCATAGGCTGAAATGTCATTGGCTGTGCCATGCCTTGTGCTGTCATCATCTGGGCAGGAATGGCATTGGTGGTGGTGGCATTCCTGGAAACTGCATAGGCTGACCAGGCATTTGAGGGTAGCTTGGGATTCCAGGAAAAGTTGGTGGCATAGGCATCCCAGGGACCTAAACGAGGTACAACAAAATATACCAATAAGTTAATAAGTTATTAATAAATTGACCTTTTGATCATACCTCTATTTTGGTCTGACATTTAAAAAATATATATGTTTGGAAAGCAAAGATAAAAATGAACCCCTTTGATTGGCCAGACATAATGGGAGACCTGTATCACAATTCTGGTCAAACATTTTGTTGATTTTGATTGCACAATGTTGGATGACCAGACATGATTTACTGTGCAAGTATGTCATCTGGGCCATCCCGTTAAAAGTTTGTCATTCAGAAATTCAAACCATTTTAAAGAAATTAAATAATGGCAAGACGTTTGGCGACGAGTAATTAAGTGTTTTGAAGTGATTTCTGCTCATAATTTTGACAATTTTCAGAGAAAAGCGGATATGTCATTGTCTGAAATCTCAAGAAAATCAAGATCCTTTGTTCTGTACTTGCTGTCTGATTGGCTAACTTCTTACAAAATGGCCCGGTTGACATAGTCGAACAGTTACTCTGTCATTGTCCTTCAACACAGATTGAATGCATTATATCTAGTGTACATTATACCTTATTATAGGAAATTACACTTCACTTAATTAAAACAAATTTTAAAAAATAATGTTTATTTAGGTCACAAGAATTCCCTTTAACATTAATTTCCACATCATAAATAAAGTTAAACGTTAATTTTATAGGACACTAATTTCTCCAGATCGACAAATACATGGAAGGATTCACTGTTACTAGACAGTAGATTATGTTCTTTTACTTAGCAGCTGTTAATAAATTTGATTGGATTAGTCATTGTTTGCACTATTGCTAGGTACATTAGATGGGCTTGATCGATTGAAGATTCAGATGCAAGTTTTTGCTGTTTTTTGAAATTGCATTAATTTCCTTGATTTTCAATTTCTTTAGCATCTTTTCGTGGTAATTTCCTTTATTTGAAAGTAATTTCTCCCCTCATTTGCATTTATTTAGGTTGTGTGAATCCAAATCATGTTAATACATTTGTAACTACAAGCGTATCACAAATTGTTCAAGGAAATAACATCTTCTTACATCTACACCTTTATTTAATGACTGATAACATTTTGAACATGAAGTCAGTATAACTTCAAATAATTTAAAAGCAAATAAACATGCCTGCAGTGGATTATCTCTATCTGCCAATCACCATACGTAATTGACATTGGGCTCTACCATTAAAATGTGTACCCCCAAGGTTGAGGACCTCCTAAATGCGATTACCCCAAATAATTATTTGGTTCATGTGCTCACCCTGAAGAATTCTTTAATTTTGATGAATTCTCAGCAGTTACCCCAAAAAATATTTAGTCCTTATTGCTTTTTTTTCTAGCAGTCCTAAATCGCTGCTACCCCCAAAAATTTCTTGAACCTCCTACCCCTCAAGAATGTAAATTACTGTATTCCAATTCAATCAGTAGTACGATACATGAAACATTAGTATGGTTTTATCATGGCAACTGTTTATCAAAATAAAAGGCGTTCTTCACGAAGTTATAAAGTTCGATATTCTCTATCACAAAATACAACTTTGAGTTCCCAAACCCTTCAAAGTTCTTGTTAATCTGTTGTAAAAACTCATAAACAACTGTTTCATGATTCACTTCACACTGAAGGTGCAAACTTCGAAACAGAACATTTTATCAGCTTCTTTATCAAAATGTTTCTCATATGAACTTGTGCTGCCGAATGAAGTGAGATCCCTCAATGAAAAAGCCTAATAAAATGAAGGAAAATGTGATGTCGAATTTCTTACCGCGTAAGCCATGACAGGCGGTGGACCAGGGAAAGCTACCGACGTCGCAGACGAAGCCGGCGGGAAACCACTAGACGCCTATTTCAACAAATAATCAGATCAAACATTACTCTAACTCTCTAGTCAGTTATTATGGACATTCTAGTCAGTTCAGATGAGTATTTACCATGATTTTTCCGGCGTTCCTTTTGTACGTGGATACGTTTGTTCGTTCCCGCGTGTGAAGCTCCCGTCATGCATTGCTCACTTTCGTGCGGAGTAACACTCTTTTGCTACTTTACCGCTGATCAGGCGCTGATATAATTAGCTGGCTCAGCCAGCTAACAAAACAATATTTTTGTTAAAAAAAACCCAGTTTCTTACAAGACAAAGAAAAAAACCAACAAATGAAGAAGTACTTAACTTTTCAGGAGTAGTCTTAGTTTGCTTCTTTAGAAACTGTCTTTAAATCCTAAAAATAGAATTCAACAACTGCAAAATAGCAATTTGAATATAAAATAGTGAACTTCATACTTATTCGCTTTTATAATTCGCAAATTAGCATTTGGAATATATAGCATAGTCAACTTCATCAAATGGTCATGAGCTTTTGACTTCATACAGTCAGTTTTGAGCCTTACCCTACCCCCTCACTACCCCCCTCTGGTCAAGACATGGGGAGCCTGGCACTAGTGCGCTCAAGCAAATTTCCTTTTCAAGATGGCGGCGAATTGGAGGAAGAAATCGCTGCAAAGAAAGCCGCGAGATTCCCCATGATTACCCCACTCCACCATGTCAGCTTCTAGCTCAGGGCAGAGATTTGCTGACTATTTCGTTGTGTGTGGTTTGGATACGGCCACTGGGTTGGAACCCGACCAGTTATCAGGTAAATTTTGACGGAAATCTTTTTTGTGCCCCGGAGCTGTTGTTGTTTATGCAAGATGGTTTCTTTTGTATTGCCAGGGAATCTACATTTATGCCCTCTGAACCGTAGAACAATGATATATTATTTGATTTTTTAGGACCTTTAAAAAAACCCAGAAAATTCCCAGTTATTTATGCAAAATCTGTTGTTCAAAGTCACCTTGTATTCTGTGTAAAAAAAGTCGAATGTGACTGTGAGAGGAAAAAAAGGTGTCAATGCTAAATATATCGAGCGAAATCTTTTAAAAACCTTAATTATATACAAACTGTGAACGGTATGCACATCAATTAATGTTCAATAACTTTAGGCTAAGATGTTGACAAACCAGAGAACTTAGAATGAGATGCTTGAAATGGACTGAGATACCCACTGTATTCTTGTATTTAGAAATTCAAATGAATCAATCTGTATTTAGAAATTCAATAAACAAATAGTTGCCTCAAGGTGTTTTGACCATCCAATGCAACATACATACATCAAGCATTCCTTTACAATGTATCCATTAATAATAGTATATATGTTATGCACTAGTCAACATACCCCCCCCCCCCCCCCCCCCCACATCCTGCCGCCAACTTGGAAAATACCCATTATGTATGGTCTTGGGCCAACCCGCGTATCAGCAGAACATGGTCAAAATGCACATTTTGCATAGAGTGAATGGGCACAGTGATTTAATGCTTTGTTGCTTGATTTTTTGCTTTTACACAATCAATATATTAGCTAATATTCTTTCATAACATTTTAAAGCCTTTTTTTTCTGTTAAATTTTGAGAGGAGTATTAACGAAGAAAACTTGGTCATAATTAGCATAGACTTTGGCAGTTTTGTTTCGTTTGTCGTGCACATTATAATTATTTCAGTTGGTCAAAATTTTGTTTGAACAATAAGCATTCTGTGCGATGTGGACATTGAACAACCTTTCCCCAGCTCTGCAAGTGAAGACTGAATTTACAAGTGAAGGTCAGGGGCATTGAATGAAAGCAGAAACATATAACTTAGTTGAAACATGTAACAGCGAACCAAGCTGTGGATTATTTGTGGTTTGTTTATGACCATATTTGGTCAATAATGAACTCTTGACTGCTAACCCAAGCAGGTTTTCTCTTCATAATATTTCATTTTTCACTCAAATAAAGTAGAGCAACAGTTGTAAGTGATAATATGCTAACATGTAACATCTTGAAGTCTTGCAACAACATTATTTTCAAAATCTGTTCAATTGCTTATTCTGCGAATATTCTGCAGCTTGGCACTAAAGCAATGTATGTTTGTTACACGTTTCACCTCACTTATATGTTTCTGATGAAAGGATATGACAGAGATCATTTTAATACCTTTTTCACTATACTCAAAGACAAAACGACCCCGGGGAAAATGGCACAAAAAATGCCTTTTTTTTGGGGGGGGGGGTGTTTGATAACTTTTGACTTAACTGTTTGTCAAATGGCCGACTATGCCCCGGCCAGGGGGGTTCAGGGGTTTATATTGACTAGGCCTTGCGCATGATGTTGAGCACCGCAAGAGTTATCCCAGAACTAGCTATCAAATTTGCTTTAGAATTGCTGTCATTCTAGAGGTCTTGCATCTAAACTTCTCAAATTCTGGAAATAACGGCAATGTTATTGTAGTTTTCAAATATTATAGTTCCATCGTTTTGTGAAGTCAATCGATAGCAAAGAAAATAAAGCTGTTTTGACATCCGCCAAGGTAAAATTTCGTAAACACTGCGAAGCACTCGAGACCTGGCGGCCGTTTCTCAAAATGCACGAGAATTCTTGGGCCCGAGAACTTTGTTTTGAAATTTTTATGGATGTATCAAAAAGTTTTTCGTTTTCTTTTTTACCCTGCTTATTTGAATAGTCTATAACTCCCTTTTCGTAGTTATTTCTATTCCTATAGTATTTATAGAATTACGTTAGTTTAAGGAGGCTGGTTACAATTTTTTCTGCTCTCCACCACCAAACTTTGTTTGCCTGCTGGTCAGGCTCAAAAACCTGTACCGGTCTGAACTTTCACATGGTTACCCTGGAGGGTTTGAACTTTGTTGTAGTGTGCATTTTGTTGTGTTTGGAGTTGCTATAGCAACGTTATAACCACACCCTTGTTTATAATACGCAGCCATCAGACGCATTGCACAACCTAAACTTTTAAAATGACACCCCTCACACTAATCCCTGAGTAGCTAGCATTAATCACAGCAAGTTTGGAGAGAATTCATTGGGCCGGTTTTATGTTATTCGAACGGACTTTTTCAGGCTCCAAAATGGCAAAGCTATTTATGCCGCAAAGTATTTCCTTGAAAAAGAATGGCTAATACCTACAGTATCTGCGGAATTAAGAAATCCTTGCCGCCCGAATAATCTACAAACCCAAGGCAATGTACCAGCCAAATTTCACTTCTTAGAATGCTTCGGATTTTGTTTGGCATATGTTCAAGGAAACTGCAAAATTTGAGAAATTATATTATAAATCTTCCGTTTGTTATAAAACTTACACTTTTTGCCTCTGACACAAATCTCATATGTAAAAGTTTTTGATACTTCCGTAAATTATTCTTGAATATATATACCAAAGATAACCTCCAAGTCTTGAGTTCATTGAAGTATTTTAAGGCACCGAGAAAAAATGCTAAACTTCACTACTCTTTCGGTTTGCTGGAGCCGGTTTTTGTCATTGTACTTTGTTTTCACCAGAGTTGTAGCTTTCATGTGGTTTTCCCTGTAATCAGTGAAGCGAACTACATTCCAGCGTGTTGTAGTTTTCATGGCTCATGAACGTTAACTTGATAATGCTGAGCTTTCTAACTCTTTGTCTTTAACCTCCCGCCACTGCCTGGCTGGCAACCACTCGCTCTCCAATTTATCAGTTCTTCTGCCTTCCTCTTTTTCGATTTCCTTGGAAAAACATGATAGAAAATCTCTAATACGCTTTGCCGCTTCCCTAGCAAGCGTGACAGCAAACTGCGCTGAGAAATCATTGAGCCATAGACGCAATGTTTGATTCCCATGCTGGAATGTAGTTGGCTGGGAAACCGACGTCAAAGCTACGACAGATGAAAACAAAGTACAATGACAAAAACCGGCTCGAGCAAACCGAAAGAGTAGTGAAGTTTAGTATTTTTTCTCGGTGCCTTAAAATACTTCAATGAACTCAAGACTTGGAGGTTATCTTTGGTGTATATTCAAGAATAATTTATGGAAGTATCAAAAACTTTTACATATGAGATTTGTGTCAGAGGCAAAAAGTGTAAGTTTTATAACAAACGAAAGATTTATAATATAATTTCTCAAATTTTGCAGTTTCCTTGAACACATGCCAGACAAAATCGGAAGCATTCTAAGAAGTGAAAATTGGCTGGTACATTGTCTTGGGTTTGTAGATTATTCGGGTGGCAAGGATTTCTTAATTCCGCAGATATTAGCCATTATTTTTCAAGGAAATACTTTGCGGCATAAATAACTTTGACATTTTGGAGGCTGAAAAAGTCAGTTCGAGTAACATAAAATCGGCCCAATGACTTCTCTCCAAACTTGCTGTGATTAATGTTAGCTACTCAGGGATTAGTGTGTGCGGTGTCATTTTAAAAGTTTAGGTCGCGCAACGCGTCTGATGGCTGCTAATTATAAACAAGGGTGTGGTTATAACGTTGCTATAGCAACTCCGATCACAACAAAATGCACACTACAATAAAGTTCAAACCCTCCAGAGTAACCATGTAAATGTTCAGACTGGTACAGGTTTTTGAGCCTGAACAGCAGGCATACAAAGATTGGGTGTTGAGGGCAGAAAAAATTGTAGGCAGCCTCCTTAAACCGAACGTTTCGGGCACCCGAAAAACTCGGGTGAAAAACAATGGAAAGTTTTCGGGAGCAACTGACCTCCCAAGACGTTTCGGGTGATTTTTTTATTTTTATTTGAGGGTTTGAATGAAATCAAAAATTTCTTTTTTGAGACGTACACAGTATACATATTCACGGATATGAAGTTGTAGACTATTTAAATCATCAGGATAGAAAAGAAAACGAAAAACTTGGGGATCAATCTATTAACATTTCAAAACAAACTTTTCGGGCCCGAGGAATTCTCAGGCGTTTCGAGAAACCGCCACCTGAAAACAGCGTTTTCCCTTTTTGTGTAAGTTTCCTTTTTTTCCTATTTCTTGCCTTTTTTCCTTTTCCTTTTTTGCCCTTTTTTCCTTACCTTTCCACAACTTTTTTCTTTCCGTTTTTTTGCCTACTGTTGCCAATTTTTTTTCCGTTTTTTTTTTTTTTTTGCCTTCTTTTCCCTCGACTTTTGCTTCGTTTTCAAGCTCTGAACTTGGTGACAACTCAAATTTTCGAGGACAAGTGATAACAGGTAAGTGTATTTTTTTAGTTTACAATTTCGCCTGTGTGGCCACTGGATGAGAGAGTTCTGTTATGAGTAAATTTTGAAGCTCATCCTTGAAACAAAGAAATGAATTTCGGCTAGTAGATATTACACGAGAAACTTATTGGAAAAGGTTGAGGAATTACATATGAGAAGAATTATAGCAACAAAAGGAAAAACGGCCGAAAATCTGAAGAGTCTGAATGCAGAGGAAAATTCTAAGGCAATAGAGGGAAGTCAAGGCAAACTAGCAGAAATTAACTATCGTCAAAAAGGGAAAACGTTCATGTGCAAAAGGTTTAAATCAGGGAAATCAGAAAAAGGAAAAATATGGCAAAAAGGGAAAATCAGGGAAAGAAAAAGGAAAAAGAAAAAAGGGCAAAAAAATCAAAACATGCAGGTGCAAAAAAAGGGAAAATTAGGGAAAAATGAGGAAAAAAGGCATAAGGCTTAAGGATAAAAAGCCAAAAAAAGGAAAAGAAAGGAAAACGAATTTCAACGTTTTGTTTATTTTCTCGGTGGAACAAATTTTAACGCTACTTAACGCTCGATATCTTGTTTTGTTGTTTGTCTTTTTTCAAGATAGATATCTAGTTTTGAAGAGCATTTCAAGTGCATGGCAACTTCAAAGACAAATTAAGATATAAAACAGCATATTTCTGGTAATTTGAAATAAATCAGAGGGACATTGGTTAAAAAAAGTGTCAAAAACATGCCTCTTTTCAAGGTACCTTTTGTAATTTTTTTTTCTTTCATACTTAATCACATTCTTATGTACCCAAACTTTGTTTTCAAGGTGCACATTAGTTATATTGTATTTGTGGAAAGTTATAGAATTCAAATGTTCCTGTGTCCATAGATATGCTGCCAAACCAAGCGTTAGAATTTTTGTTACGCGTTTGGTGCTCAACTTCGTGCATGAGGCTACTAGTGCATTAATATTATGTTTATCACGCACAAGGTGCATCTCTTCACATATCACCACTGAAGAGCTCATACAATAGTATGTTTATCACTCACTAGGTGCCTGTCTTCACATATCACCACTGGAGAGGTCATACAATGTTTATCACTCACTAGGTGCCTCTCTTCACATATCACCACCGGAGAGGTCATACAAGGCCAAAGTGCTATGTCACACGTTAATATGTTACTTTATCACTCACTAGGTGCCTCTCTTCACATATCACCACTGGAGAGGTCATACAAGGCCAAAGTTCTTTCACACTTCCCTGTCAATGTGGACTGGAATCCCTTTGATGAGGATGCAATATGCATGGTGAGTAGGCCTCCATTTTACTGTAATGTGAAAATAAAGGTTGGTACTTACTGTTGTTATTGCACATCCAATTCTGAGCTTGAAGTGTAAAATGTTTGTTTCTTTTTTTTTTCTCCTCATAATTTTATCCGAAAGGTTGCACAAAGGTGTAATTTGGCTTTAAATGAAATAGAAAATAAAACAAAAATAAATCAGTTTTTCACAAACAACGATAAAAGAGCCTTGGAGAAAATGGTTTCTGTTGTTCTCATTTTTTTGCCCAACTAAAACATTATCATTTTCACTGTTGACAGCTCTCTTGGTTCAAGAGATATTCAAGATTTTTACTTACCATATGCAATTAGCAAAAAATGGCGTTACAAACAGACAAGGGCACAAGAAGCCAAAAATGTTTTATGTATAATTCTTTTTGGTAAATGAATAAATGATCATCGCAGGTAAGAAGCAATCTAAGTGACCCTGTAAATGGAAGACCTGAAAAAAGAATTCAAGCTTCAACAGGATTTGAACCCATGACCTGCGATGATCATTTATTCATTTACCATTCATACACCACAGTTCTAACCATTCATTTTACATCATATATCTTACGGGCCTTGAAGAACCCAACATTTGACCTAAGCTGCCAGTTCTGGCTTCTATAGCTCAGTTGGTAGAGCGTCACACCAGTATTGTGGAGGTCATGGGTTCAAATCCTATTGGAAGCTTGAAATCTTTTTTCAGGTCTTCCATTTATAAGTGATCGCTCATGTGGTTTAGAGAAAATAAAATTGACCAAGATATGGCCACCTGAATACACATTTTCTTTAAGAAATCACTGTATTTTAGACTGCGTTCAAAACATTATGAACGCAACCCAAAATACAGTGATTTCTTTAAGAAAATTATGTATTCAGCGGGCCATATCTCAGTCTAGTTGCAACTGATTCTGCTCATTTTTCGTGTGTAGCATTCATTTATTATGCCCTTTCCAAATGCAAGGACAAATATTGCTAAATCAAAAAATTGGGTGACGTCATCACTTGACTACTCTATTAGTAGGCACCAACCTTAAGGTACTACAGGAGGCTCCCGATGGTACAATTTGAAAAATTATATCTCGCTTTATATTTCGTTTTACCCAATCAGCATTTAAGCATGTTTTAATTAAACATGTAGCTTTGATTTGATTTAATACGCATACCGATACCACGCCCTGTTTCGCGAGAATCGGTCTCCATAGTAACCACTACATTTTCACTAAAAATCTAAAAACTCACACGTTTTAAACAACAGACATAAACTAAGTGCACCAGGTTATTTTGCATTAAAAAGGGACAAAATTGACCGTGCCCGTAGCAAAAAATTAATAAGTTAATAGGTTACCGATTAGTAAAGTCAAAAACAAAAGAATTAATAATATTATGAGTCTCCATACGGCATGGTCAAAATCCTTCTAAATGCACTATATTTTCGTTTCAGAAAGTTTCAGAGACAGAGCTGAAATCTACACGCACTTATTCATCATTTTCGGTGTTCAAGCGCCTTAATTACAGTGAAATAACTTCCTTACTTCACAAATTTTCGATTCTATGGCTTTGTTCGCTTCAGTTGGCAAGATGCGTCTGTGTAGGTTATTTTTAACCAGTCGGCGGTCTTTTGTATTCAATATTTCCCCCCAAATAAGGATATTTTGCCCTTATACAGCACTGTTTTTTCGCGCGAAAATAAGTACAGGCTACTAAGCAAGTAAATCGGATTAAATTTCACTCAAGTTTCAGAAGTCACGCGCGCTCGTAAACAAGCTCAGAACAAACCGCATAGCTGCGAAATTTTGGTTAATACAACATTGGCTTTTTATAATAAGTAAGAATCTGTTTTTTAAGCTGCCAAAAACATGTTTTTATGTCTCAGGAATGATTCATCGATCAATGCACACGGCATGACTCCACCAGGGATTAAATACTGGAAATGAAATGCGATCCGGCTTGACCAACACAACAACTGATAATATTTCATTGTTTTTAACATTAGGAGAGGAAAAGAAGTATCTTCTGGAAATATTTCGTTGCTACAAATGATTAAAACCTCTATGAACAAAAATAAAGTACTTTCTCGCATATAAAAGCCGAATTCTGTGTCCAGTTAATGACTAACAGTAGGTCAAGGGTCACTGCAACAATACCAATAAATACTCGGGCAGGATAAAAACAAGGTATAACATTACAATATTTGGCGCGAAAAACGTTGCATTTCTCTCTCGATTTTTGTAGGTATTCGTGAAATTTCAAAGTTTTAAACTACCCTATATGATAAATAGTATCACCAGCATCAGGTTGGGTGATTCTGGGGAGAATTGAAATTTCGATCATGAGCCTCCTCTAGTTAGAGATGGTTCAACATTGTGCAAATTTGGCAATTTGTGTTTATTTTTTCAAGCTAGGAAATGATGTCCTAAAGTAATAAAATGTAGATTTGACATAGATTTAAAATTCTTCTTGTCTTTATTTTTTAGTTATCATTTCCTCAAGGACTAAAATTCAAAACCCAAGCAGAACCTCATGACTCCACCCTGCACTCGTTCCTTATCACCCGTGAGGATGGCTCCCGAGTCTATGGCTGTGCACTAACAATCTATGAGGTTGTAGGAGAGGGGGAAATATGTGAGGCTATGCAAGTCCTTCAATCAATGCATGAAGCTGAAGTGCACATGGCAGTTTCTAAATCTCGAGCAAGATCAAGATCGCCTATTATCATTACACCAGACAGCCCTGTAAAAAGATCAACTGACTCAGACTCTGAATTTGCTCCAGAACCTGAAATTTCCAACCGCAAGACTTTTAGTGTGAAGACCGATGTCCTTATGGTATCCAAGTGCTTGTCTGTTGTCATGCCACTCCCATTTATAAATGCAGCTATGTCCTTCCTGAAGCAAATGTACTATGCCGCTAAAAGTGAGGAGCATCTGCCGTTACCACTAGAGTCATATATTTATAATTTGCTGTATGAGGTGCCATTACCACCTGCTGGCCGCACTATGAGATTTAGTTGTGTTGGTGATAGTATAACATGTCAACGCCCTGGTCCCAATGAGCTCCCGTTGTTTGATTACTCACTAAAAGACATGTTTGGGCTGTTAGGAGTTGATAATGTTGTGGAGCTGTTCACATGTGTGTTACTGGAACATCAGATTCTTTTGTTGTCAAACAGTAAGTCAGCTTATTTAATTGTAGCATTTTTACAATCCAAATACTTGCTTGTATATTAAATAGATAGATAGATACTACTTTATTAGGCGGTTGGTGTGACTGTTGTTCATGACATGCTTCATGTATGATGTCTTTTGTGCATCTATTACAGATGCACGGATCCATCAGTTTTGATACAACTTCAACAAACACAGTAATGAGAGGCCCAACCAGCATGAGCATGTGCACATCTGAAATCTGTCTTACTATTTTAACAAATCATCTCTTTTTTTATTCTTTTCTTTACAGGTTATAACGGTTTATGTTGATTGCAGAGGGTATTGTCAACCTTATCTTCCCCTTTGTCTGGCAGCATGTTTATGTGCCCATCCTTCCTGCAGCTTTACAACACTTTCTTGATGCACCCGTGCCATTCATAATGGGCCTATACTGTGCTAGTGAGGAGGACAAAAACAATCTTCAGTTGCCATCAGAGGTTAGTAAAATATGAATGGATGCAATATTTTACTTTCTAATTAAAAGGGATTTGCTAAAGCAAAACGTTGAGTAAATAACATATTGTTGATCTCCCTTCTATTTTTACTTTCTGCATGTAAAATTAAAGTATGGACTGTGTGGAGAGGAATGAAAATACTGTATCCGTACCTTGTACTGTATAGTGGTTGAACAATTGGAATTCTGAAAAGGGGGAAGGTGCTTGCAGGGTGAGAAGGGTCACAACCTGACATAACAGAGTTACCAGGCGCCCAGTCCCTACTTAGACGAGGCTGTGCAATTTTGTAGAGCATCTAGCTTGCTTCCAATTTTAAGGTAGAATGAAAAGTTAGTCAGACTGCAAATTCATTTCATTTCTCTTCAGGGATGTGAGGTACTATTATAGTTAAGTAAAAAGTACTTTTCACTTTTTACTTGTCTTTCCATAAGCAAATCTTTACCTACTCGTTAAAGATATTATAGTCAAATGCAAAGAAAGTATAGAGAACAGTCTTTAGAATGAATAAACTGTATTGCTCTTAATTCTTACTGTAGTACAGTATACTTATTAATAAGTTATTTTATATTATGTGTTTTCTCTAGGCTTCATTGTGTCTTGTTGATATTGACAACTGTAAAGTCAGGCCACCAGAAGACCTTCCCGAGTTCCCAAACAAGCAAGACCTCATTGATGAACTAAATGATACAATTGACAAATTCAATGTTCCATCGCGAGGAAATTCCAACTCCAACAGCCGATGTAGCAGTGAAAGAAACAGCTTAGATAACTCCTTAGAAATTTCACTAACAGAAATGTCTTTTGGGTCAGATTGCATACCTAGTGGCAGCGCTGACAATGAAAGTGGATTTGGAAGTTCTTCAGGATCTCCTAGGGGTCCCCGAAATTGCAAACAAAATCTCGAAAGTCTAGATCACCCTCTGGGTCACCAAACTTGAAAAACGGGACAAACCTGTTGCTCGGGTAAGACCCCGTAGAGCATCTTTTGGGAACACCAGGGTGAGTAAATCCAAATCGGCTACATGTCTTGACATGTCAAAGAACCCAAGACTACAAGCCATTGCAGCTATTGCTGAAAGGACTGGAATCATAGCTCCCATAGCCACTGTGGCTTCTAGTTTAGAGAAATCAGCATCTGATTCCCAACTCAACTCATTTAGCGAGGAAGAAAAGATGTTTATATATGGGGAACCTGCAAAAGAGATAAGCCGTAAACAGCAACATGAGAATGAATTCAACACTGCCACCAGAGAGATTTTTGTAAATAGATTTACACAAGTACTTTTGGAATATGAATCATTTGTAATACAACCAACACAGGATATGGATCAGTGGATCTCAAACCGCGAACAGATGCAAAACTTTGACAAAGCCTCTTTTCTATCTGATCAACCTACTCAATTTTTACCTTTTCTATCGCCATTCACGGAGACCCAGATGTTTGCGAGTTTGTTGATATGAAGATCTTGGCGGCATGGGAGGAGGCTGATCCAGCACTGGCTGTCTTTGATCAGAGAGTTGACATTATGAAGAGGCACCTCGGGGTTGTGAGGTCACCATCGTATGAAAGATGCATGACACTTAAGAATGCAAGTAAGTACTGAGAGAGAGAGAGTGAGAGATAGAGAGAGATTTGCGAGCAATTGTGGTTATGAAGTAAGGTTTGAATGCAATAACAAATAGTTTATTTGTCACATTTCAAGACATATGTTGAAAATATAGATTTATTGAGATGGACATAGATATTTGGGTGGGAATTGAAGCGGAAATGGAGATGCAAAAAGATGCAAAAGGAGAACAGAGAGATATGAAGATGGAAGAGGTAGAAATGGTGAAGAAGGGGACGACTGGATAGAGTTAGAGCTGGCGAAAATGGAGGAGGGAGGGGCCGAGAATGAGGTAGAGTTGGAGATTTAGATTGGTTGGAAATGAAGGACGAGGTGGAGGTGATGCTAAAGGAAATTGAGGTGGAGGTCGTTATGCCAGTGCAGATGGTGAGGTGGAGACGAGGTGGAGGTCGTTATGCCAGTGGAGATGGTGAGGTGGAGACGAGGTGGAGGTCGTTATGGTAGCAGAGATGGTGAGGTGGAGACGAGGTGGAGGTCGTTATGGTAGCAGAGATGGTGAGGTGGAGACGAGGTGGAGGTCGTTATGGTAGCAGAGATGGTGAGGTGGAGACGAGGTGGAGGTCGTTATGCCAGTGGAGATGGTGAGGTGGAGACGAGGTGGAGGTCGTTATGGTAGCAGAGATGGTGAGGTGGAGACGAGGTGGAGGTCGTTATGGTAGCAGAGATGGTGAGGTGGAGACGAGGTGGAGGTCGTTATGGTAGCAGAGATGGTGAGGTGGAGACGAGGTGGAGGTCGTTATGGTAGTGGAGATGGTGAGGTGGAGACGAGGTGGAGGTCGTTATGGTAGCAGAGATGGTGAGGTGGAGACGAGGTGGAGGTCGTTATGGTAGCAGAGATGGTGAGGTGGAGACGAGGTGGAGGTCGTTATGGTAGCAGAGATGGTACTATATATCATGGTGGTGACAAGGTTGATACTGGTGAGCACTAGTTGCCGTAATGTTACTCAATCTACCTATCATTTACACATCTCAAAATGTTGTGTATAATTAAGGCCATATATCTGTGTTTAATTACCAGTCCAGGTGCTGTTGAAAAGATCCAACTCTGTTGATTACATGGCCACTACCCCTCATATGCTGACCATGCCCTCCAAGAAAGGTGTGATGATAGTTTGCAAGTTAGTCGTAGTTGAGCTCACCATGACATAGATCTGATATCGAGCACACAGGCACGTTCTTGGCCTTAATACTGTGGTTCTGTGGCCTTAATACAATGAAGAATTCTGAAGAATTGTAGGTATCACAGGGTCAACGCAATAGCTTATTCATTCTTAGCTCACTTATGGCCAACAATAAAACGTGTCAAAGTATAAGTCACTTAATATTAAAACTTGGTAATTTATATGTAGTAGTCAAACGTAACAAAGCACTTGTTAAGAATCAGTCATTACTTACACTAAATTTGAGTTTGATTTCATTGCTAGACACTTAAACTATTAATGGAGCAAACAGTTGCATTTGTATAGAAATTGGTACAGAGTAATGGACTGATCACGTGTAAGGTGTGGTTATGTTGTATTTTAGAAGTGCACAAGGGATGCTTCATGAACCTCAGCAATGACGTCTTGTCCGATGGACCTCAGGGAAAAGGGTAAGGAATAATGACATGAGCATGATCCTTTTATATAATTATTGCTTTCTTGATGTCAAGTGAAGGAGCGCCTCCAAAAGGTTTTCCCTAAAATGTTTAAGCCCCATAAAAACCATTAAAACGTTCCCTAAAACTACCTTTTGTTTTTTATATGTCGTCCCCTCCCCCGTTTTTGGAGGCTTGCTGCGACCCTGTTTTTACTTCATTAGCAAATACTTTTATGGGCTACAAAGGTTTATAGCTACAATATAACGCACGCTCTGATTGTTCAAAATCTGTGCCCTATTTCACCGGTGATAAATTAATGGTGCTCCCCAGCTTTATCAAATGCATTAGAGCACAACTTTCTATGACTTTATCGGCCGCACTTGTGATGTTGGGAGAGACACGAGAACGTTGTAAAAGCATGAGCTGCAAGTTGTGCTCTAATGCAAAATATATGACGCCCATCATCCACATGGTCTGGTCAACACCTGGTCGCCAGTTAGACCCGAACGTTCACCTCGGACAGTTTAACCAACTCTGTTGTCATTTTAGCGGTAAAGTGAACTGGCGTCGCCGTAACCGTCAACAACTTCACTCGGAACATGTACTCTTGAACACCACCCAGGTAAATGAGTACAGCCCCCCCTCCTCACCCTAACCCAACTACACTCGGAACGTACTCTAGAACACCACCCAGGTAAATGAGTACAGCCCCCCTCCTCACCATAACCCAACTACACTCGGAACGTACTCTAGAACACCACCCAGGTAAATGAGTGCAGCCCCCCTCCTCACCCTAACCCAACTACACTCGGAACGTACTCTAGAACACCACCCAGGTAAATGAGTACAGCCCCCCCCTCCTCACCCTAACCCAACTACACTCAGAACGTACTCTAGAACACCACCCAGGTAATGAGTACAGCCCCCCCCTCCTCACCCTAACCCAACTACACTCGGAACGTACTCTAGAACACCACCCAGGTAAATGAGTACAGCCCTTCCTCCTCACCCTAACCTAACTACACTCGGAACGTACTCTAGAACACCACCCAGGTAAATGAGTACAGCCCCCCTCCTCACCCTAACCCAACTACACTCGGAACATACTCTAGAACACCACCCAGGTAAATGAGTACAGCCCTTCCTCCTCACCCTAACCTAACTACACTCGGAACGTACTCTAGAACACCACCCAGGTAAATGAGTACAGCCCTTCCTCCTCACCCTAACCTAACTACACTCGGAACGTACTCTAGAACACCACCCAGGTAAATGAGTACAGCCCTTCCTCCTCACCCTAACCTAACTACACTCGGACGTACTCTAGAACACCACCCAGGTAAATGAGTACAGCCCCCCTCCTCACCATAACCCAACTACACTCGGAACGTACTCTAGAACACCACCCAGGTAAATGAGTACAGCCCTTCCTCCTCACCCTAACCTAACTACACTCGGAACGTACTCTAGAACACCACCCAGGTAAATGAGTACAGCCCCCCCCTCCTCACCCTAACCCAACTACACTCGGAACGTACTCTAGAACACCACCCAGGTAAATGAGTACAGCCCTTCCTCCTCACCCTAACCTAACTACACTCGGAACGTACTCTAGAACACCACCCAGGTAAATGAGTACAGCCCTTCCTCCTCACCCTAACCCAACTACACTCGGAACGTACTCTAGAGCACCACCCAGGTAAATGAGTACAGCCCCTCCCTCCTCACCCTAACCCAACTACACTCGGAACGTACTCTAGAACACCACCCAGGTAAATGAGTACAGCCCCCCTCCTCACCCTAACCCAACTACACTCGGAACGTACTCTAGAGCACCACCCAGGTAAATGAGTACAGCCCCCCCCTCCTCACCCTAACCCAACTACACTCGGAACGTACTCTAGAACACCACCCAGGTAAATGAGTACAGCCCCCCCCCTCCTCACCCTAACCCAACTACACTCGGAACGTACTCTAGAACACCACCCAGGTAAATGAGTACAGCCCCCCTCCTCACCATAACCCAACTACACTCGGAACGTACTCTAGAACACCACCCAGGTAAATGAGTACAGCCCTTCCTCCTCACCCTAACCCAACTACACTCGGAACGTACTCTAGAACACCACCCAGGTAAATGAGTACAGCCCCCCCTCCTCACCATAACCCAACTACACTCGGAACGTACTCTAGAACACCACCCAGGTAAATGAGTACAGCCCCCCTCCTCACCATAACCCAACTACACTCGGAACGTACTCTAGAACACCACCCAGGTAAATGAGTACAGCCCCCCCCTCCTCACCCTAACCCAACTACACTCGGAACGTACTCTAGAACACCACCCAGGTAAATGAGTACAGCCCCCCCCTCCTCACCCTAACCCAACTACACTCGGACGTACTCTAGAACACCACCCAGGTAAATGAGTACAGCCCCCCTCCTCACCCTAACCCAACTACACTCGGAACGTACTCTAGAACACCACCCAGGTAAATGAGTACAGCCCCCCCCTCCTCACCCTAACCCAACTACACTCGGAACGTACTCTAGAACACCACCCAGGTAAATGAGTACAGCCCCCCCTCCTCACCATAACCCAACTACACTCGGAACGTACTCTAGAACACCACCCAGGTAATGAGTACAGCCCCCCTCCTCACCCTAACCCAACTACACTCGGAACGTACTCTACACGCACCACCCAGGTAAATGAGTACAGCCCTTCCTCCTCACCTAACCCAACTACACTCGGAACGTACTCTAGAACACCACCCAGGTAAATGAGTACAGCCCTTCCTCCTCACCCTAACCCAACTACACTCGGAACGTACTCTAGAACACCACCCAGGTAAATGAGTACAGCCCTTCCTCCTCACCCTAACCCAACTACACTCGGAACGTACTCTAGAACACCACCCAGGTAAATGAGTACAGCCCCCCCTCCTCACCATAACCCAACTACACTCGGAACGTACTCTAGAACACCACCCAGGTAAATGAGTACAGCCCCCCCCTCCTCACCCTAACCCAACTACACTCGGAACGTACTCTAGAACACCACCCAGGTAATGAGTACAGCCCCCCCCTCCTCACCCTAACCCAACTACACTCGGAACGTACTCTAGAACACCACCCAGGTAAATGAGTACAGCCCCCCTACTCACCCTAACCCAACTACACTCGGAACGTACTCTAGAACACCACCCAGGTAAACGAGTGCAGCCAGCCTCCCCCCCCCCCCCCCCCCCCCTCCTCACCCTAACCATAACCCAACTACACTCGGAACGTACTCTAGAACACCACCCAGGTAAATGAGTACAGCCCCCCCCTCCTCACCCTAACCCAACTACACTCGGAACGTACTCTAGAACACCACCCAGGTAAATGAGTACAGCCCCCCCCTCCTCACCCTAACCCAACTACACTCGGAACGTACTCTAGAACACCACCCAGGTAAATGAGTACAGCCCTTCCTCCTCACCCTAACCTAACTACACTCGGAACGTACTCTAGAACACCACCCAGGTAAATGAGTACAGCCCCCCTCCTCACCATAACCCAACTACACTCGGAACGTACTCTAGAACACCACCCAGGTAAATGAGTACAGCCCCCCCTCCTCACCCTAACCCAACTACACTCGGAACGTACTCTAGAACACCACCCAGGTAAATGAGTACAGCCCCCCCCTCCTCACCCTAACCCAACTACACTCGGAACGTACTCTAGAACACCACCCAGGTAAATGAGTACAGCCCCCCTCCTCACCCTAACCCAACTACACTCGGAACGTACTCTAGAACACCACCCAGGTAAATGAGTACAGCCCCCCCCTCCTCACCCTAACCCAACTACACTCGGAACGTACTCTAGAACACCACCCAGGTAAATGAGTACAGCCCTTCCTCCTCACCCTAACCTAACTACACTCGGAACGTACTCTAGAACACCACCCAGGTAAACGAGTGCAGCCCCCCCTCCTAACCCTAACCCAACTACACTCGGAACGTACTCTAGAACACCACCCAGGTAAATGAGTACAGCCCTTCCTCCTCACCCTAACCTAACTACACTCGGAACGTACTCTAGAACACCACCCAGGTAAATGAGTACAGCCCTTCCTCCTCACCCTAACCTAACTTCACTCGGAACGTACTCTAGAACACCACCCAGGTAAATGAGTACAGCCCCCCCCTCCTAACCCTAACCCAACTACACTCGGAACGTACTCTAGAACACCACCCAGGTAAATGAGTACAGCCCCCCTACTCACCCTAACCCAACTACACTCGGAACGTACTCTAGAACACCACCCAGGTAAATGAGTACAGCCCTTCCTCCTCACCCTAACCTAACTACACTCGGAACGTACTCTAGAACACCACCCAGGTAAATGAGTACAGCCCCCCCCTCCTAACCCTAACCCAACTACACTCGGAACGTACTCTAGAACACCACCCAGGTAAATGAGTACAGCCCTTCCTCCTCACCCTAACCTAACTACACTCGGAACGTACTCTAGAACACCACCCAGGTAAATGAGTACAGCCCTTCCTCCTCACCCTAACCCAACTACACTCGGAACGTACTCTAGAGCACCACCCAGGTAAATGAGTACAGCCCCTCCCTCCTCACCCTAACCCAACTACACTCGGAACGTACTCTAGAACACCACCCAGGTAAATGAGTACAGCCCCCCTCCTCACCCTAACCCAACTACACTCGGAACGTACTCTAGAGCACCACCCAGGTAAATGAGTACAGCCCCCCTACTCACCCTAACCCAACTACACTCGGAACGTACTCTAGAACACCACCCAGGTAAATGAGTACAGCCCCCCCCTCCTCACCCTAACCCAACTACACTCGGAACGTACTCTAGAACACCACCCAGGTAAATGAGTACAGCCCCCCCTCCTCACCATAACCCAACTACACTCGGAACGTACTCTAGAACACCACCCAGGTAAATGAGTACAGCCCTTCCTCCTCACCCTAACCCAACTACACTCGGAACGTACTCTAGAACACCACCCAGGTAAATGAGTACAGCCCCCCTCCTCACCATAACCCAACTACACTCG
Organism: Scolanthus callimorphus; assembly: GCA_033964015.1. Lineage (NCBI taxonomy): Eukaryota > Metazoa > Cnidaria > Anthozoa > Actiniaria > Edwardsiidae > Scolanthus > Scolanthus callimorphus. Next base: position 33,317,568 of record CM066912.1, on the reverse strand, counting down.
GAACGTACTCTAGAACACCACCCAGGTAAATGAGTACAGCCCCCCTCCTCACCATAACCCAACTACACTCGGAACGTACTCTAGAACACCACCCAGGTAAATGAGTACAGCCCCCCTCCTCACCATAACCCAACTACACTCGGAACGTACTCTAGAACACCACCCAGGTAAATGAGTACAGCCCCCTCCTCACCATAACCCAACTACACTCGGAACGTACTCTAGAACACCACCCAGGTAAATGAGTACAGCCCCCCCTCCTCACCATAACCCAACTACACTCGGAACGTACTCTAGAACACCACCCAGGTAAATGAGTACAGCCCCCCTCCTCACCCTAACCCAACTACACTCGGAACGTACTCTAGAACACCACCCAGGTAAATGAGTACAGCCCTTCCTCCTCACCCTAACCCAACTACACTCGGAACGTACTCTAGAACACCACCCAGGTAAATGAGTACAGCCCTTCCTCCTCACCCTAACCCAACTACACTCGGAACGTACTCTAGAACACCACCCAGGTAAATGAGTACAGCCCCCCCTCCTCACCATAACCCAACTACACTCGGAACGTACTCTAGAACACCACCCAGGTAAATGAGTACAGCCCCCCCTCCTCACCATAACCCAACTACACTCGGAACGTACTCTAGAACACCACCCAGGTAAATGAGTACAGCCCCCCCTCCTCACCCTAACCCAACTACACTCGGAACGTACTCTAGAACACCACCCAGGTAAATGAGTACAGCCCCCCCTCCTCACCATAACCCAACTACACTCGGAACGTACTCTAGAACACCACCCAGGTAAATGAGTACAGCCCCCCCTCCTCACCCTAACCCAACTACACTCGGAACGTACTCTAGAACACCACCCAGGTAAATGAGTACAGCCCCCCTCCTCACCCTAACCCAACTACACTCGGAACGTACTCTAGAACACCACCCAGGTAAATGAGTACAGCCCCCCCTCCTCACCATAACCCAACTACACTCGGAACGTACTCTAGAACACCACCCAGGTAAATGAGTACAGCCCCCCTCCTCACCCTAACCCAACTACACTCGGAACGTACTCTAGAACACCACCCAGGTAAATGAGTACAGCCCTTCCTCCTCACCCTAACCCAACTACACTCGGAACGTACTCTAGAACACCACCCAGGTAAATGAGTACAGCCCTTCCTCCTCACCCTAACCCAACTACACTCGGAACGTACTCTAGAACACCACCCAGGTAAATGAGTACAGCCCCCCCTCCTCACCATAACCCAACTACACTCGGAACGTACTCTAGAACACCACCCAGGTAAATGAGTACAGCCCCCCCTCCTCACCATAACCCAACTACACTCGGAACGTACTCTAGAACACCACCCAGGTAAATGAGTACAGCCCCCCCCTCCTCACCCTAACCCAACTACACTCGGAACGTACTCTAGAACACCACCCAGGTAAATGAGTACAGCCCCCCTCCTCACCATAACCCAACTACACTCGGAACGTACTCTAGAACACCACCCAGGTAAATGAGTACAGCCCCCCCCTCCTCACCCTAACCCAACTACACTCGGAACGTACTCTAGAACACCACCCAGGTAAATGAGTACAGCCCCCCTCCTCACCATAACCCAACTACACTCGGAACGTACTCTAGAACACCACCCAGGTAAATGAGTACAGCCCTTCCTCCTCACCCTAACCCAACTACACTCGGAACGTACTCTAGAACACCACCCAGGTAAATGAGTACAGCCCCCCCTCCTCACCCTAACCCAACTACACTCGGAACGTACTCTAGAACACCACCCAGGTAAATGAGTACAGCCCCCCCCTCCTCACCCTAACCCAACTACACTCGGAACGTACTCTAGAACACCACCCAGGTAAATGAGTACAGCCCCCCCCTCCTCACCCTAACCCAACTACACTCGGAACGTACTCTAGAACACCACCCAGGTAAATGAGTACAGCCCCCCTCCTCACCATAACCCAACTACACTCGGAACGTACTCTAGAACACCACCCAGGTAAATGAGTACAGCCCCCCCTCCTCACCATAACCCAACTACACTCGGAACGTACTCTAGAACACCACCCAGGTAAACGAGTACAGCCCCCCCTCCTCACCCTAACCCAACTACACTCGGAACGTACTCTAGAACACCACCCAGGTAAATGAGTACAGCCCCCCCCTCCTCACCCTAACCCAACTACACTCGGAACGTACTCTAGAACACCACCCAGGTAAATGAGTACAGCCCCCCCTCCTCACCATAACCCAACTACACTCGGAACGTACTCTAGAACACCACCCAGGTAAATGAGTACAGCCCCCCCTCCTCACCCTAACCCAACTACACTCGGAACGTACTCTAGAACACCACCCAGGTAAATGAGTACAGCCCCCCTCCTCACCATAACCCAACTACACTCGGAACGTACTCTAGAACACCACCCAGGTAAATGAGTACAGCCCCCCCCTCCTCACCCTAACCCAACTACACTCGGAACGTACTCTAGAACACCACCCAGGTAAATGAGTACAGCCCCCCTCCTCACCCTAACCCAACTACACTCGGAACGTACTCTAGAACACCACCCAGGTAAATGAGTACAGCCCCCCCTCCTCACCCTAACCCAACTACACTCGGGACGTACTCTAGAACACCACCCAGGTAAATGAGTACAGCCCCCCTCCTCACCATAACCCAACTACACTCGGAACGTACTCTAGAACACCACCCAGGTAAATGAGTACAGCCCCCCCCTCCTCACCCTAACCCAACTACACTCGGAACGTACTCTAGAACACCACCCAGGTAAATGAGTACAGCCCCCCCTCCTCACCCTAACCCAACTACACTCGGAACGTACTCTAGAACACCACCCAGGTAAATGAGTACAGCCCCCCCCTCCTCACCCTAACCCAACTACACTCGGAACGTACTCTAGAACACCACCCAGGTAAATGAGTACAGCCCCCCTCCTCACCCTAACCCAACTACACTCGGAACGTACTCTACAGCACCACCCAGGTAAATGAGTACAGCCCTTCCTCCTCACCCTAACCCAACTACACTCGGAACGTACTCTAGAACACCACCCAGGTAAATGAGTACAGCCCTTCCTCCTCACCCTAACCTAACTACACTCGGAACGTACTCTAGAACACCACCCAGGTAAATGAGTACAGCCCTTCCTCCTCACCCTAACCCAACTACACTCGGAACGTACTCTAGAACACCACCCAGGTAAATGAGTACAGCCCTTCCTCCTCACCCTAACCCAACTACACTCGGAACGTACTCTAGAACACCACCCAGGTAAATGAGTACAGCCCCCCCTCCTCACCATAACCCAACTACACTCGGAACGTACTCTAGAACACCACCCAGGTAAATGAGTACAGCCCCCCCCTCCTCACCCTAACCCAACTACACTCGGAACGTACTCTAGAACACCACCCAGGTAAATGAGTACAGCCCCCCCCCTCCTCACCCTAACCTAACTACACTCGGAACGTACTCTAGAACACCACCCAGGTAAATGAGTACAGCCCCCCCTCCTCACCATAACCCAACTACACTCGGAACGTACTCTAGAACACCACCCAGGTAAATGAGTACAGCCCCCCCCTCCTCACCCTAACCCAACTACACTCGGAACGTACTCTAGAACACCACCCAGGTAAATGAGTACAGCCCCCCCTCCTCACCATAACCCAACTACACTCGGAACGTACTCTAGAACACCACCCAGGTAAATGAGTACAGCCCCCCCTCCTCACCCTAACCCAACTACACTCGGAACGTACTCTAGAACACCACCCAGGTAAATGAGTACAGCCCCCCCTCCTCACCCTAACCCAACTACACTCGGAACGTACTCTAGAACACCACCCAGGTAAATGAGTACAGCCCCCCTACTCACCCTAACCCAACTACACTCGGAACGTACTCTAGAACACCACCCAGGTAAACGTGTGCAGCCTCCCCCCCCCCCCCCCTCCTCACCCTAACCCAACTACACTCGGAACGTACTCTAGAACACCACCTAGGTAAATGAGTACAGATTTATTCCATCTCTTTGAAGCCTGTTTTATCATGTAAATCATAGAAAAAAATTTTCCTGTTTTTACTTACTATAATTTCATTTGAAATAAGCTTTGCATAAACATCTTCAAATATTTTTTCTGGTCGCCATTGCCCAAACTGTAAATTCTCATTAGGAAGTACAACATGTTACTAACGTGGTGGTAAGGAGATTCTAATAGCTGATAATAATCAACAGGCCTCTTAGAGAAATTCAAAACACAGGAAATGGCTGAGAAAGTTTTAGGTGACACTCCTGTGACCTTCATATAAACAACTCTTATCCGTTTCATTGCTTTGCGATCATTTTCATTGGATGTGAAGTATTTTCATAGGAGTTATGGCTCATAATAGCTGAGACTGTTGGTATTATATATAATCCAGTACTATTCGTATATATCGGTACTGATTTTACTGAGGAGAATGTAACTGAGGTTTATATGTAATCCAGTACTATTCGTGTATATCTAATCGGTGCTGGTTTTCTGAGGAGAATTTAACTGAGGTTTCTGGTCTAGAGGTAATACACATTTCATGGTGGCAAATACAATCACCGACCTCTTAGCATTGTAAAGATCTTTGTGACAATCAGTGTTTTGAAATTGCTATCTAAACAATTGGGGCTTTTAACGCAGAAACGAAATGAATGAAATACATCCATGTTTAATGAATTTGGATGAACATACAATAATATGTTAATATTTTACATTGAATAATCAAAATGCCCTTTGTTTTTGCGAATCATTATACACAAAAAGCAGTGAAGAGATATTTACGTTCTTGTTTTATGTAATTCTATTTTGCATCAGATTCATTCAACACAAACATATTCAAAACTCATTATACGAGCATCTAGAGTGTCTAACAAAAAGTAATCGACTTTTTCGTGTTTTGTTATTGCAATTATTGAGAAGCAGAAAATGTTTAAGATCCACTTTATTATTGTTTGTTATTTTAGGATGGCAAGAAGATGAGAGATAAGCTCGCAAGCAGTTTAAAGGTATCTATGTTGTGATATATTTCTGTTATATTTAGTATGTGCTTTATATGTCTGAATATAAGATCATTAGAAAACCGACACAGAATGAGAACTAATGAGAATGGAATTATGGGAGATTTATAAAAAAAGATGTCACTAGTTGTTCACGCGGGATGATCTTTCTAAACGTAAAATTGATGCTGAATCAAACAAATTTAATTTTCAAACTGATGTCCAGACGCATTTCGAGAACAGTCTTAGGGTTGGGGGGAGGGGGGGTGGAGTGTAACTTTGTGCCAAAATATACAAAGAAGACAGTCATGTAAACACAGTGCTTCGTGGCATGCTGAATATTCACGTTAGGTTAGGTCAAGAAGACAGTCATGTAAACACACTGCCTTATGGCCTGCTCAATGTTCAGGATCTTTGTTTTTTAGAAATACATGCAGGAATCAAAGTCCAAAAGCTCGCAAAGCAAGCTTGGTGAAATGGCCCTGGACTCTACCCAGAATGCATTTATACAGAAGCTGCTGAAGGAATGTCGGCAAAAGGTATGGCAAAATTGTATTGTATTGTATTGTAAAGGTACATTTCCTTTGTTCTTTGTGTTTTTTATTTGTTTGTTTATTGTTTTGAGATATAAAATCAAGATCAAGTGATAGCGGAAGTGTGCGAAACATGTCTGTGTGTAGGTATTTGTGGTATCTAGGGTATCCCGCTAAACGTTACACATCGTTATCCAATCAAGTGGACCGCGATAATCGTTTGTTATCTTTAGGCGTTAAACAGCGCTCTCAACCAAGGAAACGCGCGCTCACGCACCACAGGAGCTGCAATACAGTACAATACAATACAGCACAACACAATAAACTTTATTTCACGAGGGTTTCATAATAACCATACAAAGGAATACAGTATATATAATAAAAACCTTGTATTACAAAAAAGTAAGACTTCGATATTTAAAACTATACAAAAAGACTAATAATATGACAAACTACGCTAGGCTACTAAAAAGATATACACACACCCATATAAACAAGCAAAAAACACAAACAGACTGACTGACAACAGCATGTGACATGCAACGAACACATAACATAAAACAATAATGTCATCAATCAATCGAATCAGAATTAAGAAAGGAAGTTAAGGCAAATGAGATAGAATCAACAGGCAAAACAAGAGGTCTTCTAGGTGAGACACGTTAACAAGGTGGGACTAGAAGATGGCGTGGCATAAAACAATAGGAAGTTGAATGGCGTTTTAGACCGGGGTGTAACGAGCATAAACATTAAGAACAACAGAGCCAGAGGTATTCTTTCCCCATGACCGTCGCGTATAGCGCGTTTATACACCACATGAACCCCGCGAGATGGCGGGAAATTGTCTGACGTGGTATTCTGTTGAACCAGCTTGATATTGTGTTGTCATTTGATGTGTTTTCTTTTTTTCCTTCAGACGAAGAAGATGCTGGTTCAGAAGATGGGACAGGAGGCGGTCGATCTTGGCCATACTGACGCTAGTGTGTCCGGTGTCGAGGAAAACACGTTGATCGCCAGTCTTTGTGACCTGCTTGAGAGAGTATTCAGTCATGGGCTGCAAACACGAGAGGTGAGCACAACCTTTTGGTTCCGTTGTTTTCAGTTTACTGGCGTGGCGTACGTCAAATAGAAAACGTTTGCTGCGACCAATGGTGTCGATAGACTTTAGATTGTCGCTTGTTTCATCGCAAAGTTGAACGATCACTGAACGATGGGCATTTTGTGAGTGTAAATTTTTAATCAATTGCCCCAACGCTACGTTAACCGGGTGCGAATGAAAGAGGTTGTGAAGTCACGATGCGCACACCGATACGATGTTATTCTCGACCAATCAGCACGCGGAATTTCTTTCAGTTACTGGGGTTATTATATTAAAAAATCCATAACATTACTAGGGCAAATCGGCGCTTTGGTCTCATTTGCTTGCCTACCAAGTCCTTTGCGAGGAACATCAGGACAGCGCAGACTCCACCTCTACACTGTCACCACCAGAAGGTATGTATGCGTTATGTATGCGTGAATATCGTGTCAATCACGTGCAGTCATTCACTGGAATACTATCAAACGCTCCTTTCGCATGTGACACTCACCACCAGAAGGTATGTATGCGTTATGTATGCGTGATTATCGTGTCAATCACGTGCAGTCATTCACTGGAATACTATCAAACGCTCCTTTCGCATGTGACACTCACCACCAGAAGGTATGTATGCGTTATGTATGCGTGAATATCGTGTCAATCACGTGCAGTCATTCACTGGAATACTATCAAACGCTCCTTTCGCATGTGACACTCACCACCAGAAGGTATGTATGCGTTATGTATGCGTGAATATCGTGTCAATCACGTGCAGTCATTCACTGGAATACTATCAAACGCTCCTTTCGCATGTGACCACCCCGTAGGGGCTCATTCAAGGTTTGCAATTTGCCGCGTTGTTTTACAATTTATTGTTGCAAACAAATTCTTTCCCAGTACTCATTGAAGGCCGGTGGTTTTTCAATTTATTGATGCAAACAAGTTGTTCCAGTGCATCAGTGTGTCGGATATTTCTGATTCTTCTTATGGTGACAAACATAATTTGTTGCAGTTTTGTTTAAAAAATCAACTACTTCGAACGAAGGCGTCGTCGTATTGCTGGACCCCGGGGGAAAATTGCTTTTTCTTATGATGGTGCTTCTAAAAACCGTGTAAGAAAGAGAGATTATTCGATGAGAAGACGATGAATTATAAACAAACACGGAAATGTCTTCATGGGTATTTTTCCCCTGTTACCTGTGTCCTTCGCGCCTACTTGGCACATAAGACCTCATCTTTTAGGGTATCTTTTAGGGTAATAATTTTTTTGAGCCACGCTATGGCCCGCCATGTTTGGTATCTTTTAGGGGTGAACCTGAAATTTCCGACGATCATCCCCGGTCAAAAAATATTGGAGTCCCCCCCCCAGGGGGTGCTGGACACGCGCGATGTACGTTGGTTTGCTGCTCCCTGTTGTATGCCACTCCCTGAATGATTTCAAGAATGAATACTGACCTTAGAAGATGCTGACGCGCACTCCCTAACCGTAATCGGGCATCCTGTAGCAATTTCTAAAATATATTTTGTGACTTTTGTTACCAGCTGTCCGGACGCTGGACTCGCCGACCAAGCAATCACCACAAAAGAAGCGCAGTACAGGTGTCACGCCAGATATTCTCGCCATGATGCAACCGCTGAGTCAGTCAGCAGCAGTGCTCGCAGACATGACGCACGTACAGAGTATGACGGAGATTAAGACAGACATCGGGCATGCGCGGGCTTGGGCCAGGTGAGATAATGGCACATGCATGGTGATGATTGTGCTGGCTTGCTACTCGTTATGATGGGTCATGTGCGGGCTTGGGCCAGGTGAGATGATGGCACATGTATGGTGATGATTGTGCTGGCTTGCTACTCGTTATGATGGGTCATGCGTGGGCTTGGGCCAGGTGAGATGATGGCACATGTATGGTGATGATTGTGCTGGCTTGCTACTCGTTATGATGGGTCATGCGTGGGCTGGGCCAGGTGAGATGATGGCACATGTATGGTGATGATTGTGCTGGCTTGCTACTCGTTATGATGAGTCATGCGTGGGCTTGGGCCAGGTGAGATGATGGCACGTGTATGGTGATGATGATGGTTGTGCTGGCTTGCTACTCGTTATGATGGGTCATGTGCGGGCTTGGCCAGGTGAGATGATGGCACATGCATGGTGATGATTGTGCTGGCTTGCTACTCGTTATGATGGGTCATGCGTGGGCTTGGGCCAGGTGAGATGATGGCACATGCATGGTGATGATTGTGCTGGCTTGCTACTCGTTATGATGGGTCATGCACGGGCTTGGGCCAGGTGAGATGATGGCACATGCATGGTGATGATGATGATTGTGCTGGCTTGCTACTCGTTATGATGGGTCATGCACGGGCTTGGGCCAGGTGAGATGATGGCACATGTATGGTGATGATGATGGTTGTGCTGGCTTGCTACTCGTTATGATGGGTCATGTGCGGGATTGGGCCAGGTGAGATGATGGCACATGTATGGTGATGGTTGTGCTGGCTTGCTACTCGTTATGATGGGTCATGTGTGGGCTTGGGCCAGGTTAGATGATGGCACATGCATGATGATGGTTGTGCTGGCTTGCTACTCGTTATGATGGGTCATGTGCGGGCTTTGGCCAGGTGAGATGATGGCACATGTATGGTGGTGGTGATGATTTTGCTGGCTTGCTACTCGTTATGATGGGTCATGCACGGGCTTGGGCCAGGTGAGATGATGGCACATGTATGGTGATGATGATTGTGCTGGCTTGCTACTCGTTGTTATGATGGGTCATGTGCGGGCCTGGGCCAGGCGTTTCTGATAAATAGAAGTACAGATGGCTCATAGTGATGTCTAGGCTATACCAGCGACAAAGGGATTTCAAAATAGAGCGGTTTTCATATGACTGTAGCAGGGCCGTAGCGCTTACTGGGGCCGAGGGGGGCCCGTGCCCCCCAGTTTTTCCCCGAACAACCCTTAAAACTCCCGATTTTGCACCCAGCATATCAAAGTTCTCCCAAACATGCGATAATTTCACATGCTGGGCTCTAAATTATCGGCGCCCTTCGCGCGCAAAAGTATTTAAACTTTCCTTAAAAACTGCCTTTATTAGTTTTTTTATATGTCGTGCCCCCCTAGGCTTGCTACGGCCTTGCTGTAGTGAAATCAATCCCAAAGTAATTACACCAATTCTGAACAAAACCTATAGGAGTAATTGCGATTTACTCACGACAGTCATCTGAAATCCGCTCTATATATTTCCCTCAATACCTTGGCCTTGTCTCCGACCCCTATTCGATGTTTGAAGCTGCTTTCTAATTCGTAAATTTGATGGTGAATTTCAGGTTATCCCTTGAAAAGAAGGTTTTATCAAAGCATCTTAAGCAAGTGATCCATGACGACAGGTTGCTAAGGTAATGCGTGGAAGGTCGATTCTGATTGGCTGAGCTCGCATGCGACACAGGAAGCCCACGACAAATATTCTGCTGAGCTACGGATTTGAAGATTACCATGTCGACTTCTTTTCGTGTTTCATTTTTGTGGAAAAATCGAGGAAATGAAAACTCTGATATTCAAATTAATGCAGGTTGATTGTAAAACTGGAGAACAGTCGCTAGACGTTTGACGGGCTGTTTTCTGGTATCATAACTTTATTATTAACGTGCATATTACGTCTCTGTTTTTCAACGTTTGTTGATATCTAAGTGAATTTAAAGTAAGCTAAATAGAGCAAATGAAGTGAATCCCGAATCTTGCAACTCTATTGGTGCTCTGAGTTTTGTACGGGTGGATCTCCTTTCAACTCTCCAGCCACCTCTCCCACGATCCCCAAATGGTATACCCATATAGTACCCTTCTGACTAGTTATCTATTCTTGTTTTGTCTTGCAGACTACGCTATAAGGATTATGCATTCCTTCGAACAGAGGAGGAGAGAGAGCAATTTCTGATTCATCTTTTATCGCTGAACGCCGTCGATTTCTTCTGTTTCACCAACTGCTTTACATCTACTGGTAATTGCCCAGGGTTTTACGGGAAGCAAAACCAAAATCGAAGACCGTGTATTGACTCAAAAATAATTTGGTAACTACCGACTGACAAAAAAAGCGTGAGAGCAAAAGTGGCCACTCCTCCACTCCAAAACTTCGGGAAGGTCACTCAACTCAAAAACAAAAACATGCAAATAAATCATGGAAAGCAGAGCACAGACGTCTTGAGTAATAAACCTCTGAACACACGCTTTTGTACCCACCGTGTACCTATTTTTGTTTGACTGACAGGTGTCACTTACAAGGTTGTAATCAAGACTGGCAAACAGCTTGGCGGGGGCTCCACTACAGCAAATGCTTGGATGTTATTGGCCGGTCATATTACAGACACCGCGGTTATGAACTTACCCAAGAACGAGAATGAGTTCAGATTTCAGGTATGTTAACAAACAATTCGAGTGAGGCATACTCCAAAGCCGTGATTTGTTTTCAGACTTTTCATTCATTTTTGTTTCCCTTGAGAAGAATAACAAAACATTCTCTCCAACAACCTCTAACGGCTGGCGGGGATAGTGTGCGGTGGGGAAAGTGTGCTTCTGGTGGGGGATAGTGTGCGGCTGGTGGGGAAAGTGTGCGGTGGGGAAAGTGTGCGGCTGGTGGGGGATAGTGTGCGGCTGGTGGGGATAGTGTGCGGTGGGGAAAGTGTGCGGCTGGTGGGGGTAGTGTGCGGCTGGTGGGGATAGTGTGCGGTGGGGATAGTGTGCGGTGGGGAAAGTGTGCGGCTGGTGGGGGGTAGTGTGCGGCTGGTGGGGGATAGTGTGCATAGACTCTTGTATGGTTGACATTTGCTTTGATTTTTTCATTGCAGCATCCTAACCTTGGAACCCTGACCACTTTGAGAATCGGCCACGATAATACAGGTAGATACTTTACAATACACACAGCCAATTAACAATTATTTGGAAGAAGTTGAGCATGAGGCGTTGACAAATTTCACTATTAAGTGAAAACCGAATTTAACATTTTTATTATTCAGCAACCAGGAATTCTTACATAACTTAACAAAGATGTCGCCGATGAGGCCAACACAGCGAAACATAGTATTTTTCCTCCTCGTATTCAATTCAGTTAGCCATTGTTAATGTTTAGGCAGCCGGAGCAATGCTCTCTCGGCATAAAATCAGAACAGATTCAACGAGAATATTGGCAAAATCGGCTTCCGCTTCAGAAATCAAAACGTCCAAAACCAACATGGCGCCCAAACCTATTGGCTTGCATTTTGACGTCATTACAGTGCGTCAATCATATTATCTGCAGAGTGACGTCATGAACTGCGCGCCAACAAGATTTCGCTGCGTACTGTTAGCCAATCAGAATCGAGATAGTGGCATGGATGAATAATAAACAGAGCTATCCCAACACCTCGCGATATCCAACAGCTGCTTTTGTCCCGCCCTCGATATCTGTCTGCTTCCCGCGCTTCGCTTCTTTTCACAGTAGAAATGAAATGCAGGTCTGTGCCCATTTTTGAAAAATTCGTCACCCTTTGGGTCTATGTTTCATTGTAACGCATAGAAAACAAGGAACAATTATTCTGATTGTGGCAACATTTTGCTAATGACGAGGAGCATGCATCGACCGCTTAACGCCATTAAAGTAGGCGGGTACGGTACCTTTGGGTTACGCCATTAAAGTAGGCGGGTGCGGTACCTTTGGGTTAACGCCATTAAAGTAGGCGGGTACGGTACCTTTGGGTTAACGCCATTAAAGTAGGCGGGTGCGGTACCTTTGGGTTACGCCATTAAAGTAGGCGGGTACGGTACCTTTGGGTTAACGCCATTAAAGTAGGCGGGTGCGGTACCTTTGGGTTAACGCCATTAAAGTAGGCGGGTGCGGTAACTTTGGGTTAACGCCATTAAAGTAGGCGGGTACGGTACCTTTGGGTTAACGCCATTAAAGTAGGCGGGTACGGTACCTTTGGGTTAACGCCATTAAAGTAGGCGGGTACGGTACCTTTGGGACTGCCAATTAATGAAGCCCTGAATTATACCCATTACGTTCTTGTAAAGTGAACAACAAAATGACTCATTACAAGAAAACGGGCGGGGAACAGAAGAATTGGCACACAACCCTCGTCAATTACAGCACCTATAAGATGCTTTAGACGCCGCTTGATAGAATACAAACCTCAAGTGCGATTGATGGGCTATCGCGCGTTGTATTTACTAACTGACTATGTGATAACCGATCATGTATCCTGCTGTAGGCTTGTCTCCCGGTTGGTTTATCGAACAAGTTATTGTCAAGAACGAAGTGACAGGCCACATCTACAGGTAACTCATCAGACACTAACAATGTATAGAACAGCTTCACACGGCTACTATCCCACGGTAACTCATCAGTCACTAACAATGTATAGGCCGATTAGAACAGCGAGTATATGTCGTTTGTATGTATAAAATTTGTCTCCAATGGTAGGTTCCCTTGTGGTCGCTGGATTGCTAAGAATGTTGATGACGGGAGCACCGAGAGACTTCTAGTGGGAGAACTCATGAAGCACAAAAACGAAGGTAATTTATATTTACCAGATAAAGGCGATACTTTCAGTATATGATAGAACAGCATTGAATATTAGGCAGGGAGGGGAGGGAGGGTAAATTATAGACCAGTTTGAGCTCATTTTATGGCTCCAACTTTGTCGGGGAGAATCTCAGACCGCGTTACAGCACGAAAGGCCGGTTTCCTCGTAATCTTCTCAGGTATTGTCGGGACGAATCTCAGACCGCGTTACAGGCACGAAAGACCGGTTTCCTTATAATCTTCTCATGTAAAAATTGTTTGCCTCCGCCGCCCCGGGCGCGAAACAACAGAATCCATTGTTTCCAGTGAGACGAGCGGGACGAATTTATGGAAACTAGGATTAGCTGATAAGCACGTGCGATTTCTTGGGTCGAAGACGTATTTATTTTGTGTCAAAACAGAAAATCGGGTCTAGCAATGGTGTGACATACCGCGTGTGTAAATTGACCATCAGACACCACTAAAATTGGCCACAAGGCACTATAAGGCACCACTACATTGGAGGAGTGATCTCGTAACATGTGATCACCAGATTTACCAGAATAGAAAACTGAGTCATCCTAGACTTCCTGTGACCACTGATGTGCAACAAGAGCGTGAATTCGTGCTGCACTGGGTTCTACTCTGAACAAGGGACAAGACACTACCAAATGCCGCGATAGCCCACAGTTCACTTGAAAATCTGCACGTAATCAGCAATATTCTAGGAAATTGCCATCAAAATCCTGAAAACGCGGTACTAAATCCGTCGCCTAAAAGCAAATATGTTCTGTCAGATGTCAAAAATGCGGAAGTTTACTTTTCCTGTTCGACGATTTATTTCGGGGAAATTTGTTCATGTGATTAGAGACGTCTTGACAGAGATATAAATCAGAAACAGAACTGATCTTAGTGCAAACGGTAAATCTAACAAAATCGTACTATTTACAGCCAAAATCGCGCTTATTTGCGCTGGGAATTTTCAACACGTGGTTTGATTGTGTGTTTTTCTCGGTTCCGCTAGTCAAACCTCATCAGGTCCCTCACCTGTTTTGCCTAGTGTAGTCACGCTACAGAAAGCCAGGCGACTGTACTAGCGGTCGTTATATCCCCTCGTGTAGTCACGCAACAGAAAGCCAGGCGACTGTACTAGCGTTCGTTATATCCCCTAGTGTAGTCACGCAACAGAAAGCCAGGCGACTGTACTAGCGGTCGTTATATCCCCTCGTGTAGTCACGCAACAGAAAGCCAGGCGACTGTACTAGCGGTCGTTATATCCCCTAGTGTAGTCACGCAACAGAAAGCCAGGCGACTGTACTAGCGGTCGTTATATCCCCACCACTAAGAATTTGATCCTGAGTCATAATTGTATTTTATCTTAGGAGTTTATTGAGATCAGAAAACGAGAAAAACAGTTCCTGGACTTATATTATAACCCCTGTTATAACTTAAATCGTGTAATATTTTTTCAAATTTTCTGATTTGCATAATTTTTAGAATATATTTATAAAGTCAACTTATATTATCCAACACTAAACCTTCAGGGGCCAAATAGGCCTTATCACGGTTTCCGCCGCCATCTTGGATTTGCCCGGGCGAATCTGGGCGAGTAGGCAAGAAATCGGTACGCGCGGTTACTAAGCCCATACATTCACTTGAGAAATTCGCACGCGAACCAACTACTAGTCATAATTTGTGTCCTTTTTAGCGCTTTTATCCTTTCCATCACTTCTAGGAATCACTCACATGTGAGGTAAGTGTGTATTTTTTTACTTTTCGAGATAAATCGGGCAACTAAAGTGGAATTTTCGCCGGTTTTTCGGCAATGTTGTGACACCGCGTATGCAAATCGTCCACGTGGAGAAGCGTGCAATTCAAAACAAACTCACTCGCCGTTGTTTCTGCCGTTTTGTTTGATTCATTCGCAAAAAATTCATTTCAGGTGGCTTAAGATGTCTGCAGTCAAGGTTAAAAAAGCTCGCTGCTGTGTTGCTGGTTGCGATAACGATGATAGATATCCGCAGAAATATGTTATTCGTTCTCACGTAGAAGAAATGCGCTTCTTCAAGTTTACAAAAGCAAAGCGGAAAGTCCAGACATGGATAGATAACATAAGTCCAGGATTAGACTGGCAATTCTCACCAGGCAATGGAACATTCGTCTGTGCTAACCATTTTGTGGATGCCAAACCTACGAAAGAGAACCCCCATCCAACATTGTTTTTGTCTGTTAGGAGGAGCAGGTATGACAAAACTCCCACAAAAAGGAGGAAATTGCAAAGAAATGTACCACCACCTCGACCCAAATCAAATAATCCAGATCATGATAATGAAGATCCAGAAGATTTAGACGATCCTACAAATTATGCAGGGCCTGCTAATGATGATCCTGATTCAGGTGATTGTACAAATGATGATCCTATAAATAATGATGATCCTACAAATGATGATCCTACAAATGATGATCCTACAAATAATGATGATCCTACAAATGATGATCCTACAAATGATAATCCTACAAATGATAATCCTACAAACGATGATCCAGAGGATCCTGATAATAGTAATGAAAATTCAGATGATGAAAATAATTCGGATTGCGAGCCAGAAATGTCCAGGCCAGATCTGGTGTTCGAAGAGGTAGCCAGAGCGGGAATAGTCAAAGTGTATACGGGACTACCAAATGCAGAAATATTTTTATATTATTCAACCATCTTTGCCCGAAAGCAAAGAACATGAACTATTGGAAGGGGCAATCACAAGTTAACAAAGAAAGACCCAAGGAAAGCACCACACAAGCTCTAGCTGGTATGTTTGAGATTTTGAAGAAGCTGGAATAGAACCACCCTGTGTCAAAAGAGGGCCCCAACGAAAACTGAGCCTTGAGCAGGAATATGACCCTCATGAGATTGCGAGTTGGGTTAATTGAAGAGGATCTAGCATTTCGGTTCAAAGTTTCCCAGTCAATTGTATCGACAACTATTGCTACATGGCTGAGATTTTTGGCAAAGGAACTGAGTTCGCTTATTATGTGGCCAAGTAAAGGCCAAGTGAAGCTGGAGTTACCTGACTCGTTCAGAAAGCTATATCCAAATGTACGTTGCATCATTGACTGTTCAGAGATTTTCACTGAGACACCAAGTGCTTTGGATATTCAGGCGGCCTTGTGGTCAGAATATAAACATCATTGTACAATTAAATTTCTGGTAGCCATTACACCAAACGGGATGCCCTCATATGTATCTCAATGCTATGGGGGCAGGGCAACAGACAAATTTATAGTAAGAGACTGTGGGTTTCTAAATCTTGTGGAGCCATATGACCAGATAATGGCTGACAGAGGATTTAAGATAAGGGACGAATTGTTACTGCAAAATGCTTCCTTGTGTATTCCACCAAGCACAAGAGCAGGAATGCAAATGGCTGCAGCAGACGTCAGAGAAACATCAAGGATAGCAAATGTTAGGATATATGTTGAACAGGCAATAGGGCGACTAAAACAATATCGTATTTTAAAAAATATCCTCCCAGTTAACAATCTGCCTTTATGCGATGATATAGTGCAAGTTGTATGTGCGCTCACATGCTTCAAAGATCCATTATGTGTTTGAAGAACAAGTTTTATTTAGATTTATAAACAGGTGCTCAAATCAGCATGACAGGGGTTTTGTAAATAGTCACAGAAATAAACCCAATATTTGAAGCATACTATTTTTGATTCTTAGCAATAAAGACAATTTGTTTATCATTTGAAAGTCTTAAAGTGGTATGAATAATCATTCTAAAACAATTAGTCACCTCAGGCTGCATGACTATCAAGGGTAAGCAAGCCATGTAGTGGTCTTTCACCAATGCTG
The DNA here is from genome assembly GCA_033964015.1 of Scolanthus callimorphus. Taxonomy (NCBI): domain Eukaryota; kingdom Metazoa; phylum Cnidaria; class Anthozoa; order Actiniaria; family Edwardsiidae; genus Scolanthus; species Scolanthus callimorphus. The sequence goes on along the minus strand of CM066912.1, from coordinate 33,300,478 downwards.
CATTCTGACCATCTAGTTGGTTGATACTAAAACAATTAGGCCTTCTGCCTCATAGTCTATTGGATCATAGCACATTTGGCCTAAAGGTCTAGTTGCTAAATTACAAATCATGTTGCCTTAGGTGACTAAATGTTATGAGTCTAGAATCCAGCTATGCTTGTTGTTTACTATGAGCTCATATCCACTGCCATGAGATCCTCAAGGCAAGCACTGCAGAGCCACTCCTGATCCTCATTGATGTTTGTAGCGTCAACACATCTCAAGTGGAACCATGCAACACACTTGTCACAACAAACACTATTGTCAGGTGAGCCACTGGGGAGTTCGTCACCCTCTAACACAACTTTCTCACATACTGCACAAAAATAAATAGTGCGTAGTCCAAGGAGAACTTGAACCATGTACGACTTGAAAAAAACCTCAAGTTTCACAAGGGCATTAGCCCAAAAGTTAGCGTCAAACTCAATGACTTCAGTATGCAAATCATTTGGTGTCCAAACCACAAAGTAGCATTTGTGTATGCAAGTGACAGCCATTTGTCCCATTACTTGGTAATAGTACTTGTGATCCCTTTTTAAGTGGATGGTATTGTTTTTTTCCTCAAGAAAGTCTGTTTCTTTCCAACTGTCACTCACAGAGGATCCTCTGATTCCATATGGACACTTCACCTCCAGTACTGTTTGTCCACAGCAAGAACATGTCATCAGTCCATCTGGGCTTGCACCAATGAATGGTTTAGTGTTTAAAACATGCAAACCAGTTTTCACAATTTTGCAGTTTCTGTGATTTGCAAGTGCATTTGCATGAAAATCACGAAGGGCTTTGTCTTCATTTTGCCTCCCCCATTTGATTGCAGGAACATGCTCTAGGTTCCCACTGCCATACATTAACTTAGCAATCATAGGAGTTGTCTTTGGCTTGACACTCCCACTTGCCCTTGCCAAGGAATCAACTTTCGTACACACATCCTTGAAATTCGAAGCTGTTATCCTCCCTTTTCTGTGATTCTTCCATGCTTCTGAACTTGACTGCCCCTTGTTTCTTTCTCAATGTCCTTTACTTCTTCAGGAGTCAGAGTAATTGTTTCTAAAAATCCACGTATTTTTTCTGGTTCAGTTTCATTTCCCTCAAGAGAGCTGCAGTATTTGTCTGCAAACTCTGTAATGTAGAGGGTTTCTCTTGGTTGAGCATGCAAGTGTGACTCAACACTCTTAAATACTTGTGAAGATGGGCGTATCTGCCTCAACCCCTCAAGAAACTGTGTTTTCCTTGTCTGGCTGACGTGCCGCTGCCCTTCTCTTCGTGGATCAAATGATTTCCAGCCATCATTGAGAATCCCACTAGTTGCCTCATTTCTTGAGGATTTATCCTTGCGTATGTTCATATCTATAATTTTTCCTGGCTCAACATCCTTCCGGGTCGACTGGTTCCAGCCACAGGGAACAGCTGTGCAAGCTGGATCAGTAAATCCACTTTCCACTGCATAGTTTACTTTGTAAAGCAATGCAATGAGATGGTTGCAAGTTGCACTGGTGCCGGCAATGCAACTGCACCACCCACACACAACACTACCATTGTCCTTCAAAGCAACCCATGCTTCATGTGGCTCTTGTCGTATACGATAGGAGGGAGTAATGACACCCTTCAAGACACAGCTATTGCCCTTGTTCTTGGAATAGTAAATTGGTCCAACAAAGTTGCTTTTCCAGTAGGAAAATGCCTTTTGATCCTTGTATTTTCCTATGTATGTGGTATCAAATTCCTTATGGGAAAGAATGAATGAGAAAATCTTCCCCAAATCAGTACTTGGCCATTTCGTCATATCATCATGCCATTCTGGGGCAGATTTGGGGTCATCCAAGTCATTGCTGGTGAGGCGTCTGTGGTATTCTGTAAGCAGACTGTTGTTATGCTGTTCATGCGAAAGCTTGATGGTTACTTTCTGGAACCAGGCAGCATAGGCTCTTGCTACCAATTCTACTTTCCTTCCAGTAGTGGTAAGGCCTCTGATGTTTAAATAATCCTTTAAGGATCCCATAGATAGATCCAGAAAATCTTCATATGTTTCCATCTAAACACAATAGAAATAAACAAAATGGTGAGTTTAGTCACAAGCTTAAAGAAGTATTCGACACTTAATGTCCCTAAACTACTGCCAAATAACTGTTCATGTTAAATCACAGCACCAACGCTACAAATATCAGAGTGTTGTGCATAGTCTCTGTGCTTGAGCTTGCAGATCCTTTGTTTCACAAGCGAAAACATTGCCCCAAAAATTGGCGAAATTTCCATTCTGGCTGCCTGTTTTGCTTGATAAAGGTAATAGAAATACACTTAAATGAAATGGCAACATTAGTTTGTGTTCTATTATAAGCTCAATGAGAGCACAAGCGGTGATTTCCGTACAGTCCATGTGCTCGCTTTTCAAAGGAACCGAAGCTCCAATTTCGACTAACACATCAACATTGCCGAAAAAACCGGCAAAAATTCCACTTTAGTTGCCCGTTTTATCTCGAAAAGTCAAAAATACACACTTACCTCACATGTGAGTGATTCCTAGAAGCGATGGAAAGGATAAAAGCGCTAAAAAGGACACAAATTATGACTAGTAGTTGGTTCGCGTGCGAATTTCTCAAGTGAATGTATGGGCTTAGTAACCGCGCGTACCGATTTCTTGCCTACTCGCCCAGATTCGCCCGGGCAAATCCAAGATGGCGGCGGAAACCGTGATAAGGCCTATCCAAACGCTTACAGCATACTAGGCGGAGTTTTCGATTGTCTGTTTAGAAATCTCATGTGACATCGAATGACGTAAGACTGATGAGTAGAACAGCTGGCAAGTTGTGCCCAAATACTCGAGAATTACATCAGAAAATTAATCTACTAATCTCGAAATAGTCCTTACACTTGATCTATACTCGTTAGTTTAATCACGCTATTGACCTTTTTTTCTTCTTGTTCGTAATCCATGCATGCAAGGAGACCCAGTACCCTGCCAGTACTGTCCACTTCAGTTACATAACGTGCTCGCGCTTCCATTGTGGTTCTGTTGTTATTGACGATAAAAAGCCTAAACCCTAAACTCGTTGTAACATGTTGTAAGACGGGCATTCATACATGGTAGTCGTATGACATATATGGCAAAGTTCGTGTACCAATCTCAAATTTTTTAAGAAAAATAATGAAATTCATAAATACAAGACAAGAAATTCCTGCGAATACCGCCCTATCATTTAGAAGAACAAACGTGGTCAATTCTCAATTTCTTATACGGGTCCAAAGGTCTGGAGCACTCTCGATGAGCAAACTAATGTCAAAGATAAATTGCTATCCGAAAATTGCAGCACATGATTAATGTATGATTTTTTTTTATGATTACACTCATGGTGTAACAACATTGTCACGCCAATCTCATGGTGTAACAACATTGTCACGCCAATCCTATGATGTAACAACATTGCCACGCCAATCTCATGGTGTAACAACATTGTCACGCCAGTCTCATGGTGCAACAACATTATCACGCCAATCTCATGGTGTAACAAAATTGTCACACCAATCTCATGGTGTAATAACATTGTCACGCCAATCTCATGGTGTAACAACATTGTCACGCCAGTCTCATGGTGTAACAACATTATCACGCCTCTCATGGTGTAACAACATTGTCACGCCAATGTCATGGTGTAACAACATTGTCACGCCAATCTCGTGGTGTAACAACATTGTCACGTCGTTACCTGACATAGTTGCTAAACCCAGGCCCCACAGATTAACTTTCATGTGATACACGTGTTCCGAACCGCTTCGTTTCTTTCTAAAAGACCAAAAGGCATACTTTCACTTTCAGCCACGTTTTGGGCAAAAGCTGAACATTCATCTACTCAGTTACGTGGGAAGGACACTTCAGCGTGCTGTTCAGAATGCTTCAAGCTCCTGCATACTGTGATTTGTTAGAAAAAGCTTCAGGTCTCCCGTGATTTATGCAGCGTGTCCGATCCTGATCGTGCCATACCGCGTGAGTGCGCGCAATTCTTGCATCACTGGCGACCACAGAACCGCAGAGGGCGGTCACATTGACGAGACTCAATATCTGCCGGTATTCACATTTTAAAAGTACTTATACTAGTCTCCTAATTAGTATTCGCATTCTCCCAAACCACTCACTCCTAAGAGTTTAAAATAGTCCAAAAAAATACGCAGAAAAGATTTTTGTTGCTTTTGTGATGCTTTGTTTATCGCTGTAAACATTTCTCACACAAAGTGGGGAAATATTGCACTGGTAAGAGAGCCTAGAGTTTCATGTTGGCTTATTTGTGTTGAATCAATAATAGTAAAACATGAGCCAGTATTTTTCAAGCTTTAAATGCATCACAAAATTCCCGTCGTGCATCACAAGAACGCAAAAATAAGTTGCTACGCAATATACCAGTTGAACACCAATTCATTATTTTTTCATCTTCATTTATTCGCAATCTTTTGATGTCTATACAAACCCCCATGCCGACTCTGCTTTTAAATACATCACGTATGAAAGTTCTCTCTTTGTTCAAGTCTTAATATATGCTTCCCACAAGCTTCCCTCTCGAAACCAAGTCTTGGTTGCCAAGGGGTTTATTACATCATTTGTCCTCTGATAACAATATGATAATAGAGTCATGCACTTCAACGCGCTCAAAGGCGCGCGCTAGTTCAACCTAGAAGGTATCACAGTTATGAGGCTACGCAACTTAAAATATCTTCCAAATCCCGTCAAATAGAACTCGTCTGAATTCTCTAATTTGTCTTAACTTTATAAGGTTATGATTGCAGCTTTTCCGTGCTGTGTCGTAATCACCCTCGGGACACTCAGGGGAAAGCCCGCACTCATTGACCTCGAGTTGCTTAAACAATACCTTTTAGTGTCTTATAGCTACTTTCCACTTTCCTAAAATAACCGTTTTCGTCCTCGTTTTCTGATAACACCAGGCCTTTCACTCGTGACAGCTATCTGAGCCAGTAGCGCTGTGAAAATTCCATTGACATTAACTCCTAACTTGGCAGAAGCTTCTGAACTCATAAGTCCGTTTTCTCTAGTCAGTTTTCGTACCTCTACTCTGTTTGTTTGCCTCGTGTCCTCGTTGACTAAGTCTGTTTTATTCCCAACTAAAACCATAGGAATAGTTTTATCAGTTCCTTTAATTTCTAAGATCTCTTTCTGAGTTCTTAAAGCTTCTTCCAATGACCCCTTGCGATCCAAAGAGTAAACTAAAACAAACGCGTCTCCATTCTGAATCGTTAGTCTTCTCATCGCGGGGAATTGATAAGAACCGCTCGTGTCCATGATCTCGAAAAACGCGTTAAAATCCTTGTTTAAAGTCACTGACTTTTCGTACATATCCTCCACGGTAGGCACATAGATAGAAGAAAAACTACCATGTACAAATTTCCTAACCAGAGATGTTTTTCCAACGCCCCCGGGTCCAAGAACAACAACTCGAAACACGGACCCAGGTAGAGTTAACTTCTCCCATGAGTCTCTGTATTTTTTGCCCGAAATCCTAAGTCTTGATCTCATGTGGAATAGTCTGTCCATAAAACTGGAGAGCTGATGTGCAGCTTTGTGTACCATGGATTCTGATACGTGTTCTGTGACTGAAATAGCTTTCTGGAGTTCCACTCGTTTCCTTTTGAGCGCGGATATCCCACTTGGACTCTGTTGTGAATCCCTTGCGAGATCTCTCAAATCCAAAGTACTAACCGATTTCATTGACCCGTTCTGCAGTGTAGAATTAATTTTGTTGAACCGCTCCTCGTGGAATTTAACTGTCATTGTGGCCTTTTCGTTCTTGCCGAAATATGTGTGATCATTTGTTCTTAACGTGGCGTTCACTATGTTGTAATGGTTGAGTAAGCCGGCCCGAGGGTCTTATATACCTGATTGCCGTCACAAAAATATTTATAGAGATCCGGGGAATTCGAGGCAGGCTGTTACAGACTTCCGCTGAGCAAGTTAGTCAGCTCATGTTACACGACATCTTGAAATGTCTTGCAGAGCGCCGACAAAGCGGAATTTTCGTGTGGATAAGTACATGGGCATGTTTGGACTGGATTTTGAGAGATTAGCGTACTATGTTATAATATTGAGGGAAATATACTCGTAAATTTGACCTTTCTTACTCGTAAATTTGACCTTTCTTCTGACGGTGCTCGTTCCAAAAAGGAGCTACTGACACTTCACTTTTCACGTGTTCTTTTATTTCTTGACTGCTACAATGTTTGCTTCAATGTTGTTTCTTTTTCTCATTGTTCCTTTTTTAATCATTTTTCTTTGTTTGTTTCATATCCGTCCTTCATATAGGGGAGCTAAACTGTTGTGTATAATATTCATTTTCACTGACATTTCACTGGCATATAGAGCGGCTTCCATATGACTGTAGTGAAACCAATCGCCAAATTGATTATGCCAATTCTGAATAATACCTATAGGAGTAATTGCGAATTACTCACGACAGTCATCTCCAATCCGCTCTATCGGTGTATTTTGTCTGCCTACAATATATTGTAGATGTAGGCAGGGGGTTACATGAGCTATTTACGCATCAGGGCGTAAATCACTAAATACAGTGGTATATATTTTGACGGTATTATTTTAAGATCTTCCCTGTTGCGTTAGGAGCGCAAGTGGAAAAGGGAAGACCTCCCCATCTGTTCCTCTTCCTACCCGTTCCCACACACCTTCTGTTCATCTCAGAATAGTTCTGCTCAGGAAGCCATACTATATTCTACTCACACATAAACAACATTATAACACTGATATTGGTATGGTTGTACTAAAAAAATAATGATAATAATTGAACTGACTACTGAGCAGATTGAAAATGAGTTTTTTTTTAACAGAAGCGACTCCGGAAGAAAACAAACTACTACTGTAGTGTAAAAATGAGACGCACAATGTAGGGTCCGGATTTCTGAATTCGTACGGAGACCCCAGGCTCGCGGGATTTTTTTTCTGTGCTCGTCAATATGCAAGATATTTTTTGTTAACCTTTTGTCCTGCAGGATCGGATGTTTTTGGATTGACTTTGGTTGGGCTTGACTTATCAGCCTCCACTCCATGATTCTGACAGAGGCAACCAATTTCAAAACAATATGCCTGCAGGATATTTTTTTTCCCTACTAACAATGGTGCAATATATTTTTTTTGTTAATTTGTTTTGGGGCTGCATCCACTGGAGGTTGATCTATAAATGAGCTAAGATATTCGACCAGTGTCAAATATTTATAACTGGTGCAAGCTATACATGAGTTAAGATATTCCTCCAATGACAAGTATTTACAATTGGTGCAAGCTATAAATGAGTTAAGATATTCCTCCAATGACAAATATTTATAATTCGTGCGAGAAGCAGACATTCCTGAAACTGCACTTTGGCCAATTATTTCGTCCATTTTTCAAAAACGAAATTTCGTCACGCACTTACACTGAATGCTGTGAATTTCTTTCCGTCGCCGACGACGATAAAATGTGTAACGTGAATAACTACACTGTTATTCCTGTTTCAATGTATCACTTGAATTTTCCGAAATACCAATTTCCTCACACTTGAAGTTTATCATTGCCAAGTGGTTTAGTGTATCGCTTATGTCGTAGTGAAAACCGCACTAAAGAAAATAGTTAGTTTGTTCCTTATGCTTATGCTTATGTTGCTAGTGAAATCCAACCCTAAAACGTCTCGTTGAGTTACCACACTCTCCTTATAGCCGTTTTGTACGCATCGAGTTTCCTTGCCATCAGGGACGACACGTTTGTGTACAAAAGCGACACACTGTTGAGTATTCACATTCACATCATTATGAAAAGGCAGCGACTTCGGAATACAAATGCAGACAATATAACTGCTAGATATAAGACAATTTGCGCGAAGCGGTTCACAAAAGTAAAATAAAATCCCCAAACTTATGATTGGAACACAGACTGACAAGTGTCGTGGTTTTAGTCTCGTTAGCATGCACCTCGGCTCGGTAGGGACTATACTGAGTTTATTGCTGTACTTTTCCGTTTGGTCCCAACTTGTCGCATTTCTTAGTCGCATTTCTTAGTTATTATTGGCTTGAATGCTCCTAAAATAGACTGAAAATAGATCTAACCATTCAACATGACCTTGAGAGAAAATAGTTCCACCTAACCATGGGAGCTCCCTTGGTGTGAAGAGACGCTAATGAACATATGATTAATCGGAAATTAAACTAGGAAATGGGAATATACTGTGTATTTCTTATTTCCTATTGGAATTCTTCATCTGTGTATTTGGAATTCCATAAAGCCGAGCCAAGGTGGAGATGAATAGAATTTAACCCAACAATAGTCCTGTTTCGAATTCTCTACTCTACCGCATCGACGGCGCACGAATACAGTGGGAGCCTCAGTTTGAAGTAATGATAACGATAACGATAACGATAACGATAATGATAATAAAATACAGGTTCCACGAGGTGGCTCTTCCCCTGTATTGTAGTTAAATAATAAATATCTACTTTATTAAAATATCTACAAATTATGTAAAACTTTCAAATGATTTAGAATGATGTGTCGCAGAAAGAGCTCATTGGGTGAAAAATTAAAGCAATAGTACGACAGATCTACAAAATAAGTTATAGTCCTGAATATTCCGGATGTGAGTTGGTAGGGCATTGAAATAAGTGGCTGCAGAGCTCTGAAACGCTCTAAAACATACCATACCAGTGGGAAGCAGTTCTGAAACTCTTGATAAGTTAATAAACAGCAATCGTTCCTAACTTACACGACGGAGAAAAAACACACTTCCTTTTGTTTAGTAGTTGTTGTTGTTGTTTTGGTCTAGTTAGTTCTTGCCGTTCTAGGAATCTCCCCATTGCACGCCAATGACGTCTGCTCAAAAACAACGGGCTTTTCAGCTTTGCGACGTAAACTAAACTTTCGAGCGTCTATGGAATGTATCATCGCCACATAGGAGTGCTTGTCTTGTATGGTGGTCGCAGTTGGATGCAAACGAGTGTTTAATGAGTGTATTGTAGGCTATCAGTTTGGCGGTGCAGGGTGTGGTACGGGTTTGAGAGACGAAACAATCCACTGCTGTTAGTTTGATTGGCAAACGAGTGCAGGCGGTGCATGGTGTTGAACGGGTGAACGTCGGCTAGTCGTTTGAGAGACGAAACAATCCTCTGCTGTTAGTTTGATCATGATTGGCGAGAGAAATCCTGCTTGTAGGCGAAGACCGTGCCTCTAGGGTGGATGCAATTGCTCAGCTATTTTTTAAAGAAAAATAACCTTAGTCAGCATTCTTTTGGATTGCACTTTAAATGCGACATCGAACGGGGTACTCCGAGTCAGCGATTCCCGAGAGAGATATAAAGAACATAAGAGAGATATAAAGAACATAAGAGAGATATAAAGAATAAAAGGGTCAAGGAAGATTGCTATTCTTGGAGAAAATTGTTTTATCTCACGTCCGGATGTAGCGGGAGCCAATCGAGCTAATCCACTTCATTATCTAACTCACTCCTAATGTGCTGCTATGATCACTCCATGGTCTAACTCACTCCTAATGTGCTGCTATGATCACTCCATGGTCTAACTCACTCCTAATGTGCTGCTATGATCACTCCATGGTCTAACTCACTCCTAATGTGCTGCTATGATCACTCCATGGTCTAACTCACTCCTAATGTGCTGCTATGATCACTCCATGGTCTAACTCACTCCTAATGTGCTGCTATGATCACTCCATGGTCTAACTCACTCCTAATGTGCTGCTATGATCACTCCATGGTCTAACTCACTCCTAATGTGCTGCTATGATCACTCCATGGTCTAACTCACTCCTAATGTGCTGCTATGATCACTCCATGGTCTAACTCACTCCTAATGTGCTGCTATGATCACTCCATGGTCTAACTCACTCCTAATGTGCTGCTATGATCACTTCATGGTTTAACTCACTCCTAATCTGCCGTCTATGAACATCCCCCTCCCTTGGAATTTCCATTTTGTCTAAACATCTCCTTTTGCACAGCTTAGACAGACTCCTCTCTCCTGGAATTTCCAGGAACCATCAAATCGCGCGCTCTGATTGGCTCGTGAACGGTCCGGAATCACGATAATAATAACAATAATAATTTTAATTTTATCTATTTACAAATATTCTAAAAACAAGAAAACTATTGTAGCTATAGAGATGATTGAATATAAAAAATTAAAAAATAAAAATGTATAAGCAATACAACTAGCAACTATAAAAAACAAAGTACAATACTAAGAGATAACGATCCGAGCCACGGGTCCGGATGAGTCTTCCCTGCTAGCAGATGCCACTTCTATCTTGTGCTGTGTCTGCACACAAATATCACAACCTCGTCCAGTATCGTGGACGTACTTGACTGGTTTGGCAGGTTTTACAAGAATGGCGTCAGTGTTTTTGCTTCGAAAACAGCGTGCGGTTTTAAGAGTGTTTTCTCGATCAACACACATTTGTGTACAGAGGCTACTTTTGCGTAGTTGAAAAACATTAGAAAACACTAAAAGTAAAGAAAATGCAGAGAAGCCAACCACATAGTTTTAAAGCAAAATTGGCAAACGTAACCCCTCGAAAACCCGAAAATAAACAGCATTTTCTATGTAACCTAGTAAGTTAGTAGTCCAACTTGAACTATCAAAGGATTTACAATGTTTACCAAGATCCTTTTACAAAACCTTACATGTAATGGTTTTAAATGATATAGGTTCCAGGTTTTTCAGGTTTTATTTATTTTATTTTCTACATATAACATAAACATATAACAAAAAAGCTAACAAGGCGGGCAGAGGGTTAACATCACAAAAAACACGTTACAATGATATAGGACAATGAATTACAAAGCAAAGCAAAGTAAAGAAAAAGGAAGTATGGCTACTTTACTATTATATTGTAAAGCTAATATATTTTTGTTTGTTTTACTTTTTTGATAATTTTTAAATTAAACTTGATACATCAAGATAAGTATCCTCAGAACAAAAGATATTCAATAAATATTCTTGAAGGATTGATGAGAATTTATTTTTTGATGAAAACTGAATAAAATCGGGAATACTTGTGCACTATTCATTTTCGCTCTCTAACAAGGTGTCAACAATTGGTTCATAACCTGTCCTTACACGTGAAACCCGGAACAAAAGTGCCATTGTAGCAATTGACGTCAATACGAGCGGAAGCGCTTGGGACAGGCTGGGACGCTCTTCGACCCCTGTGTCTTCGCATCCCGTTCATCCCGCGCGTGAAAGTACCTGCCTCGTGTTGTCATGGCAACTTAGAAAATGCTTCATTTGCATCCTCGGGCCTACTCCGCTAAATCAAACTTAAGTTTATCATTTGATATTTTTAGCCGAATGGTGAGTCGCCGACTTCGCATAAACAACGTTTATGTGGTTTAGATCCTGCCGTTGCGGTCACAGGCCGAATAAATGTATTTAAGTAAAATGTTTTTTGGATGAGTTCAAGCAAGCATCTACATCTTATTTTTTGCTTCGACATTTTCCATACACAGCTGTAGTGATCGCAGATCAATAACTTGTCACTACCCCCCACGCGCAGTCATGGAACAGCTGTGCGGAAAGAGTTTGAATTTGTCGCTAACAACGGAAGGACACGAACATCAGCGTTTCGTTTGACCCTAACCACCTGGCAAATAGTAGGATTGTCGTGTTGCTGTTGTCATTGTAATTGTGTAATGTTTGTTTATCAGATCCCAACCTCGCAGACGTGTGTCGCTTGTCACCGCAGAGGAGATCTCCCGTCTTGTCACGGAGGAACAGCGAGAGTAAGTCTAAGCAAGAGTCGATAATACACACTTTTCTGACGTTTGCAACTTGGGGAGATTCTTACTCTTAGTAATGGACGCTTAGGGGAGAGGGATATGAAATGGGAGATTCTTACTCTTAGTAATGGACGCTTAGGGGAGAGGGATATGAAATGGGAGATTCTTACTCTTAGTAATGGACGCTTGATGGGGAGGGACCTGCTATGGGAGATTCTTACTCTTAGTAATGGACCAGTTGTTTATCGTATCGCGTTTCTATGTAGCGAAAGCTTATATACCGTGGTCACCCTGTGTTATTAGTTTCACTTCCGACTGTCAGACTCGCCATCTTTTGGCATGGGGGTGATACGTTTTTTTCTCGCCCTTGAACGGGGTGGCCCACTACTTACTGCAATCCCCAGTTTGAACTCCTAGCTGCACAATTCCGATCAGATTCGATTCTTGTTAATTGCTTCTTGTTTACTTGTCACTCAGTTATGTGTCTCCATAGGAACGCGTATCCGGATGTACAGGAGCGAGTTGCCGATGCCGTAAACAACATCGTCAAGTACTTCTACAAACCCGAGAAAGAGGTGAGATTTTGTCTATCCAAGGCTACCGAGCAAACAGGAGAATTTAGGGCGTAGGCTTGTCTTATTTGTTAAACTGAGAAAGCAGGGCCCGTGGTTTGATGTTGTTGCGGAAACGCATAATTTGGCTTTCTCCGCATAATGCGCATAATCCGTCAAATCGCGCATAATTTCCCAAACTTTTGTGAAAAACATCAAAAAGGCATCATTACTTGGTGAATTTCAAACTTTCTTTCCTATTTTTTCTCACAAAAGTGATACATTTCTTCTGAAATCGTCTGTCCAACGTCAAAACAACTCGATAGAAATGAGAATAACAAGGCGTCGCACTGGGAACTGACATCGAAAACAATAAAACGTGCCTAATTGGCCAACTAACTAATATTTCCAGCTGAGCAAGATAGATTCAAACACGTTTGCGCTTTGGAACAGAACGCTAACCGCGATAAAAACGGTCGGCTTTATGCAGTTCACATTGATCACATGACATTACGCTTTTTCATGGATCTTTGTTATTGTTACAGACAACAATTTCATTTCACAAACAACGACGCGAAAAATACCAGGCACACGAACAGCTCCCTCGATAACCAAAAAAAAAAACACTGACAGAATAACGTGGCACGTTTCCGGTTTTATAAAAAGCTCTTACACCACCTCCGACGATAGTGCCGATCGCTCTCGTGATCAGGATTAATTTTGATAATTACGCGCAGAACGACGGCAAACAAGCGCAACGATGTTTGTGATAACGAGAGATGTAACGATAGCTCTGTTAGTTACCGTGTTACGGACGGCAAACAAGCGTAACGATGTTTGTGATAACGAGAGATGTAACGATAGCTCTGTTAGTTACCGTGTTACGGACGGCAAACAAGCGTAACGATGTTTGTGATAACGAGAGATGTAACGATAGCTCTGTTAGTTACCGTGTTACGGACGGCAAAGAAGCGTAACGATGTTTGTGATAACGAGAGATGTAACGATAGCTCTGTTAGTCTGCGTATAGCTCTTGTGACCGTTTAGTTCATGGTTGTTACTATCCTTGCGATATGAAAAAAGTGTGCCTTGGTCTAACACAAGTAAACGAAAAAAGACCAAACTTACTAATCTTTGCTACCGTGTTACGGAAGTTACCGGTAGTTGGTAACGCTTTTTTGTAAGAAAGTAATAAGCTTTATTAAAAGCGAAAACACGTCTCCCTGGAAGAAAACGTAGCAACGTTAGTAAAGCGAAGCGATTGGAACTCATCACAGAGCATTTTATAGACAAACAAAAGTTGTTAAAGTTAAATAGCAGCTATATCCATGTAACAAAGCAGGCGAAAAGAGCAAAATATGTTACGGCACTTGTAAAAAATATTGCACAATCCCGCATAATTTCGTATTTTTAGCGCATAATTTCGAATTTTTAGCGCATAATTTCAGAAAAAATCGCGCATAATTTCAGAAAAATCCCGCATCAAACCACGGGCCCTGCCTAAGAAACGCACAAGCTAAGACCTTACCGTCCTCATGCTAAATTTCTCGCTTTTTCAATGGCATTAATGTTTGATTTTATTTTTCAATAGCATGGAAATCTAACTTATCTCCTGTGTGGAGACGGAGGGCTCTGTCAAGCGCTCGAACAGGTGTGTAGCTAATCTGATTACCTGACAAGGCAAATGAATGAATCTAAAAAAAACAAGAGGGCCCTCGGCAAACATGTAAACCACTTGCAGTGTTTGTCTGCCTTTTGTTTATGTAATGTATACTTGTTATACACACTACCACAGCGAGTGTGAGAGTGTAAGGAGAAAAGATGCCTGGACATTGAGGCTCATGTATACTGTGGCACATGAATCACTACTTATGAATCACTACTTTATGAATCACAACTTTATGAATCACTAATTATGAATCACTACTTTATGAATCACTAATTATGAATCACTACTTTATGAATCACTAATTACGAATCACTAATTGTGAATCACTAATTATGAATCACTAATTATGAATCACTAATTATGAATCACTAATTATGAATCACTAATTAGTGATTCATAACGTAGTGATTCATAAGTAGTGATTCATATCAGCAACTCATATCCCCGACCACGTGGTTTGTAGGCTATATCCCCACTATATACTACTTATATCGCCTTCTGTGCGAACATAATGAAACTATTGGAAGTGTACCGTGCGAGTTGTGTGTCGTGGTTTTATGTGCTCGCCTGGACTAGTAGCGTGTGATAACAGGCTGAGACCCACAAACAGATTTATCTGCGTCCTTTTCGCCTTCCTTTCTGCTTTGGGAACACAAACTTGGAACATTATCAAGTGATTGTTTATCTGTTTCTGACTTTGTCTTTCCTGTTTAGGTATTCCAGTGTGGATTCAAATCCTCAAGACTTTTTCGAAACAACTTTTTTATCTGGGATATTTTAGGTAAGCGGTCACTCAAACGGAATTGAACAAAAGCCAAATGAAAGAATAACTGATTTAGTCAAATCCAACCAGTAGTTTGTCGATTCATACGGAGCCGGGTACCGTGTACCATTTAATGAGAAGAGGTGACCTTTGAACACGGAGACGTCGTATCGTGTACTATCTAATGAGTAGGGGTGTCGTCCTCGAAGCCGGGTATCGTGTACCATTTAATGAGAAGAGGTGACCTTTGAACACGGAGACGTCGTATCGTGTACTATCTAATGAGTAGGGGTGTCGTCCTCGGAGCCGGGTATCGTGTACCATTTAATGAGAAGAGGTAACCTTTGAACACGGAGACGTCGTATCGTGTACCATCTAATGAGTAGGGGTGTCGTCCTCGGAGCCGGGTACCGTGTACCATTTAATAAGAAGAGGTGACCTTTGAACACGGAGACGTCGTATCGTGTACTATCTAATGAGTAGGGGTGTCGTCCTCGGAGCCGGGTATCGTGTACCATTTAATGAGAAGAGGTGACCTTTGAACACGGAGACGTCGTATCGTGTACTATCTAATGAGTAGGGGTGTCGTCCTCGGAGCCGGGTATCGTGTACCATTTAATGAGAAGAGGTGACCTTTGAACACGGAGACGTCGTATCGTGTACTATCTAATGAGTAGGGGTGTCGTCCTCGGAGCCGGGTATCGTGTACCATTTAATGAGAAGAGGTGACCTTTGAACACGGAGACGTCGTATCGTGTACTATCTAATGAGTAGGGGTGTCGTCCTCGGAGCCGGGTATCGTGTACCATTTAATGAGAAGAGGTGACCTTTGAACACGGAGACGTCGTATCGTGTACTATCTAATGAGTAGGGGTGTCGTCCTCGGAGCCGGGTATCGTGTACCATTTAATGAGAAGAGGTGACCTTTGAACACGGAGACGTCGTATCGTGTACCATCTAATGAGTAGGGGTGTCGTCCTCGGAGCCGGGTACCGTGTACCATTTATTGAGAAGAGGTGACCTTTGAACACGGAGACGTCGTATCGTGTACTATCTAATGAGTAGGGGTGTCGTCCTCGGACCGGGTACCGTGTACCATTTAATAAGAAGAGGTGACCTTTGAACACGGAGACGTCGTATCGTGTACCATCTAATGAGTAGGGGTGTCGTCCTCGGAGCCGGGTATCGTGTACTATTTAATAAGAAGAGGTGACCTTTGAACACGGAGACGTCGTATCGTGTACCATCTAATGAGTAGGGGTGTCGTCCTCGGAGCCGGGTATCGTGTACCATTTAATGAGAAGAGGTGACCTTTGAACACGGAGACGTCGTATCGTGTACCATCTAATGAGTAGGGGTGTCGTCCTCGGAGCCGGGTACCGTGTACCATTTATTGAGAAGAGGTGACCTTTGAACACGGAGACGTCGTATCGTGTACTATCTAATGAGTAGGGGTGTCGTCCTCGGAGCCGGGTACCGTGTACCATTTAATAAGAAGAGGTGACCTTTGAACACGGAGACGTCGTATCGTGTACTATCTAATGAGTAGGGGTGTCGTCCTCGGAGCCGGGTACCGTGTACCATTTAATGAGAAGAGGTGACCTTTGAACACGGAGACGTCGTATCGTGTACTATCTAATGAGTAGGGGTGTCGTCCTCGGACCCGGGTACCGTGTACCATTTAATAAGAAGAGGTGACCTTTGAACACGGAGACGTCGTATCGTGTACCATCTAATGAGTAGGGGTGTCGTCCTCGGAGCCGGGTATCGTGTACCATTTAATGAGAAGAGGTGACCTTTGAACACGGAGACGTCGTATCGTGTACCATCTAATGAGTAGGGGTGTCGTCCTCGGAGCCGGGTATCGTGTACTATTTAATAAGAAGAGGTGACCTTTGAACACGGAGACGTCGTATCGTGTACCATCTAATGAGTAGGGGTGTCGTCCTCGGAGCCGGGTATCGTGTACCATTTAATGAGAAGAGGTG
This sequence comes from Scolanthus callimorphus, assembly GCA_033964015.1. NCBI lineage: Eukaryota > Metazoa > Cnidaria > Anthozoa > Actiniaria > Edwardsiidae > Scolanthus > Scolanthus callimorphus. The sequence goes on along the minus strand of CM066912.1, from coordinate 33,283,696 downwards.
ACCTTTGAACACGGAGACGTCGTATCGTGTACTATCTAATGAGTAGGGGTGTCGTCCTCGGAGCCGGGTACCGTGTACCATTTAATGAGTAGGGGTGACCTTTGAACACGGAGACGTCGTATCGTGTACCATCTAATGAGTAGGGGTGTCGTCCTCGGAGCCGGGTATCGTGTACCATTTAATGAGAAGAGGTGACCTTTGAACACGGAGACGTCGTATCGTGTACCATCTAATGAGTAGGGGTGTCGTCCTCGGAGCCGGGTACCGTGTACCATTTAATAAGAAGAGGTGACCTTTGAACACGGAGACGTCGTATCGTGTACCATCTAATGAGTAGGGGTGTCGTCCTCGGAGCCGGGTACCGTGTACCATTTAATAAGAAGAGGTGACCTTTGAACACGGAGACGTCGTATCGTGTACCATCTAATGAGTAGGGGTGTCGTCCTCGGAGCCGGGTACCGTGTACCATTTAATGAGAAGAGGTGACCTTTGAACACGGAGACGTCGTATCGTGTACCATCTAATGAGTAGGGGTGTCGTCCTCGGAGCCGGGTACCGTGTACCATTTAATGAGTAGGGGTAACCTTGCTGTAGTGATTAGTTTCCTCTAGCTGTAAGGTTGGGGCCAGACCAATGCAACATTTGATTAAACGTCATTCAACTTGTTGAACGCACCATGGGGAGTATTAAACTCACCATGGGGAGTATTAAACGCACCATGGGGAGTATTAAACGCACCATGGGGAGTATTAAACGCACCATGGGGAGTATTAAACGCACCATGGGGAGTATTAAACGCACCATGGGGAGTATTAAACGCACCATGGGGAGTATTAAACGCACCATGGGGAGTATTAAACGCACCATGGGGAGTATTAAACGCACCATGGGGAGTATTAAACGCACCATGGGGAGTATTAAACGCACCATGGGGAGTATTAAACGCACCATGGGGAGTATTAAAGCCTTGGGAACCAATTGCAGTTTTCACGATGTTGCGCACGCACCATAAATGGGATGAGAACAATGCTTGTCTGATTTGAATAACAAAAGCCGTCTTCGCCAAAACGAGTCGGAACGGCTCAAAGGTATTGTTCTCACAACATCGTGAAAACGGTCAATTGCACATGCGTGGTCCTCACCTCGTATTTCAAATATCCCCAATTCAACACGGCGCGTTCAGCAAATGTTGATTCAAATGTTGACCCTTTCTCTTTCGTCTTACACTTACCTGGTATTAGTTTCATAATCGGCGTTTCCAGTTATTCCATCAACATTGTACCATTTTAACAGAAAAAGCGCAGCAGTACCTACAAATGAACGAGGAGGACTCGGGCCTACCCTCAGACCTCAAGATGGCGCGTAAGACCTTTATCACCATGGTAACAAGAATCAACAACTCATCCCAGTCCATCGGCAAGGATGGCAAGGTAAGGTCGATCGTTTCCTTGCCACTCACCTGCTGGTTTACTGATCCAGAGAGATGACCTTAAAAGAACAAGTGGCCGACGCGGTCCCGATTCTGTCTGAATTTCAAACATCACAAAGTTTGTTTTTACGACATGATTCTAGAACCATTCAAGAAGTTCTGTGAAACGTTTTAGGAAAAAAAGGTCCAAGATTTTTGTGGAAAAAAAATGCACGGGGTTCGATTTCCGCTGGGACTACTTGTGGTTCATCGTGGTTAGAAATGTTGAATTTAACCTACCTGTGAACAAGCCACGCCAGGGCGTTTGCGGTATACAAGTGCTGACGTTAATATTCTATTTCCTTAGTTCCAGTCGTTTGTGTGTTTGCGGTATACAAGTGCGGACGTTAATATTCTCATTCCTTAGTTCCACTAGTCGTTTGTGTGTTTGCGGTATACAAGTGCTGACGTTAAATATTCTTATTCTCCAGTTCCAGTCGTTTGTGTGTTTGGGAGCACGTGACCATCTGCTTCATGATTGGCTGCGGCTCATCTCGCTCTGCCCTGCTGCCACTAACATGTATGACACGGCCTCATTCTTCCGTGACCCCCTACTGGTGCGGTTCCTTGTAGACGTGTTGACGGCCTTAGTGGAGTTTAATATCACATTAGAGGCGTCCCTCTTGAAGGGAATCGTTTGAAAAGGTTACCACTCTCATTTCGTGACATAAAGACGAAGGCGTGACGACAGCTCAGTCACGCGAAGCTTCGCTCTTGAAGAGGATGTTTCCGTTAGACGTGACACTATGGAGACTAGGTGATAAGAGAAAGTGGGACGACATTTTCTGATAGACCATTGTCATGCTAAAAGTTTCAATCAGAGGAATGATGATATCGATTGTGCGGTTATACTGATTGGTGTAGTCTATTCGAATTACGTTATATCGAAGGCGGTACAAGTATAGATCAACATCAACATGGACATCAACGCGGGTTGCGTGACTGTATGCGCGACAGTTGGTATGTTATTACATGACATGAAGCTACCGGAAAGAGTCCAGATAAAATGAACGAGAACAAAGTTAAATAAAAACGGATTTCGTAGTGCACTAGAGATTCCATACAACTACGTTACACGCGTGTTCATTAAGAGTATGTGACAATAAGATGAATGCGTGACAGGTTGAAGGTTTTAATGTCGCATATAGCGCTGTTCACGCTGACGTCACCCATTGAGATTAATGTGCCAACCAGAGATCGATGGTTCACAGAAGAAAGGGCGCTATTCATTCACGGTTGATACATTAGAATAGCAATGTTGATAAACAAAGAAAAGCGCTATAAAATCACTTCTTCAAGGTAAGATTGACTATTTTCCTGTAGCCTGTAGGCTGAAGATTGTTTAACCTCGATGGGCCCTTGTGTTTGTGTGTTACATGTGTAACGCCAGGTTTTGTGTGACACGAGACAGGTCATCGGTAATGTCTGCCAAATAAATCAAAGTAACCCTGCATAAAGTAATATATAAAGATGGAAATTCTATTAATAAGTTTACCTCAAAGACGTCGAGAGAGTTATTTGGTTTCATAACAATACTCACAGGAAGTTGTGATGCAGTTGTACGTTGCAAATTTTATAATAAAACGAAGGTGAACATTCTTGTTCCTATTAATGCTTTCTCACATTATGTGTGTGTGTGTGTGTGTGTTGGGGGGGGGGGGGGGGGGGGGGGGGGGGGGGGGTGGGGGGGTACTTGCTTTAAGAAAAACCAACAGGTGACCTTTGTCGATTCTTGGCCATCGACCTTACGGAGTTAATGGTCTATTTTTGTAATTCACCATTTTTAGCTACTAAATCACATGACATATCACACTAGAGTATGTTTTCGTTTTCTTTTATTTTCATACTTTATTACTTGACCAATTTCTTTTAATTAAGAACAACGATATCGTCTGACTATCTGCTGTTTTCAATTAACTGAGATAGTTGTTGGGATAAATGGGTTCGACCCACCCTGTAAACCCAAGCTTTAATAACTCTTTTTCGTGTGGGTCTAGAATAACATTCTAATCTCGAGATAAGTTTGGACAGTTTGGTAAAACTGTGCTAGGTGAAGATAGAATCCCCTATTCAAAAACTCAACATTATTCATGACGAAGATACTGCTAGTAGGACTTGAAAATTTATGAATATTCATAGTTCAAAGGTCCTTGGATCTCGAAAAATTGTAACATGATCTCGAACTTAAAATTACGATTAACATCATTTTGGGAACATGACTATATTCCAATTATTTTAGTTCTATTTAAACGCGAGAACCAAAAAAAAAAAACCAGCCCCTGGCCCCCACCCACAACACCCTTTCCGAACGTTTGATACAAGTGCACTACTTCAACCAACAGCCATGTGGGACACTAGCGCATGTCAAATAACCATGCCCCCAAAATGATCATCGTTGTTTTCAGTCAATTTAACAATTGTTCTCCCACTTTGCAAGGGCAAACTGTAGTAACCGCTCCGCGAGAAGACAAATGCCTCCTCCTCTCTATAGTTTACATTTTTGTTCCAGACTATATGCATGTGCGCCGCCAACGTCCATGTGGGACAGGCTTTGTCGAAACGATCTTGACCTTTCACTTCTGCGCATGACTAGTGACGCAATCCAAGTTCATAATATTCATAACCTCGAAAAATGTTTCTACTAGTCAGTCTTTGCGCCGTGAAAAGGCCAACATATCCACTTAACCTCACTTATGGATAATCCATAAGTATTGATAGCACCTCCATATATGAATAATCCAGAACTCAAGAGCAGGGTAGCTGTATAATATCAATTATCTTCGTTCTATAAAAGACTATGAATAGAACGAAGCAATGTGTATAAATGAACTCTAATAGAACGAAGCAATGTGTATGTATGAACACTCTAAAATTGTCCGAACCGAAAAACCCAGCCCACTACACCCTTTCCAGAGCGCACGATACAAGTGTACTACGGCAACCTACAACCATGTGGGACATTGCGCATGTCAAATAACCATGCTCTGAGTTCTGGATCATTCATATATGGAGGTGCTATCAATACTATGGATTATCCATAAGTGAGGTTAAGTGGATATGTTGCAAAGGCAGACTGCAGGAACCACTCCGTGGGAAGACACAGGTCTCCCCTCTCGAAGAAGTGGATACCTAGAACTTTTTTGTTCGAGACTATATGCATGTGCGCCGCCAACCTCCATGTGGGACAGACTTTATGGAAACAATCTTGACCTTTTTACTTCTGCGCATGACCAGTAACGTAATCCAAGTTTCACAAGTAAAACAATTATGATATTGATAAATCTGATTGAATAAGGTACAGAGGGGTTTGTGATTGGAGATTTTGTCACAGGCAATTATTGTGTTGGCTAATTAGGTCATGAATAATATTGAGTATTTGAAGTAATTCAAAAGCCTCCTATTCGGACTTGACGGAATTTCAAAGCCCTTCGACTCGGACTGGAACTAATACCGCGGAAATCCCGTCAAGTCCTCATAGTCGGTCGGCTTTTAAATATTACTTCTCATCCTCAAACCATCAGGAACTGAAGCACTAATTTTCGGCGGATAATTCGAAATGCACATTCGAAAAATAGACTATTCTACTCCTTTGCATACGCCTAGCCGTAGTGAAGTACATGGAGGCTCCATTGTAAAAAAAAAAAAATGCAATTTTTTGCTCTGCCATTGGTATCAGTTCACAGGGAGTGCCTGTGAATGTAAAGCACTAGAATACTAATAACTACGAACTTTTTAATAAGTACGAACAATTTTGTCAATATTTTTTTTCTGGAAACAGAATGAGCTGCTTCCCTGGGCACGACAGTAGGAAAAATGTACTTTTTCTTTGGGCTTGGATCCAATTGATTGCTACTACAAGCGGATGGCTCCGTGGCACTGATTTCATAAATATACCATTATAGCTAAAATTCTACTATTATTTGTAAATTGGATTAAAATTTGACGACTTCAGTCACCACTGGGGCGAAGAAGAGTAATGCACACTACATAAGGCGGGATAAAACGGTGATGAGAGTTGCGTGTATTCTCATTTTAAACATATTCATGAATAATAGCCAACTCTCATCAACATGTGGGAGTGAATAATACCCATCTCTCATCACCGTTTGTTCCTTGCTTCACGTTAAATAGCATTCATTGATATTTTGTTGCACAAAATTTTTCCTCCCCTGGTACATTTTTCAAGTGCAAAAACCTGAGAACATGTTCTCGGTCTCGTTAAGGTGAAAAGTCCAAGCGGTCATAACGTTTATAATATTCTTGTGACGGATATCAAACTTGGACGACAGTAGGGGGCATATTTGCATTAACACGTTTAATAATGAGATGTATCACTTTTGCACGAAATTTCAAAATTGGTGTTCAATTTAATTGCTTCAGATATTTAGAGTTTTAGGAAATTCGGCTGAACCAAAACAAACAAATGAATAAATTAGCATATAAACAAATCTCAATTTTGGCTCCGCCTAATGGCTAAGACTTTCTAAATATCTGAGCCAAATAAATTGAACACCAATTTGAATTTCGTGCAAAATTAACGCAAATAACGATCGCAATATGTTAAACTATTGCTAAATAGTTCTCAAAGTTTGATATCCGTCACAAGAATATTATAAAAGTTATGACCAAATTTAGATTTACAGAAAATGCGCTTGGACTTTTCGTGGAGTCACCTTAACAGAGTTTAGGTTCTGGCGCCCGTTCCTCGAAACGCCCGAGAATTCGAGAAACGGCCCCCTGGTAGGAGAAAAAACATGTGGTGAATGACCAAGGGAGACAATGGAAAATTGTCCCAGATACGTTTCTGTGAACAATTACCAACGCCCCAAAAATGGGCCTGAAAACCAGCACACACTTTTGCAGGAGTCGTAGGCATTTTGTCCCGTTGCAGCGTTGTTCCTTCATTTCTCTAAGAATTCTAGCACTACAAGAAGGATAATTTCCAGCCTATAAGTTCACTGTATAAATTTGTACAATAGTAAAAACCACGTCATGTCTTATTTGCCGAAGTTTGGTTGGTGGAGAGACGAACGTGATAAATAGAATGAATGCGTAGGTACAGGTCCGCGATCAGACAGCGGTCTCGTAATCTTCTGCTGCTACAATTTGCAAATGTTCTTGTGCTGCGAAAAATAGAAAAGTGTCAACCAAGTGAACCTTGATGATCACACATCATTCATTTCACACAATTTGCCTGAGGGCTGGGAAATCCTATAAAGAGTGAGGATCCAATTATGAGGTTCTCTAGTCTGAAGTGCGTTTGTAATGCGGAATTGGCAACTACTAACGTCCACGCGGTAATCTAACGTCCCACAATCAGGACAAAAGGTGCTGAGAACATCGCTTCTTTCGGCCAGCGATTCATATTCTTATGGATTATCCATAACTCAAGCGTATTCGTATTCGTATGGAATATCCATAACTCAAGCGTATTCATATTCTTATGGATTATCCATAACTCAAGCGTATTCATATTCTAATGGATTATCCATAACTCAAGCGTATTCATATTCTAATGGATTATCCAGAACTCAAACGCCGCCCAGACAACATCAATGACCTCACCAGCGTCATCATCAACATCGACAACATCTAACGATCATCATCATCAACAACATCAATGACCTCATCATCATCATCAATATCTAACGATCATCGACAACATCTAACGATCATCGACAACATCTAACGATCATCATCAACAACATCAATGATCTCACTATCGTCATCATCAACATCTAACGACGATCATCATCATCAACATCTAACGATCATCATCGACAACATCTAACGATCATCATCATCAACAACATCAATGACCTCATCATCAACATCTAACGATCATCGACAAATCTAACGATCATCATCAACAACATCAATGATCTCACTATCGTCATCATCAACATCTAACGACGATCAACATCTAACGATCTTCATCGACAACATCTAACGATCATCATCGACAACATCTAACGATCATCATGAATATTTATAATACATTAATTGCACCTTACTTAAACTATGGCTTAATCACTTCGGGTACCGCACCCAAGTCCTATCGTAATACACTTCTCCTACTTCAAACGCGTGCACTACGACTAATCCACTTTACTGATAGAAAAGAGAATGCTTTTCCACTTTTTACGAGTGGATAAGCTTTAGCTTAGGGACGAGTTTTGTGATGGTGGACCGTCACTCGCTCGTGGTAGGTGTAGGCTCGTAGTCCGGTGTGACTCAAGCCCAGTCCCTCTCCTTTCCTTCGCGCCTTAATAATAAGTTGAATTAATTTACGATTAATAATTCTAGTAGGCGGATTAGTCGAGGCGAAAGGTCTCTAGTTCGAATCCCGGTACGATTGCATTTTTTTTTCCTCTTTTTTGTCCCGCATTTCCTTAAACCCGCGTTGCAAATTGTTGGTCGTACTCGATTCCCTTTTCACAGGGTCTGGAAGGGTATTTGGGGGACCGGGATTTGACCGAATTGTGGAGCGGGATTCGGGAAAATGCAAAATATTTGACAGGATTCGGGATTTCCTTGCGTGAATTGCAAGTTCAAGTTCCGGTGAAGTTACAATTTTTTTGTCTTTTCCTCTTTTTTCTCCCGACATTTTATTAAACCCGGGTCACAAATTGGTGGTTGCACTCGAATCCAAAGGCCAGCGTGACTTTGCTTAATGGAACAACATTTACTGTTGATATTTGGCAGCGACGCGTTTGATAAGTTTTTCGCTGAACATGTGTAGTAATACATTTCCATCCAAACTAGCTATTATCATGTTGTACATCAAGATCTACATTGAGTTTTTAGACAAATATAATCTCCGAAAAGATCACAGTGGTTGCACTCGATTCCAAAGGCCACTGTGACTTTGCTCAATATTATAACTATGATGAAAGAGCTGGAATAAGGGTATTTGGGGGATCCGGGATTTGACCGAATTTTGTCAGAGGGATTCGGGAAGATGCAAAATGTTTTGATGAGGTACAATTTGCGCTAGAGTCGTTTGCACCTGACCAATAACTGCATAACTCTTCTTTATCCAGGAGTAGCCATTGGCGTCCTTTGATTGTTGATGCTGGCATTCTACCAATTAACATCTTATACTACGAATCTGTTGCGAATCTTATGTACGATGTTGATCAAAATATTGCACAAAAAATATCTTAAACTTGTTTTCTCGAATATCATCCATACACCATTACTTCACCACTTCCATGTCCTCCCAAAATTTCAACAGACAGAATGCGCGATTGAATATACTAAAAAAATGCTTTTTCACGTGTTGGAGTCAAAATTTGGAATGATATCCCCCTAAACCTTAGGGCATCTTCCCAAAACAAGATTCAAAAGAAAATTACGGGAAATTTTGTTAGATATTTAGTGTCTGAAAATCGGTATATCGATGCAGATGAAATATCTTTATTGATTTCAAAGAAGACATAGGTTATACTCACTTTCTCGTTTCCTCTTTTTCCTCACTTAAATTCCTTTTCTCTACTGAAATCTCTTTTTTTAATTGAAAATTTGAAACTATGAAATGTAAATCTGTGTTCACATAATTACTCTGAGAAATCTGTAAGACTGTGCCACCTCGATTAGTTTGTACTCCCTGCGGGCCAGTCTATTTATTTGTTTATATTTCTTAAATATCTCAATAAATGATGATGATCATCAACAACATCAATGCCCTCACTATCGTCATCATCAACAACAACTAACGATCAATGGGGATGACTTACTTTCTAAATATTTCGACAATTCTTTGTCTTGTGATTTTAACGCTTGAATTCGTGGAGTATTTCCCTGTTAAAAGTAAAACAAAGCATTTCATGGAAGAATGTCCAAATTTGTATTCGTACACTATATTCCAGCTTTGGTCGTTCAAGCGTGGAATGCAGTACGATTATTTGTGATAGCAATGTGCAATAGCGCCCGACTTTCCAAAGCAACCATTTTTGATGTAGGTGTAAATATGGTGTGTAGTTCTCTATTAGAAAATGGGAAATTAGTGCTTGATTATTTTTTTACTTAAGGTCAAAATGGCACAGCGCACGTACTCCACATTAGAATTGGTAAGCCAACCATGAGAACGGATATTTTTCTGGTGAATAAAATGCATGTTCCAATATTACCCCAACTTACTACATAATCTGTCCTAGTAAGAGAAGCACCGGCTTGAACGAGAAGAGAGCAGATAGTCCGACAATATTATCCCAACTTACTACATAATCTGTCCTAGTAAGAGAAGCACCGGCTTGAACGAGAAGAGAGCAGATAGTCCGACAATATTATCCCAACTTACTACATAATCTGTCCTAGTAAGAGAAGCACCGACTTAGCAGATAGTCCGACAATATTATCCCAACTGACTACATAATCTATCCTAGTAAGAGAAGCACCGGCTTGAACGAGAAGAGAGCAGATAGTCCCACAATATTATCCCAACTTACGTCATAATCTGTCCTAGTAAGAGAAGCACCGGCTTGAACGAGAAGAGAGCAGATAGTTCGACGTTGGTAGAACGCAGCTTTGTGAAGAGCCGTCTGGCCTCTGGAAAATAACGGGCAATAGTTAAAGGCCATGTTAGTAAAAAATAGAAAATTATTAGAAAATTTAAAAAATGACCTACTAGTGTGATTTGACTAAAACAATATTCGTTTCGCCTTCATGGCATCTGAGGCAATAGCGCAATTAATAGTTACAATGACACTCTACGTGGCTATTCCATATATTTTATAGCCCAATTACGTCATTCTGTGGTATATAAGAGGACATACCACGGAAAAACAGAGGGCATTTGTTCTATACCACAACAAAAATGCAAAAATAAATACAAAAACAGCGCACGCGCTCGGCCAAACGTTGTTTTCGTTGGTTCTTTTTAGCGTCCGCGCTGATAATGGCGCGTTTCGTGGTATATTTAACAAATAGATCTCGTTTTGCGTGCGTGTGTACTGTAATAGATACACAGATGACGTCGCAGAATGTCATGAACAAAAAAGTACGCAACGAGACGCAGTCGAGTTGCGTGACTGTTGTTCATGACATCCTGTGACGTCTTCTGTGTATCTATTACAGTACAGACGCACAAAAAACGGGATCTATTTGTTTTATACAACAATAAAAGCGATTTTTCTAAAGATGAATGAGCTGAAACAGTGCGCGCATTTAATGCGCCCGCTATGACGTCAATCGTGCGTGTGTACTCTAATAACACACGGCTTGTGAGCCAATCAGAGCGCGCGTTTTACTAGTGTGTTGTATAAACTTTTATGCACCACGGCTGAGAACCAATCAGAATTCGAGAAACGCGCGCGTTGTGGTATAAATAATATTATTATAACTTTGGCGATCATTGTGGCGTATTTCCGGGCTCTAATGAGCATTTTGGCGGGCTCTAATATAGTAAAGCCCGCGCGAGTCAATCGGCGTTATGATTCTCGCCATAAATTCTCGCTTTTGTACTCAATGTTGCGCTCGGGCTAAAATAAGCCTGATTCGGGCCCAAAACATATTTACGCCGCGAACATCAACTATATGTTATAATAACGGGCAATAGTTATAGGCCATATATTTCATGATCCGAAAACTTACTTCTCTTCTTCTACTAGGTCCAATACACATCTTGGGACTGAGGAAACAACATATCTAATTTCTTTAGTATAATTTCATAAGTGATTCATAACGTTTTTAGGCAAAAAACTCAAAACAATGTTATAATCAACGGTAGGTGATTATAGCAAGAGAAAACGAACCTCTCGACCAATCCGCGCGCGTTAATGCTTATAGAGCGGATTTCACATGACTGTCAAGACTTTTTATGTAATTGCGATTGCTTTGCGTTCTCATTGGTTGCTCGTTTTTCTCAGCCAATCAAATTCTGTAGTAAATACAATTGTGTAATTACTTAGTAATTGGTTCGGCTTGCAATTGGCTGAGATAAAAGCCATTTAGGAGCAAGTTGTGATTTCTCTCGATTCTGATTGGCTAGTGATTGCTCAATTGCAATTGTTTTCACGACAGTCATGTGAAAACCGCTCTAATCGCTTGAGTAATGATACTAAATCCTCAGTAGTGATTGTGAAAATATAATAATTAGGAAGTCAAGGATTCACTTTCAAATATTCTAAAATTCATGAGTTATTCATAAGCTCTGTGCGGTAGGGGGAGCAAAGACTCCTTCAACTAGTAATTTTCTAGTAATCAAAGATTCAATTGAGTCACTTGATTTTAAGCTGCTCCTAAAAAATTTTCTTGTACTACAGTCAAAATGTACCCGATAAGATTGGAGACATCTTTTGAGAAAAACCAAGACACAAAGACATTTTCTTGCATTGACTATTCATGTAATTATATTTGTTTTGCCATCCACCCGAACACTCTTAAAGGACAGCATGAATGAATTTATTCACGAGTAATTAACTACCGACACTAGCTGTACTGTTTGTCAAACTGTCAGACTGTCTGTCGCTTATCAGTTGCTGGTGTCTGTGTCTCTCTATCCGGCACTGTACTGTATGTCAAGACTGTCTGTCGCTTATCAGTTGCTGGTGTCTGTGTCTCTCTATCCGGCACTGTACTGTTTGTCAAGACTGTCTGTCGCTTATCAGTTGCTGGTGTCTGTGTATCTCTATCCGGCACTGTACTGTATGTCAAGACTGTCCGTTGCTTATCAGTTGCTGGTGTCTGTGTCTCTCTATCCGGCACTGTACTGTTTGTCAAGACTGTCTGTCGCTTATCAGTTGCTGGTGTCTGTGTCTCTCTATCCGGCACTGTACTGTTTGTCAATACTGTCTGTCGCTTATCAGTTGCTGGTGTCTGTGTCTCTCTATCCGGCACTGTACTGTATGTCAAGACTGTCTGTCGCTTATCAGTTGCTGGTGTCTGTGTCTCTCTATCCGGCACTGTACTGTTTGTCAAGACTGTCTGTCGCTTATCAGTTGCTGGTGTCTGTGTATCTCTATCCGGCACTGTACTGTATGTCAAGACTGTCCGTTGCTTAGCATACGGTTTCGAGAGAACACTATCCAACTGCTAAACAGTTATCTCACCGACCGGAAATATCAGGTGAAGATTGGCCGTCACGTGAGTTCGAGTGACTAGTAAACCGAGGCTGTCCTCAGGGCTCCGCTCTTGGCCCGCTGTTATGGAATGTGTTTCAAAACGATTTACCTTATGGTTTAAATGCGAATTTGTCAATGTACGCGGACGACCACCAGATTTATCACATTGGTGATAATCAGGTAGATGTTACTTTGCAACTTAAAGAGAGTGCAAATCTGGCTACGCGCTGGTACGAGTCCAACCTCTTAGCTGGGAATATAAAGAAATATCAAGTCATGAACTCTGGCTTTGATCTGAATAACAGCAATATTTATGTTAACGGGGAGGAAATTAGAACAGCAGAAAATCTTGAATTACTAGGCGTGACTTTAGACTCTGATCTCAATTTCTCTAAACACATAGACTCTGTTTGTAGGAAAACTAGCCAACGAATAGGCGTTCTAATGAGATTAAGAAATCTAATTCCTATGGAGTGTAAATTAGTACTTTTTAAAAGTGCAATTTTGCCGTATTTAACATACTGTCACTTAGTATGGCATTTCTGTAAGGCCAGTGATACGCGTAAACTTGAAAGACTACAAGAAAGAGGCCTTAGAGCTGTTTTTTAAGGACAACAACTCAAGCTACGAGAAACTGTTGGGCAAGGCCGTCTTACCTACACTACTAAATAGGCGCTTGCAAGACCTCTGCACTCTTATGTATAAGTTAAGCACAAGCTTTGCCCCACTTATATATGCGACATTTTTAGCAGACATTCTAATGGTTACAACCTAAGGCAATCCGACTTCACATTACCAAGATTTAATTCTGTAACTTACGGTAAACATTCTCTTAGATTTTTAGGCCCAAAGTTATGGAGCAAACTCCCCAAGAAATATAGAGACGTAGCATCACTAAACTGTTTTAAAAAATATATTAGAGAACTTGACTTAAGCAAACTTATCGATGATGGATGTAGGAGTTGCGGCCTGTGCTCTTCTTAAAGTAATTTTTATTGTACATAGCCATATTTTATCGTAAACATGATTTAGTAATATTATTGTATATAGTTTTTACAATTCTTAGTATCTATCTTATATAGCTTTTATCAATTATTAGTATTTATCTATTTATTTATTTAATATTTTCTGTTTATAATGTCCCCGTATTAGTAAGGGAGATTTCTCCCCAGCTAGGTGGTTTTATTGACATTTTAATAAAGTTTCTATTCTATTCTATTATCAGTTGCTGGTGTCTGTGTCTCTCTATCCGGCACTGTACTGTTTGTCAATACTGTCTGTCGCTTATCAGTTGCTGGTGTCTGTGTATCTCTATCCGGCACTGTACTGTATGTCAAGACTGTCCGTTGCTTATCAGTTGCTGGTGTCTGTGTCTCTCTATCCGGCACTGTACTGTTTGTCAATACTGTCTGTCGCTTATCAGTTGCTGGTGTCTGTGTCTCTCTATCCGGCACTGTACTGTTTGTCAATACTGTCTGTCGCTTATCAGTTGCTGGTGTCTGTGTCTCTCTATCCGGCACTGTACTGTATGTCAAGACTGTCTGTCGCTTATCAGTTGCTCGCTCTGTTAGCCAATTTGTCAGTTGATATGTCTGTCTGGCTTTCCTCCTTCCTTTTTGTGTGTCTGTTGCTCGGTAGGTTGGTCGCTTGTCTGCAAGACCGTCCGCTGCCTGTCATCTGCGTATGTTTGTCTAGTCTGGCCTTGTCTGATGACTAGCTGTGTCCGCTTATTTTGAATACAGTCTGTCATCTGTGTATGTTTGTCTAGTCTGGCCTTGTCTGATGACTAGTTGTGTCCGCTTATTTTGAATACAGTCTGTCATCTGTGTATGTTTGTCTAGTCTGGCCTTGTCTGATGACTAGTTGTGTCCGCTTATTTTGAATACAGTCTGTCATCTGTGTATGTTTGTCTAGTCTGGCCTTGTCTGATGACTAGTTGTGTCCGCTTATTTTGAATACAGTCTGTCATCTGTGTATGTTTGTCTAGTCTGGCCTTGTCTGATGACTAGTTTGTGTCCGCTTATTTTGAATACAGTTTGTCATCTGCGTATGTTTGTCTAGTCTGGCCTTGTCTGATGACTAGTTGTGTCCGCTTATTTTGAATACAGTCTGTCATCTGTGTATATTTGTCTAGTCTGGCCTTGTCTGATGACTAGTTGTGTCCGCTTATTTTGAATACAGTCTGTCATCTGTGTATATTTGTCTAGTTTGGCCTTGTCTGATGACTAGTTGTGTCCGCTTATTTTGAATACAGTCTGTCATCTGTGTATGTTTGTCTAGTCTGGCCTTGTCTGATGACTAGTTGTGTCCGCTTATTTTGAATACAGTCTGTCATCTGTGTATGTTTGTCTAGTCTGGCCTTGTCTGATGACTAGTTGTGTCCGCTTATTTTGAATACAGTCTGTCATCTGTGTATGTTTGTCTAGTCTGGCCTTGTCTGATGACTAGTTATGTCCGCTTATTTTGAATACAGTCTGTCATCTGTGTATGTTTGTCTAGTCTGGCCTTGTCTGATGACTAGTTGTGTCCGCTTATTTTGAATACAGTCTGTCATCTGTGTATGTTTGTCTAGTCTGGCCTTGTCTGATGACTAGTTGTGTCCGCTTATTTTGAATACAGTCTGTCATCTGTGTATGTTTGTCTAGTCTGGCCTTGTCTGATGACTAGTTGTGTCCGCTTATTTTGAATACAGTCTGTCATCTGTGTATGTTTGTCTAGTCTGGCCTTGTCTGATGACTAGTTGTGTCCGCTTATTTTGAATACAGTCTGTCATCTGTGTATGTTTGTCTAGTCTGGCCTTGTCTGATGACTAGTTGTGTCCGCTTATTTTGAATACAGTCTGTCATCTGTGTATGTACGTCTAGTCTGGCCTTGTCTAATGACTAGTTGTGTCCGCTTATTTTGAATACAGTCTGTCATCTGTGTATGTTTGTCTAGTCTGGCCTTGTCTGATGACTAGTTGTGTCCGCTTATTTTGAATACAGTCTGTCATCTGTGTATGTTTGTCTAGTCTGGCCTTGTCTGATGACTAGTTGTGTCCGCTTATTTTGAATACAGTCTGTCATCTGTGTATGTTTGTCTAGTCTGGCCTTGTCTGATGACTAGTTGTGTCCGCTTATTTTGAATACAGTCTGTCATCTGTGTATATTTGTCTAGTTTGGCCTTGTCTGATGACTAGTTGTGTCCGCTTATTTTGAATACAGTCTGTCATCTGTGTATGTTTGTCTAGTCTGGCCTTGTCTGATGACTAGTTGTGTCCGCTTATTTTGAATACAGTCTGTCATCTGTGTATGTTTGTCTAGTCTGGCCTTGTCTGATGACTAGTTGTGTCCGCTTATTTTGAATACAGTCTGTCATCTGTGTATGTTTGTCTAGTCTGGCCTTGTCTGATGACTAGTTGTGTCCGCTTATTTTGAATACAGTCTGTCATCTGTGTATGTTTGTCTAGTCTGGCCTTGTCTGATGACTAGTTATGTCCGCTTATTTTGAATACAGTCTGTCATCTGTGTATGTTTGTCTAGTCTGGCCTTGTCTGATGACTAGTTGTGTCCGCTTTTTTTGAATACAGTCTGTCATCTGTGTATGTTTGTCTAGTCTGGCCTTGTCTGATGACTAGTTGTGTCCGCTTATTTTGAATACAGTCTGTCATCTGTGTATGTTTGTCTAGTCTGGCCTTGTCTGATGACTAGTTATGTCCGCTTATTTTGAATACAGTCTGTCATCTGTGTATGTTTGTCTAGTCTGGCCTTGTCTGATGACTAGTTGTGTCCGCTTATTTTGAATACAGTCTGTCATCTGTGTATGTTTGTCTAGTCTGGCCTTGTCTGATGACTAGTTGTGTCCGCTTATTTTGAATACAGTCTGTCATCTGTGTATGTTTGTCTAGTCTGGCCTTGTCTGATGACTAGTTGTGTCCGCTTATTTTGAATACAGTCTGTCATCTGTGTATGTTTGTCTAGTCTGGCCTTGTCTGATGACTAGTTGTGTCCGCTTATTTTGAATACAGTCTGTCATCTGTGTATGTTTGTCTAGTCTGGCCTTGTCTGATGACTAGTTGTGTCCGCTTATTTTGAATACAGTCTGTCATCTGTGTATGTTTGTCTAGTCTGGCCTTGTCTGATGACTAGTTGTGTCCGCTTATTTTGAATACAGTCTGTCATCTGTGTATGTTTGTCTAGTCTGGCCTTGTCTGATGACTAGTTGTGTCCGCTTATTTTGAATACAGTCTGTCATCTGTGTATATTTGTCTAGTTTGGCCTTGTCTGATGACTAGTTGTGTCCGCTTATTTTGAATACAGTCTGTCATCTGTGTATGTTTGTCTAGTCTGGCCTTGTCTGATGACTAGTTGTGTCCGCTTATTTTGAATACAGTCTGTCATCTGTGTATGTTTGTCTAGTCTGGCCTTGTCTGATGACTAGTTGTGTCCGCTTATTTTGAATACAGTCTGTCATCTGTGTATGTTTGTCTAGTCTGGCCTTGTCTGATGACTAGTTATGTCCGCTTATTTTGAATACAGTCTGTCATCTGTGTATGTTTGTCTAGTCTGGCCTTGTCTGATGACTAGTTGTGTCCGCTTATTTTGAATACAGTCTGTCATCTGTGTATGTTTGTCTAGTCTGGCCTTGTCTGATGACTAGTTGTGTCCGCTTATTTTGAATACAGTCTGTCATCTGTGTATGTTTGTCTAGTCTGGCCTTGTCTGATGACTAGTTGTGTCCGCTTATTTTGAATACAGTCTGTCATCTGTGTATGTTTGTCTAGTCTGGCCTTGTCTGATGACTAGTTGTGTCCGCTTATTTTGAATACAGTCTGTCATCTGTGTATATTTGTCTAGTTTGGCCTTGTCTGATGACTAGTTGTGTCCGCTTATTTTGAATACAGTCTGTCATCTGTGTATGTTTGTCTAGTCTGGCCTTGTCTGATGACTAGTTGTGTCCGCTTATTTTGAATACAGTCTGTCATCTGTGTATGTTTGTCTAGTCTGGCCTTGTCTGATGACTAGTTGTGTCCGCTTATTTTGAATACAGTCTGTCATCTGTGTATGTTTGTCTAGTCTGGCCTTGTCTGATGACTAGTTATGTCCGCTTATTTTGAATACAGTCTGTCATCTGTGTATGTTTGTCTAGTCTGGCCTTGTCTGATGACTAGTTGTGTCCGCTTATTTTGAATACAGTCTGTCATCTGTGTATGTTTGTCTAGTCTGGCCTTGTCTGATGACTAGTTGTGTCCGCTTATTTTGAATACAGTCTGTCATCTGTGTATGTTTGTCTAGTCTTGCCTTGTCTGATGACTAGCTGTGTCCGCTTATTTTGAATACAGTCTGTCATCTGTGTATGTTTGTCTAGTCTGGCCTTGTCTGATGACTAGTTGTGTCCGCTTATTTTGAATACAGTCTGTCATCTGTGTATATTGTCAAGTCTGGCATTGTCTGATGACTAGCTGTGTCCGCTTATTTTGAATACAGTCTGTCATCTATGTATATTTGTCTAGTCTGGCCTTGTCTGATGACTAGTTGTGTCCGCTTATTTTAAATACAGTCTGTCATCTGTGTATATTTGTCTAGTCTGGCCTTGTCTAATGACTAGTTGTGTCCGCTTATTTTGAATACAGTCTGTCATCTGTGTATATTTGTCTAGTCTGGCCTTGTCTGATGACTAGTTGTGTCCGCTTATTTTGAATACAGTCTGTCATCTGTGTATATTTGTCTAGTCTGGCCTTGTCTGATGACTAGTTGTGTCCGCTTATTTTGAATACAGTTTGTCATCTGTGTATGTTTGTCTAGTCTGGCCTTGTCTGATGACTAGTTGTGTCCGCTTATTTTGAATACAGTCTGTCATCTGTGTATGTTTGTCTAGTCTGGCCTTGTCTAATGACTAGTTATGTCCGCTTATTTTGAATACAGTCTGTCATCTGTGTATATTTGTCTAGTCTGGCCTTGTCTAATGACTAGTTGTGTCCGCTTATTTTGAATACAGTCTGTCATCTGTGTATGTTTGTCTAGTCTGGCCTTGTCTGATGACTAGTTGTGTCCGCTTATTTTGAATACAGTCTGTCATCTGTGTATATTTGTCAAGTCTGGCATTGTCTGATGACTAGCTGTGTCCGCTTATTTTGAATACAGTCTGTCATCTATGTATATTTGTCTAGTCTGGCCTTGTCTGCTGACTAGTTGTGTCCGCTTATTTTGAATACAGTCTGTCATCTGTGTATATTTGTCTAGTCTGGCCTTGTCTGATGACTAGTTGTGTCCGCTTATTTTGAATACAGTCTGTCATCTGTGTATATTTGTCTAGTCTGGCCTTGTCTAATGACTAGTTGTGTCCGCTCATTTTGAATACAGTCTGTCATCTGTGTATGTTCGTCTAGTCTGGCCTTGTCTGCTGACTAGTTGTGTCCGCTTATTTTGAATACAGTCTGTCACCTGTGTATGTTTGTCTAGTCTGGCCTTGTCTGATGACTAGTTGTGTCCGCTTATTTTGAATACAGTCTGTCATCTGTGTATGTTTGTCTAGTCTGGCCTTGTCTGATGACTAGTTGTGTCCGCTTATTTTGAATACAGTCTGTCATCTGTGTATGTTTGTCTAGTCTGGCCTTGTCTAATGACTAGTTGTGTCCGCTTATTTTGAATACAGTCTGTCATCTGTGTATATTTGTCTAGTCTGGCCTTGTATGATGACTAGTTGTGTCCGCTTATTTTGAATACAGTCTGTCATCTGTGTATATTTGTCTAGTCTTGCCTTGTCTGATGACTAGTTGTGTCCGCCTATTTTGAATACAGTCTGTCATCTGTGTATGTTCGTCTAGTCTGGCCTTGTCTGATGACTAGTTGTGTCCGCTTATTTTGAATACAGTCTGTCATCTGTGTATGTTTGTCTAGTCTGGCCTTGTCTGATGACTAGTTGTGTCCGCTTATTTTGAATACAGTCTGTCATCTGTGTATGTTTGTCTAGTTTGGCCTTGTCTGATGACTAGTTGTGTCCGCTTATTTTGAATACAGTCTGTCATCTGCGTATATTTGTCTAGTCTGGCTTTGTCTGATGACTAGTTGTGTCCGCTTATTTTGAATACAGTCTGTCTGAGTGGCCAAGCAACACCTGTAGTTGATACCTTACCATTAGAAATAATGTAGCTGACGACTTCTTTGTGGCCATGTCTTGCGGCATAATGCAGCGGTCTCCAGCCTCGGTGATCACCCAGAGACAAACTGACTCCAACTTGATGAAGATCAACTACCTAGGCATTCATAGACAACACTCACTTTGACCACTTTGACTCTTCGACAACTATCTGTTTTTTGTTCGATATCTAGCGTTCACAGCTGTTTAATTATCTTGTTTCAGTCATAAAATAGATAAATTTACAGAAACGACCTTTTTTGGCGTTTTGAACATGTTGCATAGCCTTTTAACTCTTGAAACGATGAATACATGAAGTCAAAGTATCAGCTACTTAAAGTGTCAACTTAAATTAGAATTGACCAACAAAGCGCGATACAACTGTTGGCAAATAAGGCCTTCAAACTAAATCGCACATTGTATCTACGATTTTACCTTCTCTAAGTCCCCGTTTTTCGCAGCTTCGATCATGACTGGAATCAGAAAACAACGGAGTAGTATTATCATAATCATGTATTTTTATTATTTTGCTGTTATTATTATTATTTTGCTGTTATAATTGTCACCGCTTGTCCACATCTGTCTGTCTCGCGAGGAGGCAATGCAGAGCCGATAGTCCTTATCAGTAACATCTGTGTTACAGCTGACAACCAAACTGTTTGTCGCCAAAACCCTAAACACGGAAACCTTAAATACGTGAACTCTGGTAACAATTAAAATAATGTGGTCGGTGTCGTCGAAGGTTGGCGACTACTTACAACCTTCGTTCTGTTTCATCCTGCTACTTTTAACCCTGCAACGACAACAAAATAGAAAGTTAACAAAGAAGTCCCAATCTATTTAAAGCCACTTCCCTTCAAAAAAGTGCCAAGCAGAGCACTAAAAAGAGAAAGAAGTAGAAAACAGAAAAAAAACAGAATATAGAAACAGTCACAAGGCCTGAAATATACTCGTTTCTCAAGTGGCCAATCTCGCAATACATTTCTCGCAAACTTTTCTGAAATCTGGATCCACGACTGACAATCTGAAGTCGATGACTTGAAACTGAATGATTATTATTATTTATTAATTCATTATTATTTTTTTTGCAATTTCAAGCCGTACAGTCGACATACCAAACATCACTTTCTGAAGTCTTTACGTCAGGGAGAATAAAAGCACGCTTGCTAGAGAACGAAAGCAAAAAGAGACAGTCAATGTTGAAAAAAACAGAGCTTTTGTCCAATAAAGAGTCAGCAACATTCCTCATTGACAGATAGGGAATACTCACAAAACCAATGAAATGTATGAGAAAATACCCTTTCAACTGCCAGCTCAGTACACATGTGGGGTATTTTCGTATGACATCGAGCGGATCAGTACTGACAAATGTGGAGTATTTTCGTATGATATCGAGCGGAACAGTACAAATGTGGGTTATTTCGGTTGATATCGAGCAGATCGGTACAAGTGTGGGGCATTTTCGTATGATATCGAGCGGATCAGTACAAATGTGGAGTATTTTTTGTATGATATCACCCATGACTCACCCAGTTGGTGTGAATGGAGTGATAAGAGACGTCTGTATGACGTCATCGATATCTTCACACTCGTCTCGAACTGACTCCTGGGATTGTGCAAGGGGGAATCTCTTCCGGTTGGTCGTGGTGGACTGGGGAGGAGTACTGGAGGAGCTTGTGCGTTCGGGTCTGGAAATAAGAAAGCAACAGTTGACATGTAGGCTACATAATATTTAATGTTTGACATCTGTGTTATATCATGTATAATTTGACACCTGTGGTATATGATATTAATGCTTGACATGTAGGCTACATAATATTTAATGTTTGACATCTATGGTATCTAATATTTAATGTTTGACATCTGTGTTATATCATGTATAATTTGACACCTGTGGTATATGATATTAATGCTTGACATCTGTGCTACATAATATTTAATGTTTGACATCTATGGTATCTAATATTTAATGTTTGACATCTGTGTTATATCATGTATAATTTGACACCTGTGGTATATGATATTAATGCTTGACATCTGTGCTACATAATATTTAATGTTTGACATCTATGGTATCTAATATTTAATGTTTGACATCTGTGTTATATCATGTATAATTTGACACCTGTGGTATATGATATTAATGCTTGACATCTGTGCTACATAATATTTAATGTTTGACATCTATGGTATCTAATATTTAATGTTTGACATCTATGTTATATCATGTATAATTTGACACCTGTTGTATATGATATTAATGCTTGACATCTGTGCTACATAATATTTAATGTTTGACATCTATGGTATCTAATATTTAATGTTTGACATCTGTGTTATATCATGTATTAGAAAATAACACCTATGTTGTATTGTGAATGTGCGCATTCTGATTGGTTAAAAAGCGTGTTTGTAAGAGACTTGAGAAACACGATTGTCACGCAACGCTGTCGCGCGTGTGTATGTTATTTTCTAAAAGCAATAAAAATACTTTCTGCGTGCTCTCTGGTTTCTTACAAACACTCGGAGAATGTTGGTCGAACTGATAAAACTTGAAAGACACGAGCCAAGTTTTGATCAGTTCTCCCAACATCCCCCTCGTGTTTGTAAGAAAGCAGAGAGCACGCGGAAAGTACTTTTATTACTTAATAATTTGACACCTGTGGTATATGATATTAATGCTTGACATCTGTGCTATATAATATTTCATGTTTGAGATCCTTGGTATCTTATATTTAATGTTTGATATATATGCTATAAAATATTTAATATTTGACATGTGTGCCATATAATAATAATAATGTTTGTTTATTGATCCTCTCCTAGCTGTGTAGCTAAATTACACGATTTCCGTGACAAACAGATAGAAGCCGAACAATAAATATTTAACAATTATTCGTCGAAGGCGAAGTGAATAGTGGCGAATAGTCCCCGAGACCGGAGGTCGAGGGGACTATTCGCCACTATTCACTGAGCCTGAGGAGAATAATTGTTTTAGTATATACTACACGGGAACACTCCAAAAAATATCCGAACGACACTAAATGTGGCATTTGCCGACATTTTGTAGCCTCTTTCTGTATGCGTGACGTTTGTCACGCACGTGACATTACGTCAGACTTCACTACAAGCATTCGGCTACTGAACACATGGTGGAAACTTGCTGCTGTTTTAGAGAAGCAAAAACGCTAGAAAACACTTGTTTAAAAACCTTAATATCGACTACGATAAACGATTTAAGTTTTTAGAAGGTTGCAAGGATGGATTCAAGGGATAAATTCGCATTTTGTGCCTTGGATTATGGATTGTGAAACTGCAGAGTTGCTTCGTTGAAAACACTTTGCCTTTGGTCGCCATTTCACCACCGATGTATGACCATTTTTTTAACCTGCTGGCAGAGAAATTCAAGATTCGTTTGGAATATTCAAACAGAAATTTGGGAAATTAACCTCTTCAATCTCTGGGACAAGGAGGAAGACCTTGTTCATAAAAAGAGAGACCACTTTAAATACGTTTGATGTCGGATGGCTCGTGATCAAGCGAATCAACAAGTCGACGGTAAACTTAACTGAAATTCTCTCTTAAACTGCACTCAATGACTGGCTTCTACGATTTACTGTCCCTTCCAACCTACAGGTACATGTAAATGTTCGGCAAAGTAGATATGTTTTCGACAAAATTGCCTTAATTAATATGTTGTTGTGAATGTAATTCGTCTCTCAAAAGTGCCGTGAACGAATCATCGATCTCTGTGATTCCGAAGAACTGAAAAACAAGAACAGCACATTTTCGAAGTTCAAGAAATACATTCTTTCTCTGATTCACCTTGAAAAACTAAAGAGACAACATAAGTTAATTGAGAAAGATTTTTCCGTTGCATTTCGAATCAGATAGTTCCTTTAGAAAGTAAAAATATCCGAACCACTTGCACTCGGGCTTCTCAAACTCGGGATAATGCTTTCGATCTCGGAATATTGTGGCATTATCCCGAGATAGCGAACCAATCAAAACGCGCGATCTATGGAGGTTCCCGTGTAGTATATACTAAAGATAAATATACATAGATACTAGGTAATTAGGTAAATACAGATATAATATATAATGTTTGACATCTATGCAATATATCGAATGTTTGACATCTATGCTATATATCTAATGTTTGACATGTATGTCATATTATACTTAATGTTTGACATCTATGCTATATAATATCTAATGTTTGACATGTATGCCATATAATATCGAATGTTTGACATCTATGCTATATAATATCTAATGTTTGAAATCTATGCTATATAATATCGAATGTTTGACATCTATGGTATATAATATCTAATGTTTGACATCTATGCTATATAATATCTAATGTTTGACATATATGCTATATAATATCGAATGCAAAATAAGGCTTACGTTCTTCCTTGTTTCAAATCCACGATGAAGACTCCATCCTCGAGTATATCCACCACATTATAAATGTTCTCCTGGGGAAAATGAATTGGTTCGAGAATTTCACTAAAATACATTCTACTAGGGCAAAATAGAATTGATCCCGATGACAGTGTCTCAATATACGATTCGGGTTATAATCAATACAACTCGTAACAGTGTCTCGATGAGTCGGGTTAATCAATGCAACTAGTAACACTGTCTCAATATACGATTCGGGTTAATCAATACAACTCGTAACAGTGTCTCGATGAGACGGTTAATCAATACAACTCGTAACAGTGTCTCAATATACGATTCGGGTTAATCAATACAACTAGTAACACTGTCTCAATATACGATTCGGGTTAATAAATACAACTCGTAACAGTGTCTCGATGAGACGGTTAATCAATACAACTCGTAACAGTGTCTTAATATACGATTCGGGTTAATCAATACAACTCGTAACAGTGTCTCAATATACGATTCGGGTTAATCAATACAACTCGTAACAGTGTCTCGATGAGACGGTTAATCAATACAACTCGCAACAGTGTCTTAATATACGATTCGGGTTAATCAATACAACTCGTAACAGTGTCTCGATGAGACGGTTAATCAATACAACTCGTAACAGTGTCTCAATATACGATTCGGGTTAATAAATACAACTCGTAACAGTGTCTCGATGAGACGGTTAATCAATACAACTCGTAACAGTGTCTTAATATACGATTCGGGCTAATAAATACAACTCGTAACAGTGTCTTAATATACGATTCGGGCTAATCAATACAACTCGTAACAGTGTCTCAATATACGATTCGGGTTAATCAATACAACTCGTAACAGTGTCTCGATGAGACGGTTAATCAATACAACTCGCAACAGTGTCTTAATATACGATTCGGGTTAATCAATACAACTCGTAACAGTGTCTCGATGAGACGGTTAATCAATACAACTCGTAACAGTGTCTCAATATACGATTCGGGTTAATAAATACAACTCGTAACAGTGTCTCGATGAGACGGTTAATCAATACAACTCGTAACAGTGTCTTAATATACGATTCGGGCTAATCAATACAACTCGTAACAGTGTCTCAATATACGATTCGGGTTAATAAATACAACTCGTAACAGTGTCTCGATGAGACGGTTAATCAATACAACTCGTAACAGTGTCTCGATGAGTCGGGCTAATCAATACAACTCGTAACAGTGTCTTAATATACGATTCGGGCTAATAAATACAACTCGTAACAGTGTCTCAATATACGATTCGTGTTAATAAATACAACTCGTAACAGTGTCTCGATGAGACGGTTAATCAATACAACTCGTAACAGTGTCTCAATATACGATTCGGGTTAATCAATACAACTAGTAACACTGTCTCAATATACGATTCGTGTTAATAAATACAACTCGTAACAGTGTCTCGATGAGACGGCTAATCAATACAACTCGTAACAGTGTCTCAATATACGATTCAGGTTAATCAATACAACTCGTACAGTGTCTCAATATACGATTCGTGTTAATAAATACAACTCGTAACAGTGTCTCGATGAGACGGCTAATCAATACAACTCGTAACAGTGTCTCAATATACGATTCAGGTTAATCAATACAACTCGTAACAGTGTCTCAATATACGATTCGTGTTAATAAATACAACTCGTAACAGTGTCTTGATGAGACGGTTAATCAATACAACTCGTAACAGTGTCTTAATATACGATTCGGGCTAATAAATACAACTCGTAACAGTGTCTCAATATACGATTCGTGTTAATAAATACAACTCGTAACAGTGTCTCGATGAGACGGCTAATCAATACAACTCGTAACAGTGTCTCAATATACGATTCAGGTTAATCAATACAACTAGTAACACTGTCTCAATATACGATTCGTGTTAATAAATACAACTCGTAACAGTGTCTCGATGAGACGGTTAATCAATACAACTCGTAATAGTGTCTCAATATACGATTCGTGTTAATAAATACAACTCGTAACAGTGTCTCGCGATGAGACGGTTAATCAATACAACTCGTAACAGTGTCTTAATATACGATTCGGGCTAATAAATACAACTCGTAACAGTGTCTCAATATACGATTCGTGTTAATAAATACAACTCGTCACAGTGTCTCGATGAGACGGCTAATCAATACAACTCGTAACAGTGTCTCAATATACGATTCGGGCTAATAAATACAACTCGTAACAGTGTCTCAATATACGATTCGTGTTAATAAATACAACTCGTAACAGTGTCTCGATGAGACGGCTAATCAATACAACTCGTAACAGTGTCTCAATATACGATTCGGGCTAATAAATACAACTCGTAACAGTGTCTTAATATACGATTCGGGCTAATAAATACAACTCGTAACAGTGTCTCAATATACGATTCGTGTTAATCAATACAACTCGTAACAGTGTCTCGATGAGACGGTTAATAAATACAACTCGTAACAGTGTCTCAATATACGATTCGGGCTAATAAATACAACTCGTAACAGTGTCTCAATATACGATTCGGGCTAATAAATACAACTCGTAACAGTGTCTCAATATACGATTCGTGTTAATAAATACAACTCGTAACAGTGTCTCGATGAGACGGTTAATAAATACAACTCGTAACAGTGTCTCAATATACGATTCGGGCTAATAAATACAACTCGTAACAGTGTCTCAATATACGATTCGTGTTAATCAATACAACTCGTAACAGTGTCTCGATGAGACGGTTAATAAATACAACTCGTAACAGTGTCTCAATATACGATTCGGGCTAATAAATACAACTCGTAACAGTGTCTCAATATACGATTCGGGCTAATAAATACAACTCGTAACAGTGTCTCAATATACGATTCGTGTTAATAAATACAACTCGTAACAGTGTCTCGATGAGACGGTTAATAAATACAACTCGTAACAGTGTCTCAATATACGATTCGGGCTAATAAATACAACTCGTAACAGTGTCTCAATATACGATTCGTGTTAATCAATACAACTCGTAACAGTGTCTCGATGAGACGGTTAATCAATACAACTCGTAACACTGTCTCAATGTACGATTCGGGTTAATCAATACAACTCGTAACACTGTCTCGATGAGACGGTTAATCAATGCAACTCGTACCTGTGCTACATCTACTCTGTATACTCGATCCGGGTATGTAGCTGCAAGAAAACGAGTTCACGTGTCAGTAACTTGCACTTTTTATTACAAGAAACGATAAATTGAAATAATTATATCGGATATAAACGCGGAAAATACAGAATTTACTTATGGAGAATTTCCCTAAGATGGGCCCCAAAATTGTATCCGCCGTGCTTTTTTAAGCTGGTTCAAACAGAAACAAACGAAGCAACAGACCATTTCTTCATTTATGTATGCACAACAAGCTACCGTTATTCAAAATGCTGGTTCGTTGCACCAACACAAAAGCTAACACAAAAACCCATCAATGTCCGGTCAATTTAGCCCAAAAAAAACAACGTGGAAAAAATTGCAACATGGGTAATTTTTGGTACTAATTATCAAAAACAATTAGGAATAACATATCCAAATTCGACCGGGAAAAGTTGGTCAAATGTTTGGGTTTGATGTCGAGTGCATGGCTCGGGGGTGAGATAGATGGCAAATCTTGAGGACGGAAAGCAGTACAAGTTCCTTTGGGTACTCACATCTGTAGTCTCTAAAGGATGGCACCGAAAAGAGAACAATCTACTTACTGTCTAAAAAGCACCATTCGTCCGATAACGGTGTCTTCTGCTGACAAATAAAATCATGTTTGTAAATGGCTATAACAATATCCTTAGTAAGTAGAAATCAACTAGGTCTATAGCAAATGCTACATTTCTATTGGCCAAGCTACTAATGGTCTATTAGTGATAGACCTTGTTTAGAAAATTTTGCTGAAGAAACATTACGGAGGTATTTCACGTGCTTCTAGCAGCACGACGTGTAACCACGATTTTCGTGTGATATAATAAGCAAGCAACACAAGGCCATGTGACGCTAACAGTAAATTTGAGATACTCGAGCTCAAAACATGTAATAACTTGGTCACGTGGTGCTCGAGTCAAAAACATGTAATAACTTGGTCACGTGATACCTTCATCTCCTCCTCTAACATGTAATAACTTGGTCACGTGATACCCTTATGCAATAACTTGGTCACGTTATACCCTCATGTAATAACTTAGTCACGTGATACTCGAGTCAAAAACATGCAATAACTTGGTCACGTGATACCTTCATCTCCTCCTCTAACATGTAATAACTTGGTCACGTGATACCCTTATGCAATAACTTGGTCACGTGATACCCTCATGTAATAACTTGGTCACGTGATACTCGAGTCAAAAACATGCAATAACTTGGTCACGTGATACCCTCACCTCCTCCTCTTCCTCCTCGCTGCTAAAGCGCTCGACCCAGGCCCTCATCTGCTCCAGGTCAGCATCAGGCTCGATTGTAGTTGTGGCTAATATTGTCGCTGTTACAAATAAAATATCATGAACATGCTGCGTCTCTGTTACAAATAAAACATGATTAACATGCTGCGTCTCTATTATAAATAAAATAACATGAACATGCTGCGTCTCTGTTACAAATAAAACATGATTAACATGCTGCGTCTCTATTACAAATAAAATATCATTAACATGCTGCGTCTCTATTACAAATAAAATAACATGAACATGCTGCGTCTCTATTACAAATAAAATATCATAACATGCTGCGTCTCTATTACAAATAAAATCTCATTACCATGCTGCGTCTCTGTTACAAATAAAACATGATTAACATGCTGCGTCTCTATTACAAATAAAATATCATTAACATGCTGCGTCTCTATTACAAATAAAATATCATGAACATGCTGCGTCTCTGTTACAAATAAAACATGATTAACATGCTGCGTCTCTATTATAAATAAATAACATGAACATGCTGCGTCTCTGTTACAAATAAAACATGATTAACATGCTGCGTCTCTATTACAAATAAAACATCATTAACATGCTGCGTCTCTATTACAAATAAAATATCATTAACATGCTGCGTCTCTATTACAAATAAAATAACATGAACATGCTGCGTCTCTGTTACAAATAAAACATGATTAACATGCTGCGTCTCTATTATAAATAAATAACATGAACATGCTGCGTCTCTGTTACAAATAAAACATGATTAACATGCTGCGTCTCTATTACAAATAAAATATCATTAACATGCTGCGTCTCTATTACAAATAAAATAACATGAACATGCTGCGTCTCTATTACAAATAAAATATCATTAACATGCTGCGTCTCTATTACAAATAAAATATCATTACCATGCTGCGTCTCTGTTACAAATAAAACATGATTAACATGCTGCGTCTCTATTACAAATAAAATATCATGAACATGCTGCGTCTCTGTTACAAATAAAATATCATTACCATGCTGCGTCTCTATTACAAATAAAATATCATTACCATGCTGCGTCTCTGTTACAAATAAAACATGATTAACATGCTGCGTCTCTATTACAAATAAAATATCATGAACATGCTGCGTCTCTGTTACAACTAAAATATCATTAACATGCTGCGTCTCTATTACAAATAAAATCTCATTAACATGCTGCGTCTCTGTTACAAATAAAATAACATGAACATGCTGCGTCTCTATTACAAATAAAATATCATTAACATGCTGCGTCTCTGTTACAAATAAAATATCATTAACATGCTGCGTCTCTATTACAAATAAATATCATGAACATGCTGCGTCTCTATTACAAATAAAATATCATGAACATGCTGCGTCTCTGTTACAAATAAAATATCATTAACATGCTGCGCCTCTATTACAAATAAAATATCATTAACATGCTGCGTCTCTGTTACAAATAAAATATCATTAACATGCTGCGTCTCTATTACAAATAAAATATCATTAACATGCTGCGTCTCTGTTACAAATAAAATATCATTAACATGCTGCGTCTCTATTACAAATAAAATATCATTAACATGCTGCGTCTCTATTACAAATAAATATCATTAACATGCTGCGTCTCTATTACAAATAAAATATCATTAACATGCTGCGTCTCTGTTACAAATAAAATATCATAACATGCTGCGTCTCTATTACAAATAAAATATCATGAACATGCTGCGTCTCTATTACAAATAAAATATCATTAACATGCTGCGTCTCTATTACAAATAAAATATCATGAACATGCTGCGTCTCTATTACAAATAAAATATCATTAACATGCTGCGTCTCTATTACAAATAAAATATCATGAACATGCTGCGTCTCTATTATAAATAAAACATGATTAATAGGCAGCGTATACCCGATGTACACGCGTTTGTATCTTGAATGTTCTAGCTTAACGTCCCTGCTTGCTGATGAAAGCAATCAAAAATATATTTAGCAATTCGTGGAACATTTTTGGTACAAAAGGGGGGTTGATTGAACGGTTGCGTGCCTGAAAAGTAGAGCTCAGATAGACCCTTATTTTCTAGACAAAAAATGAAAATTCACTGGGCCTCTCTGATATGTAACACATTTTCACCTTCAAAACTGACCTACCAGCTTCATTGAACCATGGAAACCAAGTCCAGAGGTCCTCGACCCCAACCATCCCTAATTTCGGATCAGAATACAGGTGACGTATAGGGAAAAGGGAGTGTGACAAACTTAAAATATTACTGGCGTTATTGTCACGCATTCTCACCTGATTCTCGAAGTTTTATGACGTCATAGCAATATTGTTCATAGTCTTTAAAACTTGCACAGAATATTTTCACTTTGACCGGTTCTGGACTGGGAATAGGTCTGCGTTAAACGATAGATAATGATAACAATTAATCATTATATTAAGAGAGCGAGAGACTGCTTAATAAAGAGCCCGTGTCAGCCTCTTAGTTATTGTTCTCTTGATATTAGAAGACGAAATACGTGTAGAAATCTCTATATCAGCATCTAAAAACAAAGTTTCATATTTGATTTACCAAACTCAATCGAGAACAACGGTCTATATTCTCTAAATCAACCGATGGAAATGGATGCTTTCTCCGACTTGATATGTTGCTATGCTATCAAAATTGCGGCTGACACAGGCTCTTAAATTGTTAAAAACAATTATATATATCTTCATGTTGTCACAGGGTACTCGCATTCAGAGAGGCTATAGCCTATATCTGCTATCTGCTTTCCTGCTATCAACATTATATATATGTTCATGTTGTCACAGGGTAGTCCCATTCAGAGAGGCTATAGCCTATATCTGCTATCTGCCTTCCTGCTATCAACATTATATATATCTTCATGTTGTCACAGGGTACTCCCATTCAGAGAGGCTATAGCCTATATCTGCTATCTGCCTTCCTGCTATCAACATTATATATATCTTCATGTTGTCACAGGGTACTCCCATTCAGAGAGGCTATAGCCTATATCTGCTATCTGCCTTCCTGCTATCAACATTATATATATCTTCATGTTGTCACAGGGTACTCCCATTCAGAGAGGCTATAGCCTATATCTGCTATCTGCTTTCCTGCTATCAACATTATATATATCTTCATGTTGTCACAGGGTAGTCCCATTCAGAGAGGCTATAGCCTATATCTGCTATCTGCTTTCCTGCTATCAACATTATATATATCTTCATGTTGTCACAGGGTAGTCCCATTCAGAGAGGCTATAGCCTATATCTGCTATCTGCCTTCCTGCTATCAACATTATATATATCTTCATGTTGTCACAGGGTACTCCCATTCAGAGAGGCTATAGCCTATATCTGCTATCTGCTTTCCTGCTATCAACATTATATATATCTTCATGTTGTCACAGGGTAGTCCCATTCAGAGAGGCTATAGCCTATATCTGCTATCTGCCTTCCTGCTATCAACATTATATATATCTTCATGTTGTCACAGGGTACTCCCATTCAGAGAGGCTATAGCCTATATCTGCTATCTGCCTTCCTGCTATCAACATTATATATATCTTCATGTTGTCACAGGGTACTCCCATTCAGAGAGGCTATAGCCTATATCTGCTATCTGCCTTCCTGCTATCAACATTATATATATCTTCATGTTGTCACAGGGTACTCCCATTCAGAGAGGCTATAGCCTATATCTGCTATCTGCTTTCCTGCTATCAACATTATATATATCTTCATGTTGTCACAGGGTAGTCCCATTCAGAGAGGCTATAGCCTATATCTGCTATCTGCTTTCCTGCTATCAACATTATATATATCTTCATGTTGTCACAGGGTAGTCCCATTCAGAGAGGCTATAGCCTATATCTGCTATCTGCCTTCCTGCTATCAACATTATATATATCTTCATGTTGTGACAGGGTACTCCCATTCAGAGAGGCTATAGCCTATATCTGCTATCTGCTTTCCTGCTATCAACATTATATATATGTTCATGTTGTCACAGGGTACTCCCATTCAGAGAGGCTATAGCCTATATCTGCTATCTGCCTTCCTGCTATCAACATTATATATATCTTCATGTTGTGACAGGGTACTCCCATTCAGAGAGGCTATAGCCTATATCTGCTATCTGCCTTCCTGCTATCAACATTATATATATCTTCATGTTGTGACAGGGTACTCCCATTCAGAGAGGCTATAGCCTATATCTGCTATCTGCCTTCCTGCTATCAACATTATATATATCTTCATGTTGTCACAGGGTACTCCCATTCAGAGAGGCTATAGCCTATATCTGCTATCTGCCTTCCTGCTATCAACATTATATATATGTTCATGTTGTCACAGGGTACTCCCATTCAGAGAGGCTATAGCCTATATCTGCTATCTGCCTTCCTGCTATCAACATTATATATATGTTCATGTTGTCACAGGGTACTCCCATTCAGAGAGGCTATAGCCTATATCTGCTATCTGCCTTCCTGCTATCAACATTATATATATCTTCATGTTGTGACAGGGTACTCCCATTCAGAGAGGCTATAGCCTATATCTGCTATCTGCCTTCCTGCTATCAACATTATATATATCTTCATGTTGTCACAGGGTACTCCCATTCAGAGAGGCTATAGCCTATATCTGCTATCTGCCTTCCTGCTATCAACATTATATATATCTTCATGTTGTGACAGGGTACTCCCATTCAGAGAGGCTATAGCCTATATCTGCTATCTGCCTTCCTGCTATCAACATTATATATATCTTCATGTTGTCACAGGGTACTCCCATTCAGAGAGGCTATAGCCTATATCTGCTATCTGCCTTCCTGCTATCAACATTATATATATCTTCATGTTGTCACAGGGTACTCCCATTCAGAGAGGCTATAGCCTATATCTGCTATCTGCCTTCCTGCTATCAACATTATATATATCTTCATGTTGTCACAGGGTACTCCCATTCAGAGAGGCTATAGCCTATATCTGCTATCTGCCTTCCTGCTATCAACATTATATATATGTTCATGTTGTCACAGGGTACTCCCATTCAGAGAGGCTATAGCCTATATCTGCTATCTGCCTTCCTGCTATCAACATTATATATATGTTCATGTTGTCACAGGGTACTCCCATTCAGAGAGGCTATAGCCTATATCTGCTATCTGCCTTCCTGCTATCAACATTATATATATGTTCATGTTGTGACAGGGTACTCCCATTCAGAGAGGCTATAGCCTATATCTGCTATCTGCCTTCCTGCTATCAACATTATATATATCTTCATGTTGTCACAGGGTACTCCCATTCAGAGAGGCTATAGCCTATATCTGCTATCTGCCTTCCTGCTATCAACATTATATATATGTTCATGTTGTGACAGGGTACTCCCATTCAAGAGGCTATAGCCTATATCTGCTATCTGCCTTCCTGCTATCAACATTATATATATGTTCATGTTGTGACAGGGTACTCCCATTCAGAGAGGCTATAGCCTATATCTGCTATCTGCCTTCCTGCTATCAACATTATATATATGTTCATGTTGTGACAGGGTACTCCCATTCAGAGAGGCTATAGCCTATATCTGCTATCTGCTTTCCTGCTATCAACATTATATATATCTTCATGTTGTCACAGGGTACTCCCATTCAGAGAGGCTATAGCCTATATCTGCTATCTGCCTTCCTGCTATCAACATTATATATATCTTCATGTTGTCACAGGGTACTCCCATTCAGAGAGGCTATAGCCTATATCTGCTATCTGCCTTCCTGCTATCAACATTATATATATCTTCATGTTGTGACAGGGTACTCCCATTCAGAGAGGCTATAGCCTATATCTGCTATCTGCCTTCCTGCTATCAACATTATATATATCTTCATGTTGTCACAGGGTACTCCCATTCAGAGAGGCTATAGCCTATATCTGCTATCTGCCTTCCTGCTATCAACATTATATATATGTTCATGTTGTCACAGGGTACTCCCATTCAGAGAGGCTATAGCCTATATCTGCTATCTGCCTTCCTGCTATCAACATTATATATATGTTCATGTTGTGACAGGGTACTCCCATTCAAAGAGGCTATAGCCTATATCTGCTATCTGCCTTCCTGCTATCAACATTATATATATGTTCATGTTGTGACAGGGTACTCCCATTCAGAGAGGCTATAGCCTATATCTGCTATCTGCCTTCCTGCTATCAACATTATATATATCTTCATGTTGTCACAGGGTACTCCCATTCAGAGAGGCTATAGCCTATATCTGCTATCTGCCTTCCTGCTATCAACATTATATATATCTTCATGTTGTCACAGGGTACTCCCATTCAGAGAGGCTATAGCCTATATCTGCTATCTGCCTTCCTGCTATCAACATTATATATATGTTCATGTTGTGACAGGGTACTCCCATTCAAAGAGGCTATAGCCTATATCTGCTATCTGCCTTCCTGCTATCAACATTATATATATGTTCATGTTGTGACAGGGTACTCCCATTCAGAGAGGCTATAGCCTATATCTGCTATCTGCCTTCCTGCTATCAACATTATATATATGTTCATGTTGTGACAGGGTACTCCCATTCAGAGAGGCTATAGCCTATATCTGCTATCTGCTTTCCTGCTATCAACATTATATATATCTTCATGTTGTCACAGGGTACTCCCATTCAGAGAGGCTATAGCCTATATCTGCTATCTGCCTTCCTGCTATCAACATTATATATATCTTCATGTTGTCACAGGGTACTCCCATTCAGAGAGGCTATAGCCTATATCTGCTATCTGCCTTCCTGCTATCAACAGGAGCCCTGGTAACAAAATGACAACAAATGGAAATGAAATCTCGGAACGCACCAACATTTCGCCGTTGTCTTTGTAAGTTGAATACTTACTCGGAACTTTCAGTTGATCCCATTGTCCGCCTCTGTGAAATACAAATGGCTATGAAAATATATTTTTACTTCTTCTTCTGTTTTAACTGGCACGTTTTATGAAGAGATGGTAGGTATTGCGTGAAATTTAATGTTAAACATACTAGGGTTAACAAGAGCACATCCTAAATCCTAGATAGTAAAGCAGCAATGTTGAATGATTTCCGATACGGACCGGCGTTAATAGCTCTTAATGGAAAGGTAAAATGGTTAAAATGGTTCTCCGCCACAAACACTAATCCAACATGAATATAGTCACTTTCAATCGCCCGTAATTTGGGAACATTGTTATCAAAACTCCTTCGTTTACTTATTTTGACGTCCTTTTGGTGCCAAATCAGTTCAACATTTGATTCATTCAGGGTAAATAATTAAAAATCCATAATACGACTTTTTTTTCTGTAATTCAGTTGATAGAATCCTAAAGTATATTTTTAAAACCTCAAATGACGCGTCAACTGTTTTTCTAGGCTTCAATAGTTCATTCTTCTGTATTGCCCGCCACTCATTTTCTGTATTTTAATTAACTTTAGACGCTTTTTCTAGCACTTAAATTTTAGGTCAAATTTTCACCTTCGCGAAGCTCCTGACCTCGCACGATTTAAGATATCGGCGTCAAATTGTCTGTGCCGTTAGGGGCCGACCATTTAACTCTTGAGGGGGGGCTTTTTTGAAAAAAAATTTCCTGCACGGAACGAAGGGCCGAAAAAAGTTTCCTGCACAGCAAAATGGTGACTAAAACCCTCTTTTCTTATTGGAAAAAAATTCTCACCGCATAACAGAGGTATAAAAAAAAATCTTGCACTGACAAAAAAGCCCCCCCCCCCCCCCCCCCCCTCAAAAGTTAAATGGTCGGCCCCTTAGAAGATGATAACACCTAAAAAACCGTGTGAGGAAATTCTTATTTTTTACTTGAAAAAATTTTTATGATAAATTTTGTGGCAGCAAACTTTAAGAAATGCGACTTTCAACTTTGCGATCTAATATTTTCGTAAATATGCAAAATATCAAAAATCGCTCACACGGTTTTGCAAGATTAAAATCCGACAAAGTGTGAAAGTTTGCAACAAATCGCTAATGGTCTGGAGCGTCTCAAGTAAAC
Source organism: Scolanthus callimorphus (assembly GCA_033964015.1). Taxonomy (NCBI): domain Eukaryota; kingdom Metazoa; phylum Cnidaria; class Anthozoa; order Actiniaria; family Edwardsiidae; genus Scolanthus; species Scolanthus callimorphus. The sequence continues at coordinate 33,247,067 of CM066912.1, read as the reverse complement.
AAGGTAGTTTTTAGTTCGGGGACGATAAGATATAAGAAAAAGTCAAACTTCGCTAAAATGAACAACTTCATTAGATAGAACAATCTTTAGCTTTAAAACGATATATAACTGATAATCATAGCATAAATTGCGACGTGACGAGAATTTTTTCCGCAAGCATGTCGTTTTCCCTGACTGAGACCTTAAGACAACTATGCGCAAAGGATTCTGGTTGGGGATGTTCTTTTCACATCTTTTAAGGTTTAACATACCTTCACTTTTTGAATCACGTCTACTTGGTTTCTACGGGATATTCTAATTTTGGACGGGAGTAAACGGCACGGTTCTGTGAAAAAAATTTGATTGTTTTACAATCGTCGAAGAATTTAGGCAAGAACATAAACGCTGCAAAATCGTGAACACTACAAAATAAACTCGAAACAAAGATACACTACTCGAAACAATGCTACCCTTGATTTAATCATGGGGTGAAGCTCTGTAGATAACATCGGCTATCTTGTTGCCATCATCTGATGATTCAACTATTCAACTATGTACAAAATGAGCAATGGTAACCTTATCATCTGATGATTCAACTATGTACAAAATGAGCAATGGTAACCTTATCATCTGATGATTCACCTATGTACAAAATGAGCAATGGTAACCTTATCATCTGATGATTCAACTATGTACAAAATGAGCAATGGTAACCTTATCATCTGATGATTCAACTATGTACAAAATGAGCAATGGTAACCTTATCATCTGATGATTCAACTATGTACAAAATGAGCAATGGTAACCTTTCCGTCACATGACCTATACTGCGTGGCAACAAGCAAGTATGGAGAAAAGAGACGGTCGTTTGTGAAAAAACAAATGATTATTGAGCTTTCATGTTTACAATAGTCCCGAGCCACCTTAACCCACCTCCATCCACTTGCATGGGTATAGACTTGGCAGTGATCATGAGAGCTTCTCGACATTGCGCAAGTCGTGCGCCATGACCGCCTACACGTGTCGTGGCCTGCAATATAAAAATTGTATTTGGAGAGTGCCTATCGACTATGATGCAATGCGGCCGACTGTATTTATAAACAATGGAGACTGTGTCTGTCTATAATACAACGGAGACTGTGTGTTTATAAACAATGGAGACTGTGTGTTTATAAACAATGGAGACTGTGTGTTTATAAACAATGGAGACTGTGTGTTTATAAACAATGGAGACTGTGTGTTTATAAACAATGGAGACTGTGTGTTTATAAACAATGAAGACTGTGTGTTTATAAACAATGGAGACTGTGTGTTTATAAACAATGGAGACTGTGTGTTTATTTATCAGCACATCGATAGCACAAAAACCCCTGAAAAGCATTACTTTTGCGTATTTTTTACGAGCTCAACACATCATATTTCGCTCAGATGACGGATATCGCAGGATATCTGTCATATACAGAAGACAGCTATTAGAGTTCCAATGACCATATTTGGGCAGTGCATCGATGTGCTGAATAATAATATGCAATGTTTCAAACAATTATCAAGCATATGTCAAGTTATCTTCTTAGGAATAACGCTCGCGTTATGGTCAGTAAATTTTGTGGACCGATAGGTGAGGGCCTGTCACGGTGTGATACAAAACCCTAACAGTCTAGTGGGTAGAGGGGGTTCACAAGCATCCCCGGAACTATCGAAACATACATGTTTAGAATTCTTAGGTTTTGGATGGCTCGTGAGCCCCCTTCACCGACTAGACTTTCAGTCCTACACCTTCCTTGCCCAAATTTATGCATGAGGGTAGACACTCTAATCAGTACTTACAATGGTAGCTGAGGTCAGACCTAAAACCTCTATATAGCCATCATCACTTCTCTGAGGGAGAAATTCCTAAGAAAAGCAATTAAAGTTAGTTGCAGAATGTAGAAATTTATCTAAACAATACTGGGGACGACTTCATAGCATGACTTTATAGACTCAAATAAAATACCAACAGGAAGTTCTTGCAGGGACACACATGAGTGTCCACTATCTCCGTTCGAGCGGCACGATTTAAACACCAAAAGATGACATGACCAACAAACAAGAATCGAATTACGCGATATCAATCGTGATTTCATCGGGAAGCCCTCTACCATTATACATGTAGCACATCCAAATCAAGGGGTATTTTAAGACGAATGTTAACAAGAGAGGTGAAAGGAGATCGCTTATGGACTACATACCACGTGCAACTTGGTGACAAATGGTAACACCCCAAGAGAGGTGAAGGAGACCGCTTATGGACTACATACCACGTGCAACTTGGTGACAAATGGTAACACCCCAAGAGAGGTGAAAGGAGATCGCTTATGGACTACATACCACGTGCAACTTGGTGACCCTTAGCTAAGTTTCAAGTTTCACGTTTAATATTTCGCCACATACATACAATTTACATTATAATTAACAATACAAATATCACAAGTTCTCCTCATAAGTAATTACACAATAAATAACAGGTTAAAATCAGAAAGGTAGTCACGACGGATTCGTTAACAACTCAAGAAGTTTACAAAATTTGATTTTAAGGTTTATGTAAAAAGAAAGCAACTAGACGTCCAAATATTATAAATCAGAGGCAGGAACTTACATTATCTCTACTCGGATTTCCCCAAGGTGAAGTGCCAGCACTGTACCTGTTAAACAAATTAAACACATTAGATACCTAGAACCAATGCGTATAGATATTAGGTGAGGTGCCAGCACTGTACATGTTATCCACCAATCCAATGCGTGACGTACGTGCGTGCCATGTATCGTGACAGCGTACGTCAAGGGTTATCCACCAGTCCAAATGTATGACGCACGTGCGTGACATGTATCGTGACAGCGTACATTTAATTATCCACCAGTCCAAATGTGACGTACGTGCGTGACATGTATCGTGACAGCGTACATTTAAAGATTATCCACCAGTCCAAACGTGTGACGCACGTGCGTGACATGTATCGTGACAGCGTACATGTAAAGATTATCCACCAGTCCAAACGTGTGACGCACGTGCGTGACATGTATCGTGACAGCGTACATGTAAAGATTATCCACCAGTCCAAACGTGTGACGCACGTGCGTGACATGTATCGTGACAGCGTACATTTAAAGATTATCCACCAGTCCAAACGTGTGACGTACGTGCGTTTGTTTGCAAGTAATTTGTTTCCATTTGTTGACGAGTTAGCCATGACGTCTCCTTTATCCGAGCGACATACGAGTCGCATGCGTTGGCCAATGAAATGAGTCCGGCCGGGGGTTGCAGCAATAAGTTGGTCTAGTTATAATCCGTACTGGGTTCAAAACTTTTTAATAACTACTAATACGTTGTAAAGTTCATCGAATCTATCACTCGAACATATCAAACAATCAAAACCGACTTCTTTGCAGAATCGTACTTATATAATGTCAAGAACATCAAGCCATTCAATAATCAAGCCAACCAATGAATCGACCCAAAATGATAATCGCAAATATGTAGCTGACTGCATGAAAACCCGACTGTAAATTATGTCTCCATGTCTCTCCTCTTCATTTGTTAGAATCACAAACCCATGTACAGCTTCTTGTATAAGGTGCTAATAAATAATCATTGATTGATTCACTCTCATAGTGGGGATGGGGGGGGGGGGCTTCTCGCATAAGGTGCTAATAAATAATCGTGGATTGATTGATTGATTGATTCACTCTCATAGTGGGGATGGGGGGGCTTCTTGTATAAGGTGCTAATAAATAATCATTGATTGATTGATTGATTCACTCTCATAGTGGGGATGGGGGTGCAACTCCCACAGCCCCTCCCCTAGACTGTCAATTAGTATCACAATGTATAGCTTCTTGTATAAGGTGCTAATAAATAATGATTGATTGATACCCCTCCCCTAGATCAGCCCCTGTTTTTCGTTCATGCAATATTTTCTGCGCATTAAATCACTGGGAAAGCAGAGTGGTGCAGACCATGAAGTTCCAGACTTACTTGGAGATATTTAAAAAGAGGAGACACATTGGTTTCATGTCCTGCAGTTTATCTGTTATATTTACACCATCGCACTACATTAAAAAGAGAAGAAGAGAAGATTATAGAAGAGAAATCGGAGGGTGGAGTGACGTGTGGTGGGATGTATGTTTTGGGAGGAGAGTGGTTCAGAGACCCATCTGAAGACAACTGGTCTTGTTTAGGTCCGAGAAACGCCGAGGCAAAATAACATAGACCACAATACCAGAGTGGTGGCACATGGATGTGTCTTACCTCTAATGTAGTGTGCTTGTAGAAATCTTTTGCTTTTCCTTGCAATAACGTCGCACTCCCGGCCTTAAAGGAACAACACCATGAGAACTAAAATTGATATAATACCAATGATACTTGTTACTCTAGCTTGAGTCCGAGCAAATTTAAGGTTACTGAGAACCTTCGCGCGCCTCCTCGGAAAAAAATCATACAACTCCTTAGTTTAACCAAAACATGTCAACCTATATATCGTTGGAAAGCTTATAGAATGGACTAGCGGGCTATGGCAAAAAGAGATCATTTTTTAACAAATATAATTTTTTTAAAGGTTTTATTAAAATGTAGGTGTGACACTTTCAAGAGCTACCCCTGCAGGACACACGGGCTTTGAGAAAGACCTTTAAGGATTAAAACAATGTGTTTCTTGGAGTCAAGGTCAAGCAGTTCTGCAACGATAGCTCTTGAAAATGTCACACTCAATTTTTTTATAAACCTTCAAAAACATTATATTTATTAAAATGTTACTTCTTTTTGTCATAGCCCGCTAGTCCATTCTATAAGCTTTCCAACGATATATAGGTTGACATGTTTTGGTTAAACTAAGGACGAGTATGATTTTTTTTTCCGAGGACGTGCGCGAAGGTTCTCAGTAACCTTAATGGAGTGGAATGGTTATGAATAGTTGGGAAGCCCGGCAAACTTCAAAGGGTCAACACAATAGCGTGGGCTGGATGTTGAGAGGGGCCATCACGTGATATTGACCCTGCACAATATTTTGTTTAATGTTCATTAATATGCATTTGTGGTTAAACATTGAATTTTATTGGCTGAATTTTGGTACTTATGAAGCGTGACCCTGTACAAACAAAAGGATTCCTCTGAAAAATTGAACAAAGAGATAGTGCAATAACACGGTGTCAGATTTCCTAACCATTTCTCTCTATAAACTATGGTCCGAGGCAGGGAAATAAATCAAAAGAAATTGCATCGACATCGAAATTTAATTTATTTATTTTGTTTTATTCCCCTGACCCTCGTATTCAGCCTCGTACTCGTTTTAATATATCAAAAGTGGACTACTGAGCATTAGCAAAAATAGGAATACCAATGAAGGGTATATTTTACGAGTAGGAAGGACTAGGCGTTATACACCTAATTCGACAGAGTTTGACGCGTTCTTTCTATCTAAAAAACCTCAGCCGGTTTTTTAGTTGTGATCATTTTCTAACGACACAGAAAATTTGAGGCCGATATCTTAAATCGCGCGGGGTCAGGAGCTTCGCGAAGGTGAAAATTTGACCTAAAATTAAAGTGCTAGAAAAAGCGTGTAAAGTTAATTAAATTACAGAAAATGAGTTTCGGGCAATACAAAAGAATAGGCAATGGAAGCCTAGGAAAACAGTTGACGCGTCATTTGATGTTTTAGAAAAATACTTTAGGACTGTATCAAATGAATTTCGGAAAAAAAGTCATTTTATGAATTTTTACATTTTTACCTTTCACGAGACCTTCAGATGAAAATAATAATAATTTAAAAACATACCAAACATTTGACCTTTTTCTGTAAACAGGTCTGGATCCGAGCCTGCACTAATAAACTTTCTCAAACAAAACAAAAAATGTAGAAGAAAGAATGTCGACAACCGCAAAGTATGGCTAGTGTGACGTCAGGTATGCGCAGATACAGAATACGCGTCTCACATGGATAAGAGTTGCGGGTTGGGTGACCAGTCTGCACGAAGGCGTAGGGTTGGAACAGCAAGTGGCGGCGGTGATAATATTTTGGGGCGTCGTTGCTACCGGTTCTATTTGTGGTCGCTAAATATATTATCACTAGCTGATGCCCGTGAAAAATTCACGGATTGAAGGGCGAAATTTATTTTACTTATAGTACTCTCTTTAAAAAAACGGAAAAAGAAAAAAAATCACAACGGAAATCATAATGGGGTGGAGGGCATGACTTCCCTAAATATTTTTTCGTAAATTCCAGGGATAAGACCCTGAGTTCCCTAAATATTTTTTTCGTAAATTCCAGGGATAAGAAAGCAAGGTAAAGTAAACTTGTTCTATAAGAGTTTCTTAAATGACTTAATTCTGAATTCATGACGCGCGCTCTCAAACCTCAGGCAGAGCAGTGATGTACGTTTGTTCAAACTTGAATGAATTTTTTTCTCAGCTCAAAATTATCCCTGATCATAACTGTAAGTAATCTGTAATAGAAACATTTAGGTTTGGATATCTATGGTGCTTTCGGCTGTGCGAAATAAGTTCTTTTTTTAGTTTCTGTGGGAGATTTCAACATGGCGGCGATGGCGGCTTTGTCCCTCGCTTAAAATGTGTCCCCCTGTCTTGTCCGCCTGCCTTTGTAAACAATTGTCCGGCGTTAAGGAGAGGTGGGGTTCGATTCCCCAGCGACGGTGGCGAGCTGGTGCTCCCTGTACCTGAGGCTCACTCCTTCGGGGGTGCACATCCAAAACATAAAAAACTAGCACTAGCTCCGATCCCGGGTTGGCAAGGGTCCACCCTTGTACACCACTTTATGCGCTGTGTCGTAATAGACACTTCATCCGGGGTACCGTGTCGATAACGATAAAGATAATCATTAATTAAACATGAGTGTCTTTATCGTAGTCATACACACGGCACGTTCGCCCATTGGTCACAGAACTTATGAATAACTCATGAAATTTAGAAGTATGCATATATGATAGGACAAATTAAATGAAAATTAAATGACAACTTACCTTTCCATAAAAGAACAAATTCTTCATTCTGCTGTTGAATTTCTCAGGATGTGACTCTAAGAAACGTTTGATCTAATTAATATATTAGCCCTAATCCCACGTGATGTGGTCTAAAATCAAATAGTTATTCGTTCCCTTGGCAAGTGTACTCATTTGATGACCGGACGATAGCAAATGTATGAATGAGTTTAATGTGCAACATCGCGGACGCTCAGGAATTCAAAAAGGTTTGAATCCACCTACCTCTGGTTTCGTGGAATTCCAAAACAACCTCTGCGTCAAAGCCAAGACTGAAATAATTATTCATTACATTAAGAGGGAGCTGCAAAAAAGAGACGCAAACACAGTATAAGCACAAAGGGTTCTCACTGACACAATCAAACGCCCTCGCGTAAAACTTCGAATAAATATCCGACAGCATATATTTTTATAAGAAACGATTTAGAAATACATGAAACAAGAAAGTGTCAGTCCTTTCTTTGATGAACGTCCGCGAAAACGACGTGAGTGAAACAAGCGCGTAATCGCGCCTTCGATATTCGCTCGTGCTTTCGGTACTTCAAGCCATCGGCACTCATATTTTCACGCGCTCGTTTTCGCGGACGTTCGCCAAAGAAGAGACTGAAAAAGGGATAGAAACCGACGTTTCACTGCACCTAGCGCCATTATCAAGGTTAAACATAATTAACGATAAAATGTGGTATGCGAAAAGTTGAAACGATTTGTATAATAATAGTACCAAGCTAATTACTCGGAAACTATGCTTACACTTTAGCACGAAGAGAATCAGACTGTACATTCAGTGCTAGGTTAAGATCTTGAAGACACAGCATTTCATTAACAAGGCTGCATATATTTTTCAAATTCTTCTTGGCGTAAACATTATACCATTCAATATTTAACATACATGTGAAAAACAAACTGGTAGAGGCAAATAAGTGTCTTTTTGTACTCAGGTCGTTAGGAAAAAAGGGCTAAACCAAGCGGAGTTAGACCGCTTCTTTGGCGCTACTACAATACCAAAGCTAGCTTATGTCCTGACAGTTTACTAATACGGCTCTGATGAAGCGAGTTTCAATGTAATCCAGTTATTTCTAGACCGCTGCCACAAACGTAAAGACTAAGAGACCTTGTTCTGAGCACTGATCACAAACTGTTTAACAAAATCAAAACCACCCACTCCTTCCTCTGTACAGCCTTCTCCCTAAAATAAAGACATCTCGCACACTCCGCAATCAAACTGTTACACGCAAAAAAAGAAACACAGAACGGTATATGGGCGCATTCGCAAACAGGCTTTCATTTAGATACAATATAGGTGTGTAGTTACCAGCTGATTATTATTTATTTCTTCCCTATTGTATTTCATTGTATTATTATTCTTACTTGTATTCCTGGTATGTAGCTTTACCAGCCGAATAAAGACATCATTATCATTATTTATTATACCATGTTACAAGAACGGTATTTTTGATAATTCCTAACGCGGTAACGGAAATAGAATATTCCCAATATAAAACGGCGTCCCTGGTTTGTGATTGGTTGTATGTTATGTTGCATGGTATATAAATGTGATATTGTACCCTTGCTTCGCCTTCCTCGCTATCAGCGCTTCCATTTGGAGTCACTTCCAGATTCCACCTGCAAAGGTTGGTCATCAGAAACAAGCTTGGAAAGTGAGGAGTGTTATCGGCAAATGGCGTCATACACCGTACATCATGGAAATTAAAATAAAATAACACATGCGCCCATCATGACGGGAACTTTAACCCACGTGCCTTGTTAACTATCTATTGATTCATAGAAAACTCGAACTTTATTAAATACCAAAACAAACCATATATCCTGGAACTCACTACCTGATACTTTTAGAACTGAGCCATTTCTAGCATCCTTCAAGAAAAGAGTTGTACTGTTTGAATTGCAATCTTATTAATAATAATAATAATAATAATAATCTTTATTTCTTAAGATAAACAGTACATATCCTAAGTTACAAAATTGAAATAATATCTATCTAAATTACACTATATACACGATTAAAAATATACAAAATTTAAAAACTATTCCTATATACCATATTTAAAATAATCCTATTACTAAAAGCATTCTTGAATCTGTCAGTTTGAATCTTAGGGCGTATAGTTGATTTTTTTCTTAATTGATATTTGGTGTCTTTTGTCTTAGGTAAAATTGAAAACAGGGGACATTCTGGGTCATTCGATCTTCTTGCGTATAGTTTCTTATCAGCCTTTTCTAAAAGATCTCTTATCTTTATTATTCGTATGTGTAATTAGTGTGCTCGGAGATTTTAGCTTTCCAGCGTGAGCTATGGAAGCAGAAAACTGGAAGCAGAAAACTGGAAGCAGAAAACTGCAGGAAAACGAAGCATCGATCTTTGTCTTGATACCCTTCCATCCGCCATCTTGAAAATATGCTAATTAGTGCAGTTACGGTTATGGAAGTAGCGGTCCCCATGACATATGTGGCTACCCGCATTGCATGCCGGGTAGTCACCAAAAAATGGTCTAATCCGTTCACAGAGATGGGAGGCGAGTGGATTAGACAATTTTTGGCCCAGAGGTGAGAGGCGAACGGGTTAGACCATTTTTGGCCCAGAGGTGAGAGGCGAGTGGATTAGACAATTTTTGGCACAGAGATGAAAGGCGAGTGGATTAGACCATTTTTTGGCCCAGAGGTGAGAGGGGAACGGATTAGACTTTTTTTTTGGCCCAGAGGTGAGAGGTGAGTGGATTAGACCATTTTTGGCACAGAGGTGAGAGGAGAACGGATTAGACCATTTTTTGCAGGGAGGTGAGTGGATTAGACCATTTTTGGCCCAGAGGTGAGAGGGGAACGGACTAGACCATTTTTTGGCCCAGAGGTGAGAGGGGAACGGATTAGACCATTTTTTGGCACCGAGGTGAGAGGAGAACGGATTAGACCATTTTTTGCAGGGAGGTGAGTGGATTAGACCATTTTTGGCACAGAGGTGAGAGGGGAACGGATTAGACCATTGGCCACCTGTGCTTTTTCTGCATTATATCGCATTACGTCTCCAATTTATATATCTACCTTACAAAAATCACACATCATATATCTGACACCACAAATCACATATACGGACACAATACACACACAACACATCATATACTGTAACATACACCAGACATCGTCCATCAGATACCATACATGGCGAAAACATTATATACCATATACCATGTATTCTATATTATATATATTCACCATACAAACCTGTCAAGCTGTACAACTGTGCCTTCTTCGACGTGTGTCAAAATTTTGGACAACGGCTCATCTGCATAGCCCTAAGAGAGACACGAACGTTATAATCAAGGCAACCTAGGATTAGGCATATCTATAGAATATTTATCTTTATAATATAGCTACGATATAACGTGCACTCATTTTTCGCTCAAACAAAGTAGAGCAACAGTGGTAAGTGATAATATGCTAACATTTAACATCTTGAGTCTTGCAAAAACATTATTTTCAAAATATGTTCAATTGTTTATTCTGCGAATATTCCGCAGCTTGGCACTAAAGCAATGTATGTTTGTTACACGTTTCAACTCACTTATATGTTTCTGCTAATGTATGTTACCCCATCAATAACTAATGTCTGTTACCCCATTAACCAATGTCTGTTATAACAATAACAATAACAATAACAATAACAATAACAATAACAATAACAATAACAATAACAATAACAATAACAATAACAATAACAATAACAATAACAATAACAATAACATAACAATAAAAATAACAATACATATTGCTCGTGCATTCAAGAGTATGTTCAGTCAGTAGTCAGTGTTCATAGCTAGGGACTATGACAATAGTCAATCGAAAACATTTAGATAATTACCATCGAGTGTTATAGGGATTTTTATCGAATTTTTGTTGAAGACTTGTGTTATAATATATTAGTTTATTTCTTAGAATTAGCAATTTAGAGTTTTAATCTCCACGTGGTTGGCTACGGCTTGCGCCGCATAACTATCGTGATTAGGATAGGCATACATACGTTTTCACTGCCATATAATAATAATAATAATAATAATAATATAATAATAATAATAATAATAATAATAATAATAATAATAATAATAATAATAATAATAATAATAATAATAATAATATTTTTTTTAATAACAATAGTCCATATAATAACATAATATGATAACAATATACAAAGGATTACACATATCTAACAGTCACAAAATGTCCAAATTGGTCGGTCTTATACTTGGTACTTGGTGTAGGCGTAAGATTACCCCATTAACTAATGTGTTACCCAAGTTGTCAAAAAACTGACCCTTACATGTAAAGATAAAATAGAGTAATATGTAGTAACATTAACACCAAAGAGGTATGTTACCCCATTAACCAGCTACTTACCCCTCCCCAGTTAAGTACTCTTGACAGGTCGTTTCCAGTCCCTAGCGGTAAAATTGCCACAGGAGGTCGTGGGTTGAATTTGAGTTTGTCGAGCTCAGATAGTATCCAGCCAACCTGGCGAAGGAAAACGAAACAACCATGTCACGTGCTTTCCTGGCTGTATGCTTCATTTTCATCAAAGATGAGTAAATAACGGTAGAGTTATGTATAGAAATTACAACAGGTTTCGGCCCTCTTTCTTGGTGTTGCAAGGCACCAGAGGCATACAGACAATAGAAGACAAAAGACCATAGAACGAAACAATAAGATGAAATACAATAGCTCCAATCCAAAATACAATACATCTTGCAACACGAGAAAGACCCCAGGTTTCACTGTCTGCATAACCGCAAAACATATTTTTGTTTCCGGCAATCAAATTTCTCAACAGCCTAGAGCTTTTTTGTGAAACATCTAAAATGTTTTTTTGTGATTTCACGCAGGCTTTCAGAGGTTCCTTGGACAAATGTGACCCTGCATGGGAAAACGTATCATAACGATAGATCGTTAGATGGCCGTTTTCTAACGATCACCTAACGACCCCTTCGTTTCGTTAAACAATCTAGTTTTCGACCATTAAATGTAAAAGAAAAGCTTTTCTCCTTCTAAAAAGGGGAGTCACAGGCACCACAGGACCCCCCCCCCCCCTCCTAGCTACGCCCCCCACCCCCCACCCCAGCTACGCCCGTCTACTTACTGTTCCGTCTCCGCCACACGCTAAAATCCGCAGGTTGGGCACTTTACGATACAACTCCAGTCTGAAACAGAATGTGTATCAGACACTGTGAGTTTGCATTTCATTTCATGATAAGGGAGTTATAATGAATTCATTTGTGACCTCACCCTTCTCTTGGTCCTTCGCGGCTCAAATCGAATACCTTTGAAAGAAAGCATGCTAACTGATATGTATGGGACCAGGAATTTTTAATGCATTGAATAATTGGGAATAAGCGCTATTCTCACTGAAACTGTTTGAAACATTTGAAGTTTTATAACCATGGCAAAAGTTGAAATATATTTTCATTTCGGAATCTGAGTCTCCCAAAACAGCAGAAAAAAATGTTAAAGAAATTCACAGGTGTTCACTGACGGTTCTAGTGTCCTGACTGTAATCTATGGCAAACTGTGTGCGTTGTTCTTAATAATCAGAGACCGTCATTGATTGGCTGTGTTGGGGTTCCTGTTGTACCTGTCTTGGGTTGAGTAACCACTGGAATTTGTGCATAATCCGAGCTCCCTGCAACAGCAAGAGAAATCAGCTTGATACATGTATCGTGTTTGTTAAATACACTCGGGAACAGCAAGAGAAATCAGCTTGATACATGTATCATGTTTGTTACATACACTCGGAAACAGCAAGAGAAATCAGCTTGATACATGTATCGTGTTTGTTAAATACACTCGGGAACAGCAAGAGAAATCAGCTTGATACATGTATCATGTTTGTTACATACACTCGGAAACAGCAAGAGAAATCAGCTTGATATACATGTATCATGTTTGTTACATACATTCGGGAACAGCAAGTGAAATCAGTTTGATACATATATCATGTTTGTTAAATACACTCGGGAACAGCAAGTGAAATCAGTTTGATACATATATCACGTTTGTTACATACACTCGGAAACAGCAAGAGAAATCAGCTTGATACAAAGGCAGCATTTTAATCAAAAACGAAAATAACTTGATGGGTATCTTTTAGGGTAAAAATCATTTGAGCCACACCCTTTTGGAATGTTTTAGGGATGAAACTGAAAATTCCCGACGATCATCCCCGACCAAAAAATACGGAAGTCCCCCCACCCCCAAGAAATACATGTATTATGGTTGTTAAATATGGGAGTCCCCCCACCCCACCTCCAAGAAATACATGTATTATGGTTGTTAAATATGTGAGTCCCCTCACCCCATCCCCCAGGGATACATGTATTATGGTTGTTAAATAAGAGTGGGACGACAGAGCGGAAATGACCAAAAATAACATGTCTAGCTTCGCCATATTTTAATATATAAGCTCAAGATTCCATATACAAAGAGTTTCTATGACCAAAAGCTTAATTCCAAATTTTTAAGAAATTTGAAGAATATGAATTTTAGATGTGAACAAAGTTTGCATAATTCCTGATCAAAGTACTAATTCTCCCATAAAATGGCACAGAAACCAACGTTTAAAGCCTAATATCTCAAAGACGGATCGATTAGAAAAAAAGTCATTTTTTATATTTTGTTTTTAATCGGGCAAGGAGTCTGTATGCAAAAAATCAAGCTTATCTGAGTTAACCTGACCTTATTATTTGAATTTAGTGATCTCAGCAGGTCATTTCCGCTCTGTCGAGTGGGACGAGCCTTGGGTGGGCTAGCTGTGGTCATCTGGCCAGGCTGCTCAGCCAAAATCAAAATGGTGGACGGATCGAGTTGTTGGAATGTCAACAACTAAGTCGAGTTGTTGGAATGTCTTCTATAGTTCCATATAATATAGTAGTCCAACCAACTAATTCGACTTAGTTCCATGAATAGAATTCCACTTAGAATAGAATTCGCAACTAAACAAATATTCCAATTTACCTGATTTCCTCCACTTCTTGGATTAATAAAGACGAGTAAAGGTTTTTTGAAGGCGGATCCCGATGGTTTGATCTGGAAATAGGTAATATAACAATACACCGGCTTAAAAAATCGACACTGGCTTAAGGGCAAATGTCTTTAGCCACGCCGAGCCATACATGAGGGCTTAAGGGCAAATGTCTTTAGCCAGGCTAAGAAATACATGAGGGCTTAAGGGCAAATGTCTTTAGCCACGCCGAGCCATACATGAGGGCTAAAGGGCAAATGTCTTTAGCCACGCTAAGCCATACATGAGGGCTTAACGCTAAGCCATACATGAGGGCTTAATGCTAAGCCATACATGAGGGCTTAACGCTAAGACCTACACGAGGGCTAAAGGGCAAATGTCTTTAGCCACGCTAAGACCTACATGAGGGCTAAAGGGCAAATGTCTTTAGCCACGCTAACACCTACATGAGGGCTAAAGGGCAAACGTCTTTAGCCCCGCTAAGCCATACATGAGGGCTAAAGGGCAAATGTCTTTAGCCACGCTAAGACCTACACGAGGGCTAAAGGGCAAATGTCTTTAGCCACGCTAAGCCATACATGAGGGCTAAAGGGCAAATGTCTTTAGCCCCGCTAAGCCATACATGAGGGCTTAACGCTAAGCCATACATGAGGGCTAAAGGGCAAATGTCTTTAGCCACGCTAAGACCTACATGAGGGCTTAAGGGCAAATGTCTTTAGCCACTCTAAGACCTACATGAGGGCTTCAGGGCAAATGTCTTTAGCCCCGCTAAGCCATACATGAGGGCTTAACGCTAAGCCATACATGAGGGCTAAAGGGCAAATGTCTTTAGCCACGCTAAGACCTACATGAGGGCTTAAGGGCAAATGTCTTTAGCCACGCTAAGACCTACATGAGGGCTAAAGGGCAAATGTCTTTAGCCCCGCTAAGCCATACATGAGGGCTTAACGCTAAGCCATACATGAGGGCTAAAGGGCAAATGTCTTTAGCCACGCTAAGACCTACATGAGGGCTTAAGGGCAAATGTCTTTAGCCACGCTAAGACCTACATGAGGGCTTAAGGGCAAATGTCTTTAGCCACGCTAAGCCATACATGAGGGCTAAAGGGCAAATGCATTTAGCCACGCCGAGCCATACATGAGGGCTAAAGGGCAAATGTCTTTAGCCACGCTAAGCCATACATGAGGGTTTAAGGGCAAATGCATTTAGCCACGCTAAGACCTATATGAGGGCTAAAGGGCAAATGTCTTTAGCCACGCTAAGACCTACATGAGGGCTAAAGGGCAAATGTCTTTAGCCACGCTAAGCCATACATGAGGGCTAAAGGGCAAATGTCTTTAGCCACGCTAAGCCATACATGAGGGCTAAAGGGCAAATGCATTTAGCCACGCTAAGCCATACATGAGGGCTTAACGCTAAGCCATACATGAGGGCTAAAGGGCAAATGTCTTTAGCCACGCTAAGCCATACATGAGGGCTTAAGGGCAAATGCATTTAGCCACGCTAAGCCATACACGAGGGCTAAAGGACAAATGCATTTAGCCCCGCTAAGACCTACATGGAGGTAGGGAATATTTTCCCGGTAATATGCGATTGCCCAGGAGGGATTCTAAGTGTAATGTGAAAAAACTCTCAAGTTTTAAACTGTACTTACCACGAACGGTTTACGTTCCTGAAAATAACAATAACAATTTCCTTTAATACAATGCCAATACCAAGATGTGTCCCATTGGCAAATTATCTTTACTTTGACAGGTCCTATCACCACTGTTGTAACTATTAATCTTATTCATTGTTATTGTCATTATTATGATTATTAGGTACAAGATAGCACTTTGATATAGATCGTTCGTGCTAAAGCTTCGTTAATATTATTATTATTATTAAGACCAAATACACCAAGCCAATCATAAACAAATGGAATACCAATTTGCTCCTGACTGATTTCCGTGTCAGTCAGACACAACCAAGTAAAACCAGTATCACCCATTTGATACGTGAGTGGTTTCTTCGAAAGCCAAGCCAAGTACAATTAATAGAGCGGTTTTCGCTTCAAAGTCATTGCGAATTTCTCACGACAGTCATGTGAAATCCGCTCTATCACCATGCGAGTACGTGATCAGTAAATACGCCTTCTCTGTCGATCTCCATCGCTCTCTCTATACTGCACTCACTCTATACTGCACTCACTCTATACTGCGCTCACTCTATACTGCACTCACTCTATACTGCGCTCACTCTATACTGCACTCACTCTATACTACGCTCACTATATACTGCACTCACTCTATACTGCGCTCACTCTATACTGCGCTCACTCTATACTGCGCTCACTATATACTGCGCTCACTATATACTGCGCTCACTCTATACTGCACTCACTCTATACTGCACTCACTCTATACTGCGCTCACTCTATACTACGCTCACTCTATACTGCGCTCACTCTATACTGCGCTCACTCTATACTGCGCTCACTCTATACTGCACTCACTCTATACTGCGCTCACTCTATACTGCGCTCACTCTATACTGCGCTCACTCTATACTGCGCTCACTCTATACTGCGCTCACTCTATACTGCACTCACTCTATACTGCACTCACTCTATACTGCGCTCACTCTATACTGCGCTCACTCTATACTGCGCTCACTCTATACTGCGCTCACTCTATACTGCGCTCACTCTATACTGCGCTCACTCTATACTGCGCTCACTCTATACTGCGCTCACTCTATACTGCACTCACTCTATACTGCACTCACTATACTGCGCTCACTCTATACTGCGCTCACTCTATACTGCGCTCACTCTATACTGCGCTCACTCTATACTGCGCTCACTCTATACTGCGCTCACTCTATACTGCGCTCACTCTATACTGCGCTCACCCTATACTGCGCTCACTCTATACTGCGCTCACTCTATACTGCGCTCACTCTATACTGCGCTCACTCTATACTGCACTCACTCTATACTGCGCTCACTCTATACTGCGCTCACTCTATACTGCGCTCACTCTATACTGCACTCACTCTATACTGCGCTCACTCTATACTGCCTCACTCTATACTACGCTCACTCTATACTGCGCTCACTCTATACTGCGCTCACTCTATACTGCGCTCACTATATACTGCGCTCACTCTATACTGCGCTCACTCTATACTGCGCTCACTCTATACTGCGCTCACTCTATACTGCGCTCACTCTATACTGCGCTCACTCTATACTGCGCTCACTCTATACTGCACTCACTCTATACTGCGCTCACTCTATACTGCGCTCACTCTATACTGCGCTCACTCTATACTGCGCTCACTCTATACTGCGCTCACTCTATACTGCGCTCACTCTATACTGCGCTCACTCTATACTGCGCTCACTCTATACTGCGCTCACTCTATACTGCGCTCACTCTATACTGCGCTCACTCTATGCTCACTCTATACTGCGCTCACTCTATACTGCGCTCACTCTATACTGCGCTCACTCTATACTGCGCTCACTCTATACTGCGCTCACTCTATACTGCGCTCACTCTATACTGCGCTCACTCTATACTGCGCTCACTCTATATTGCGCTCACTCTATACTGCGCTCACTCTATACTGCGCTCACTCTATACTGCGCTCACTCTATACTGCGCTCACTCTATACTGCGCTCACTCTATACTGCACTCACTCTATACTGCGTTCACTCTATACTGCGTTCACTCTATACTGCGCTCACTCTATATTGCACTCACTCTATACTGCGCTCACTCTATACTGCGCTCACTCTATACTGCGCTCACTCTATACTGCGTTCACTCTATACTGCGCTCACTCTATACTGCGTTCACTCTATACTGCGTTCACTCTATACTGCGCTCACTCTATACTGCGCTCACTCTATACTGCGTTCACTCTATACTGCGTTCACTCTATACTGCGCTCACTCTATATTGCACTCACTCTATACTGCGCTCACTCTATACTGCGCTCACTCTATACTGCGCTCACTCTATACTGCGTTCACTCTATACTGCGCTCACTCTATACTGCGTTCACTCTATACTGCGCTCACTCTATACTGCACTCACTCTATACTGCGCTCACTCTATACTGCACTCACTCTATACTGCACTCACTATACTGCGTTCACTCTATACTGCGCTCACTCTATACTGCGCTCACTCTATACTGCACTCACTCTATACTGCACTCACTCTATACTGCACTCACTCTATACTGCGTTCACTCTATACTGCGCTCACTCTATACTGCGCTCACTCTATACTGCGTTCACTCTATACTGCGCTCACTCTATATTGCACTCACTCTATACTGCGTTCACTCTATACTGCGCTCACTCTATACTGCACTCACTCTATACTGCGCTCACTCTATACTGCGCTCACTCTATACTGCGCTCACTCTATACTGCGCTCACTCTATACTGCACTCACTCTATACTGCGCTCACTCTATACTGCGCTCACTCTATACTGCACTCACTCTATACTGCGCTCACTCTATACTGCGCTCACTCTATACTGCGCTCACTATATATTGCACTCACTCTATACTGCGTTCACTCTATACTGCGCTCACTCTATACTGCACTCACTCTATACTGCGCTCACTCTATACTGCGTTCACTCTATACTGCGCTCACTCTATACTGCACTCACTCTATACTGCGCTCACTCTATACTGCGCTCACTCTATACTGCACTCACTCTATACTGCGCTCACTCTATACTGCACTCACTCTATACTGCGCTCACTCTATACTGCGCTCACTCTATACTGCACTCACTCTATACTGCGCTCACTCTATACTGCGTTCACTCTATACTGCGCTCACTCTATACTGCACTCACTCTATACTGCGCTCACTCTATACTGCACTCACTCTATACTGCGTTCACTCTATACTGCGCTCACTCTATACTGCACTCACTCTATACTGCACTCACTCTATACTGCGCTCACTCTATACTGCACTCACTCTATACTGCGCTCACTCTATACTGCGTTCACTCTATACTGCGCTCACTCTATACTGCACTCACTCTATACTGCGCTCACTCTATACTGCGCTCACTCTATACTGCACTCACTCTATACTGCGCTCACTCTATACTGCACTCACTCTATACTGCGCTCACTCTATACTGCGCTCACTCTATACTGCACTCACTCTATACTGCGCTCACTCTATACTGCGTTCACTCTATACTGCGCTCACTCTATACTGCACTCACTCTATACTGCGCTCACTCTATACTGCACTCACTCTATACTGCGTTCACTCTATACTGCACTCACTCTATACTGCACTCACTCTATACTGCGCTCACTCTATACTGCACTCACTCTATACTGCGCTCACTCTATACTGCGTTCACTCTATACTGCGTTCACTCTATACTGCGCTCACTCTATACTGCGCTCACTCTATACTGCGCTCACTCTATACTGCGCTCACTCTATACTGCACTCACTCTATACTGCGCTCACTCTATACTGCGCTCACTCTATACTGCGCTCACTCTATACTGCGCTCACTCTATACTGCGCTCACTATATACTGCACTCACTCTATACTGCACTCACTCTATACTGCGCTCACTCTATACTGCACTCACTCTATACTGCACACTCTATACTGCGCTCACTATACTGCGCTCACTCTATACTGCACTCACTCTATACTGCGCTCACTCTATACTACGCTCACTATATACTGCGCTCACTCTATACTGCGCTCACTCTCACTCTATACTGCACTCACTCTATACTGCGCTCACTCTATACTGCGCTCACTCTATACTGCGCTCACTCTATACTGCGCTCACTCTCACTCTATACTGCACTCACTCTATACTGCGCTCACTATATACTGCGCTCACTCTATACTGCGCTCACTCTCACTCTATACTGCACTCACTCTATACTGCGCTCACTATATACTGCGCTCACTCTATACTGCGCTCACTCTATACTGCGCTCACTCTATACTGCGCTCACTCTATACTGCGCTCACTCTATACTGCACTCACTCTATACTGAGCGACCGATGGGAATGTAAAGCAAACGAAAATATTTACTCGTCTAAAACTCGCTCTAAAGTTACTAAACTTTCTCTAAACTAAACACTTCCGGCTTCTTCTAGTGAAAGGACAATCCACTTGCCTTTGTAGATCGACGTTTTATTGAACGTTTTTTGAAGCTATTTCTTTTCGTTGATGCTGACCGCGCCTGCAAAAAAATACTTTCTGTTTATCTGTTTATAAACATTTCATCAAATTGCAGCAATTCGTATGCTTTTATTGCAAAATAGGCTGCTTCACAAAACGTACCAGGCAGAAAACTTGAACATAGAACTTCAAAGCCACGGTATAGAAAATGTCTGGTTAGGATAAATGCTATTACTAATTTTCTTTGTTTGTTTGTTTGTTTGTTTTCATTAGCCAAAGTTCACGGCCACAATGGTCTGTCTAATTGACCCTGAATTTAGCTTCTAAGGTGGTTGTGGAATGCACGCTCTACCCAGGGGCAGATCCAGGATTTTGGAATGGTGGGTGGGTTTCTGGGTCCAAGACCCAGATTTTTCTTTAGGGCTACTAGAACGTAGTCTTTAGAACTACATTTTGCTGCTTTAAACCATTTTTGTGTTCGTCACTGCTACCAACCACATTCATGAATGATCCTCGACTTTGCTTTAGACAGCTCAGCATTTAGTTTGCACTCGCCCATTTCGAAACACTTAGGAGATGTATGCACCAAGAATGAATATGTGAGAAGTAGACATGCGAGGCCTACCTTTTTAGGTATCTTAACGACCCAGGATGGAGGCACGATAAGGTTAGAATGGGCGCCTAGCTCACAGAATTCTTCCAGTCTAGATATCTTGAAACAGTCGTCTTTATTGTGATACTGAAACAAAACGAAAACAAAGAATAGAGACAAACAAACAAAAATTTGAAATTTGTTACTCCTGAATGTTTTACGTTATGACTGGAAGCAGCGAGGTGGTACTCACTACCGTCACATGCGAGTTTTCCGACGTATTTTTCTTTACTTATAACGTTTTGCATTTGGCTACTTTGCACTATGGTTTATAGAGAAACACGTCGAATTATCTATTTTTCAACTGATTTTGATCAATTTTTCTGATAATATGAGCAATTTTATCTCCTTGCCGGGTGGGGTCTGGTAACTAGTCAAACGCAAGATTCCTTTCTTTTGCAAAAAAAAAAACCACTTGCACTCTCCAAATATCAAAAATTCGAACGGTACATAACAGTTGGAAAAATCACCAGTCACAACGTTTATAATAAAAGCCTTTCTTTTAGAAATGCCATTTGCAAGTGTTTCTGATAACACCCGACCCTGTATGTTCAAATCTAGTGAGCCTTTGGCAGTTAAGTTGGCTGCGTAGTCAATCACAATCGTGTGAGCCAATCGGATCCTTGTTCAGTGCACTCCTTTGGCTTGTTTTTCGAGACATGTCGCAACAGACATGTCGCACTAGGCGAAACTAGGAAAGGATCTGATTGGCTCACGAGTTTGATTGACTACGTTCGATTTTCTTGACAAAAAATGGTCTTCGAAACGCTCTTGGCCTATTTCTTCAAACTTATAGTCTGACCTCATTGGCGTTGGTATTGCGAAAAGTTATCTTGCATGTCTGGGTGGATTCTTCAACTCAAAAAATGGAGGGCCACCATTTCGTTGCCATGGAAGCGTTAATTTAAACAAAACATGTAAACACATATAACGATCAATTGCATTTTTCTTGTAAAGTGGCTTGCCTTTCTGTGTATGTATAGCACGTGAGATACAGGCCATACCAGACCGAAGAGTCAACTAAAAACTGCTATAAGCCACCTTAGAGTGCAAATTTTCTTAGTTTTTTATTAATAACACGCAATGGCAGTGGTTCAAAATACCTATTTTTTTGCAAAATACAGACAACGCTTCAAATCTACTAAGATACCTATTGTCTTGAATAAATTCCCGTTGATTTGCGATAAATGTGAAACTAATCGCGCGCTAAAATTATCTGAAAAACAGAAAAAATGAAGAACTTTTTCTAAACTGTAATGAATTTCTTCCGAATTGCATAAATTACAAAAATAACATAGTGAGTTTTAAATCTCGTGTGTTATAGCCGAAATCTACCTCGTCGGTGCGAATGGAATCTCAGATGCATAGGTTTAAATAGTTTGAGAAAAAACCTTGATTTTTTTAAATGTAAACGAAGAAATTAGAAACAAACTTCGGTAGCAATCACATTTGCTGTCGTTTGTTTAGATATGTAAATTTTATGAAGTGGGGGACAAAACTTTCAGTAAACTTCACGCCATTGCTAAACTCTCTCAAAATAGGCTATAAGTCCGGGCAATAGACCAAATGACTGCAATTTTACTAGACCACACATCTGTAGTTTCTTAGTGCAATAAGGCTTATGGTTATCTATATATTAGAGGAAATGCAAACCCCGGTCGTATTATTATGCTTTAAATTTTGGTGGGGGACAATGCTTTCAGTAAACTTCGAAATTATATATTTCCAAGAACTTATTTCCGATCTCAGTCAGAATGCCACATTTCGACATAAAAATCTATAGACCACAGTTGGCTCAGTTTGTTTCATTGTGGTGTTGCTTATTTTGACAATAAATCTAAAAAACCTGAAATACGCTAAAATTATCAAATTTTTGGGACACGAAAATGGCAAAGACGTTTTCACTAATAATATCGAAGAAGATGCATATATTGAAGAAAATACCATATAAGTTATTTCATTTAGGATTGGAACTTCGGTTTATGGCAAATTTTGCGTTGTATGTTTTATCCATGAAGAAATAAGTAAAAATATTTTTACACCATGCGCTGAACGTGTGACGCTGGGACATGCAAATGTGCATAAAAACAGAGATATTTATAATGATTTTTCGATCCTAAAAACTCTTTTTCACTAAAATTATTTTTCCAGGGAAAGATGAGTATTAGGTGCATAGACTTGTGCTTAGAGAATGAGCTTACTGCAAACCGATGCTTTAAAAATTGATTTTAACGGCAAAAATTGGCGAGTGAGTACCACCTCGCTGCTTCCAGTCTATATTATGTTATTAACTCATTGTATATTTAACACTATGGTATATATTAACACTTTATAAAGTTTGTAAAACGTAGGACACAACAATGTAAGAGCATTGAGAAGTTTTAAATGCTCCGGAATATTTTATTATTATTATTAACTATACACCAACTATAGTACCGACAAAATGTGACCCTGCATGGGAAAACGTATAATAACGACTTTCCGTTTTTTGCCTTAAGTCGTTCGGTACCCGTTCAAACGACCTGAAAAGTCGTGCTCATTAACTACAAAGTCGTTTGAACGACTTTAAAAGTCGTTTATGCTAATTTAAAAGCCGTTCAAACGGAACGCAAAGTCGTTTTTAAAATTTTCGATAACGTTTGAACGAGAAGTAAAGTCGTTTATTTCAATGCGTTCGTAGTTTTGTCGGAAAACGAGCGGCGTACGATGGATAGCAAAAGCAATTCAATGCAAAGTGAAAAACAAACATGCACATATTTATATTCTGATTCAAATACTCATAGATTACCCGGGAATTTCCCGGGTTTTTTACGTCATCTCCTCGGCTCTCTGTATTCAAGTAAAATCTCTCGAATTTGTTATATCTTGGAGATAAGTGCTCAATGGAAAAATGTATTTTGAGTCATGTTCGATCTTTCATCTTGAAACGCGCTTTCTCTACTTTTCCGTGAAGTAAAATGTCGCGGCGCGGCGCGACGCGACGCAATGTATCTTATCAATTTGTTGTTGTTCACTTTTATTTTCGGTTGTTTATCGAAAATGCTTCCCTTTTTGCATTCCCAAAGAATTGCAGTTGAGTCTCTGCTTTGTGGATAGAAAGAAAAGGAAGAAAGAACGAGAGAAGAACAAAGAGGAAACAAAGGAATTCTACTGAGAGATTGAATAAAAAGTGCGAACCAGTTTAATGAATATGTAATTAGTGTGTACGTCTAAAACGAAAATCACAAACACGTCTTGTCCTCTGGGCGGTTAGAAGTTCTGTCGTGCTCAGTACTGCAAATCGCACTCAAACTGTGCTTTGAAGGGATAAAAATCATGCATAGTGCATTGTTAGTATTTCTGAAGGAATTGGAAAGCCGTGAAATCGACTGAGATGCCGGGTAAGTTTTACACGAACTTTTTGTTTACGTTCTGCGCTTGACAATGAATGCCATCAGTTTCAGGCTGCGCCAAATTCACTCTGCTTGTTCTGGAGGCCTATACTGTAACTACCGTACTAGTTCTTGCAATCTTGTCTCTTTGTAGTTTACAATAATTATTTTTCATGCTCTCATTATTTGTTTATTTGGAGAGCGAGAAGTAAACTTGACAGCGCGTGTTGGGGTTCGACATCCATTCGCGCCGTCACTAGTATTTGCACGTTTGCACGTGGGTATTGTTATTTTTGCATCGTAGGATCTACCCGCATACATGAAATTCTTACTATTATCTCTCACTTTGAGAGCGTTATTCTTGATGTCATTTTGCAAAGCCCTGCTCATTTTTATTTCGCGATGTCCTGATTGTTATTTTAAAGGCGCCGCTGTTTTAAGTTATCGCACGCTCTATGGCAGATCGTTTTCAGGGGACCGGGCTTCAGGTACTCTATCCAATGCTTTTCGTAATTTACTCGGCACTCGTTCGTAAGCAGGGCTTGTTTCGTAAACTCGTTCACTTATTTATAGAGCCGTTCGCTCGTTTGAAATTCCCGTTCACTCGTTTAAAATTCCCGTTCGGTCGTTCAAAAATCCTGTTCGGTCGTTTATGCAAGACGTTTGAACGGCTGCAAAACTCGTTTGAACGACTGAAAAAGTCGTTTGCTACCCGTTCGTTTTGGCCCAAAAAACGGAAAGTCGTTATTATACGTTTTCCCATGCAGGGTCACAAATATTCGCCAGCCGTTCTTTTTCGCACCTAGACGAACTGCATGCGATGCGCAACCCCTGCCTTGGCCGAATTGATAATATTAAAGCACAAGTGACATAATCAGTTCGTTTCTTGAATGAATCCAAGCTTTTTCACTTACCGCTACTTTACACCACGAACAGCTAATAGAAATAATGTCCTGAAATTTAAAAGCACCAGATGGATATACACCTCATTCAACAAAAATGGCTTTGGGTAGTGAAACTGCAAATTTAAATAAAAGGGATTCTTTGCCTCAAAGACTACTAAACAGTGATTTCCCAAATGACCAAATAAAAGCCCAAATGAGATATCAAATCAAGTCAAGTTAATTACTATTAGTATTAAAGAGTAACAATCTCCCATATTTTCCCCCATTAGTTAAGAAAAGTCTCTAATTTTAGAAACATTTTTCGCCCATAAAATTGAACAGCAGTCTGTCCAGTATTGAAAATGGACCAGTCAGATCTTTGTTTGGCTGGACATTTCATCTCTTGTGCTTAAAATGGCCGGATATGCTAACACGTATCCACGATTTAAAAACGGTATGGTAAGAGAAAATTGGTATTTTTAGGAGGTTCTCACGCAAATAAGGTACATAGGTCCAAATATTTGAAAGAATTATAGTGTATTTGATACTCGAGAGGATACATTTGATGTATAGCAAATAAACGGCCAGAATAAAATTTCATCTGTCAAAATTGATGGGGTTTTTTTAGGTATTTTCAGACTGAGGGGTATTTTTTAGGGTGGAAATTTTTTCCGACCAGGTATTTTTTATGGTCAAAATTCGAGTTTCCCGACGGTTACCCCTAGCATTTTAACCTTAGAGTCCCCCCTCCGGGCTCTCAGCCCACTAATGCGAGGGACGTTAAACAACCAGAGTGCTCACTACAGAATGATATATCTAAACAGCCACTCATGATTGTAAACTGCATTGTATAAATATCAGTCTGCATCTAGGGATCAGACATGTCCACATCTGTAAACCGCATTTGAACATATCCATATGATAATTTACATACATTTCATTTCATATTCTTGTTCTGAAGTTTGTGTACAGTGTGACTTTTAAAATCAGCAAATTAATGGGATAAGCAATTTCGTTAGGAGTGTAACTCACTTATGGATTACCATACTTAACAGCTCTATTAAAATTTACCACAAAAGGGCTTTTTCCTCTCGTTTCAAGTCTGCATTTTCTTGAGTATTGCTGCTGCACATTTCATATACCTACCTTATTTTGAAATGATAGCATATGTTGAAAGGACTGCAACAAAACAATAGGAGCTCTTAAATAATTTGCTGTCGTTATTTAATAGGGTTGACATGTTGCTTATATGTTACAATGTAAGTGTTCTCACCAGTATTAACACAAATAATATATCCAGAACCAACGTAACAAAATTAGAGCTTACACACTTTGACAGCATTAAATATAGAGACCATCCAGTAATAGCTGCAAACTATTCAAAAGTCCTTTCAAAACAGTGAAACAGGAACATGCAGCCCACTCACTAAATTGGTTGCCCCAAAAGGCAAAGTTCAAACTGAGGTCGCACCCCAAGAGGAGTATGAGGAATCTAAATGTCATGATACAAAAAAACTTGATTTCTTTTCCAGAATAATTTTCAATCTCAAAAAGAATATCTCACAGGGGGTAGATGCAACAGGGCTGTATTGAATTTTAATTACAAGATAGTGTGGATGGAGATTTAGGTCCAAACAAGCAATCAGTTTTTATTTGATGTTGGCGTGTGCAAGGGCAGTCTCAAATTTATTAGGTGGTACAGTTGACGTCATCCTTTTATTTTTATCTGGATTTAACCGTCCACACCAATACGATATGTTTACGGATTCATTTTTATCCACTTTCAAGAGTGTATTCAAACTTATACGCCCTTTTGGTGAAAACGATCAGCGTGTTAGTGTGGATGGAAGGCCTTAACGTATGAAAAAGTATACAGATTCAAACGAAAAGGCGTTAGTGTGGATGGGCCCTTATTCTATCATCTTTTCCCAGAATGTTTTTTAATTTAAGATTTGTAAATCAGTAAGTGGATTGATGCTTTCTTCCACTTGGTATTTTACTAAGTTGACAATATGGCAGGATACTGAGGCTCGTTACCTTTCCACAAGTTTCACATTTGCCATCTTGTTTTCTTCGATGGACCCAGTGATGTCTAAGGTTACTCTGTCAAAAACAAAAGTAGCTCATAAACAATCATTGACTGTTTTTCACAAGTTCAGAATAAATATCAAAAGTAGCTCATAAAAAACCATTGACTGTTTTCCACAATTTCAGAATAAATATAAGATATGTTGATCAGTGGTGTATATTCTTACAATACTCTTGTAGGTAAAACATGAAATTTGTTGAACAAATTATTTTGTGCAAAGAAAAACAACTGGCCTTGTCCCCCTAAATTCAGGATCTTGCAATCTGCCAATGATGATGATCATGAGTCACAACTACTAGTATTAGCTGAAAAGAATGCCTGCATAATAACCATCATGCAGTTTTGGAAGAAACCCTAACCCACAAGGCTTTTTTTAGTGCAATGTTTTACCTTGCTTGGTATTTTTGTTGTAATTTTTAGAGCACAGGCATTAGCTTAGGCTTTGTATGCTCTGCTTTCTGGCATCACACAATGATATACCAAAAAAGCTGATTCTTACCTCATGGACACCTTTGGGCTGTATCTCTCGAATGTTGTCTTACAAATAAAGTTTATCTGCCAAAAGAAGAGACCAGTGAAAGCTGGTGTGCTGTTTGGAAGTTAAGTTTCTGCTCAACAATCTTATTATGCTCAGATATTATTGCCTATCCTTTACTATCAGAAATGTTGGTGCACAATAGCAAGAATGTTTGCAGAGCATAGTGGAGAAGTGTAGGGATGACGTAATCCGTTTAGTATCCCTGTTCGTGATGTGGACTGGGAATGGATTAGAAGCAACTATTATTGCCATGGTAACTTCTGTTGCACTCAAGAAGAAGATGCTGCTGATTGAAAACATGAGAGTAAAACAATGAACCGACACATGAAAGAATTGATGTAAGATGAAGTGTCCATTAAAAGCTAAAGAAAATAAAAAGACAATCTAGAGAAAACGCAAACCACCTGGCAATTGTGCCCAGAACCCTAACCCCACCCCCTGGAATTTCAAATTCTCTCCATGGTGGGGTATAGATTTTTTTCTAGAATTATCCAGTATTGTGTATAATAAAATATGCATACCGGTATCCCATGGCTGGAAATTGTGCCTGTATGAGTCACTTTAGCAACTAAACTTTTCTCATTTGTGACTAAGATTTTAGTTACTTTGTCACTTGCAGTATGTACTGCAGCTAAAAATTGAAACTACTGACCAAATTGCAACCACTTTCTTATTTCAAGCCCTGATAATAATCATAATAACTTCGGCCTACACTACACTCACCCTTTCAAGACGCTCCATGCATTTTGTATGTAGAATTATTTTACATGCTGGAAAATTAAAAGAAGGCTGTAATATCAGGGTTTTTTGAAATGGATAAAAAAGTTAGATTAATGAAAATGGGAAATACCTCAAATTTTAGGTAAAGTCAACTGAATTCCATCTATTTCTCTTGTCTCAAAGTCTAAGGTACAAAGAGATCCCAACTTTGAGACCTGCTCTAGCCACTGGTGATTTGTTTGTATATAACTGGTAGTATGCCAGTTGCAGTTTAAAAAATTCTTCGTTTATGATTTGTTTATAGTGTCCTCAATTAGCTCTATGAGCTTAAGACAGTTAAATAAAGTTATTTTTTTAATTCTTTATTATTTTAAGCTTTTACAGTTGGACTACTCCAACCAAGGCCACCAACCAATCACAAACAAGCATCCAAACAATAGATGCAACACAAACTTTCCCATTTTTAGTAAAAAATGCATGATGTTTTACACGAAATTCGCAAATACATATAAGAATAGGTTTATAAACATTTTCCTCACTAGAAGTCACCCCCGAATGGCAAGTATAAAATGCAGACCAGAAAATGCAGACTGCAGACTGAAAAATGCAGACCAGAAAAATGAACTCATCATAAAAATTGTGAATAGGTTAGTTTTTGTCCATTTGTATTAAAGAACAACAGTTTTGGAAGTTGTTGTTCGTGGCTGCCATTTTGAAAATATTTTGTCCAATGGTTGTTGCTACAATAAAAAATTTTAAAGGACTTTGAGAAAGTCTAACGTATGCCATGTTATGCCATGTAGCTTCATTCTATTGTTTATGCCTATGAATTATTACTCACCTCCACTGTGAGTATCCCATCTCGCCATGACCTCATCCAATTAATCTGGCGCTTCTCAGAGCAAGCACAAAAAAGTTACCATGAACAACAACAACCAAAGGTTGAGATTTATGTTAAACGCCGTTGAAAAATGGTGTTTTGCTGACGTTTCGAGCGTTAGACCTTCGTCGGAGCAAAGAAGTTACCAATTTCAGACCACCCCCCACCCCCTTGTCCCATCCCGATTTAGCCCCTGCAATCAATTATTATGCTCCACGGTGCCTGGACTTTGGTTTTCGCAGTGAGGAGGCTTGTTTGAAGTTATTGAATGTAAAAGCGGAATCACATTATTTCCTCAAGTTTACTTCCTATCACAGTATTCAGTGTATATTACTACCGAAACAGGTAGAGCGTTTATCGGGCTCGACAAAAAGCGCTCGTCTCTAGACAAAAACGTTGGCGAGTCTGATTGCATTCCTTCGCACGAAATCAATCATGCGTTCAGTCGCTGCCACAGAAAATCGTTCAACTTTGGGAAATAACACACTGATTTGTATTTATTACCTCATAAAATTAGTAGAAAACACGAGCAGAATGCCTTTTCTTGTGTTTTAAGTTGAAAATTTTCCAAATTAAAATATTTGAGTTGCACGCATCGCTGACCTCAGTAAAGGAATTCAAACTAAATCGTGAATGTTTTTGTCTGGAAAAGAGTGTTTTTTCTCGAGCCTAATAACAAGCTACCTGTTTCGGTAGTACTATAAATATCAAAGAAACTACAGGTAAATGTAGCAACCAAGCTAGCAAGTTGGTAGTTCAGTATTCTGCAAAACAATCACCATTACTGTAATTCACGCAAATTCGCTGTCAGATCAACAGGTAAGTTCCAGCTTGTTTTCAGGTCTAAATCGATCTTTTCTGCACAAGAAACTAATAATATGGTTCTCAGTAATAGGAGAGCCTGTTCATTCACTCATTCGTTTCAAAAACGTGCAGTGTTCAAAAATCTTCAGTTCAGGATCATTTTCAAACTCATTCATGCTACACTCTCTTATAACAGTCCAGGCCCTTGATCTTGATGATCTCACTACTCACATGAACTCACTGTTTATTCTAACTGTAATTTACATTTAGTTTGCATTTTCCAGTTGCACTTTTAGTGTGCATTTTTTAGTCTGCATTTTCCAGTATGCATTTTCTAGTCTGTAGTCTGCATTTTCTGGTCTGCATTTTATACTTGCCGCACCCCCAAAAAATGTAGATCATGAAAATAAACATGTCAGTAAAAATTTGTTTAAGATTTGTTTTGGTGGCTTTGGTTGGTGTAGTCTCACTGTAATGCTCTGCATACCTGTACACTTTTTCCTTGGGCCAGATTTCTAAAGAAAAGGAGAAAATAATTAACAATTAGTTGCCAAAGGCAACATAAATATTGGCGAATAGTCACTGAGACAAAGTTGAGATGACTACTCACCGATATTTACAGAGCCCTCAGGGGGGTAGCCAGGAATTTTGGTTGGGGGGCCCAATAGTGAAAACATGGGACGAAAATTTTCAAATTTCCTCCAGCAGATAGAGTTAATGTATGGGAAAATCTCCTGAGAAAGGGGGGCTGTGGCCCCCTGTGCCCCCCTGGCTATGCCCCTGGCCTGAGGTGACTAATTGTGTTGGTGTAATTTCTTAAGTGACTTTTAAGATTTTTGACCAAAAATTTTATAATAGACTGTTTATAATACACTGTATTATGCCATAGTTTATAGAGTGGAATGTTTATCAAAGTATCTTTCTAGAATATTCACAGAGCCCTCAGGAGGGTAGCCAGGAATTTTGGTTGGGGGGCCCAATAGTGAAAACATGGGACGAAAATTTTCAAATTTCCTCCAGCAAATAGAGTTAATGTATGGGAAAATCTCCCGAGAAAGGGGGGCTGTGGCCCCCTGTACCCCCCTGGCTATGCCCCTGGCCTGAGGTGACTAATTGTGTTGGTATAATTTCTTAAGTGACTTTTAAGATTTTTGACCAAAAATTTTATAATACACTGTTTATAATACACTGTATTATGCCACAGTTTATAGAGTGGAATGTTTATCAAAGTATCTTTCTAGAACCTTAAGGCATGAGTATACCTTTGAGGGGTGTCGTGGGAAAAAAAATCGTAAGCTAAAAGGTTGGTCTATCTGATGAATAATTTTGGTTTCATTATATTGTACATTAACATATATTTTTTTAGCCCTAAAGAAAAAAGTACCGACTTTCTTTAAAAAGTTCTAGATTCTTCCAATTAAATTGCACAGCTCCAAATTTAAGCAAAATCTATTCTTAAGGCGATCTAAAAAAAGGTGTGCAGGATTTTCGATTTTCTTTTCGAAACATATTTTATGCAAATTTTTGTGTTAGCATTGCCAAAAATATCCATTTTCAACCTGTTTTACGTGATATTTCCGCAAAATACGTAAAATATCAATAATCCTGTACACCTTTTTTTCAGATCGCCCTCTAAGGAATACATTTTGCAGAAATCTGGAGCTTTTAGTATTAACTGGAAGTGGCAGGTGCTCTTAAAATGCAAAAATTGGTACTCTTTCCTTTGAAGCACAAAATGACGAAAAGGATCCATCAAAGTAATGTTGCATAGAAATATACTAACTTAGAAAGTAAGGCCATTCCATAAGCTTTAAAACGATATATATAATAGCCCTTGTAGTGTAAATAATGATATACTCGTACCTTAAATGAGGCGTCAACTGATTTATGAGGCTTCAATGGCCCTTTTTCTTGCATTGCCCGCCACTCATTTTCTTATACACCTTAAATTCTAAGATATTTAAGATATCCCTCTCAAATTTTTTGTGTCGTTAGAAAATGATAACACTTAAAATCCATGTGAGGGAATTTTTATTTTTTACTTCAAAAAGATTTTATGATAAATTTGGTGCCCACAAATTATAAAAAAGAGATGTTCAATATTTTCATAAATATGCAATATCAAAAATTGCTCACATGGTTTTGCAGTTCATTTCTATGAGTAAAATCTGACAAAGTATTTTTATTTATTTATTTATTTATTTATTCAGCTTCGCCCGAGGGCTGGGAAATCCTCACAGAGCGAAGCTCCCTAGTCAGTGTAGTGGGTTAGTAAGTTGTAAGCCCTGCAGGGCAACTTCCGACGTCCTTGTGGTTCTTTAACGTCTCTCGAATGTGAAATTATACAATAAAATGCTACGGGTCTGGAGCTTCTCAAGTAAACAAGGTAGTTTTTAATTCAGGGTCATTAAAATACAAGAAAAACTTAAACTTTGCTAAAATGAACAACTTCATTAGATAATTATTAAGTACCGGTACATCATTTTTCCTCACCAAGACCTTAATTCTTTTTTAAACCCTGTTGTTTGTATCCCTCAATCATTTTAAAATTTTACATTTTTCTTTTTTAATAGAAATACTGTAAAGTGCACAGAACAGCAGTGGTATGTGCATTAATACCGTACCGCCCTCGAGTAACGGAACCTCCATCCGCGAGTCGCGAGTAAAAAATCTACACATGAAAGACTCGCGGCTCGTGAGTATTTTTCCATTGGTCGAATATTCATGATATGCAAAAAGTCACTCGCATTTTGCGAGTGACTGGCCCTTTTTCTTCCAGACTCTTTGCTTCTGACCCGGCTCTAGGTTCAAACGAGTGAACTTTATCGATGAAAAGACACAATATTATTATTATTAGAGTGTATTTTGAAATTTCAGAAGGAAGACAGCCAGGCGGACTTGGTTTTTACAGGGAGAATTGACAGTTGTCCAATTAAATGTAATAAAATACAATAATATCAAGCAGTCACAGATATTAAAAAGTATGTCATAAAATAAAATGGTACTTACAGCACAGTCAAAGTCGTAAAGATAACAGAAGTTTCCAGAGGCATCAGTGTCTACCCACATATGATGGCCATTTACCGCACTGTCCTAGAATTTATGAAGGAGCACAAATCAAATTATCCTGGCTGTTAAACATTAACCAACTAGCCAGGTGGGTGGAAGAAGGAATTATGTTGAGGAATCACACTTGGAACAAAATTTTATGTCCTTCTTAGTTTTCTGGGCTGGAATATCATCGACATTTCAAGTAAAGATTTTGCTCAATGTAGCCTGAAAAAAAAGAAATACATGTGCTGCTTCATGCAAACACCCAACACATGGAAGTCAACATTAAAACATTCAATTACCGTCCAATCACAGATATCTGAATATTTCTGCTCTAGGTCTGTAACATGATTAGCATTTACAGCACTACTTGATGCTGGCTGTGGGTAGCACCTTGGTGTCGCCATTGCCTGCCTGAAAAATTGAAGAACATGCTTAGCATGACCTCCTTGCACGGGGTGCGTATAATTTGTATCTCAGTGAGACAGACACTTATCCACACTTGGAGAAAGATGTCCACTAGGAATCAACAAGGGTGCATGAACTTAGTCAAATGGGGGGGGGGGCAGGTGTGCTCGTCAGAAACTTTCGATTTTACCCCTAAAAGGTACCAACAAGACATATTTTCCCTTGCAATTTTCTCTTTGTATTTTTACAAGGAAAAATATGTACTGTAATTCAGGCTACCAACAAGTGTGATTTGCTTGATTAGATTGATACATTTGTTAGAACAGACCTCTAACAGGTACTTACATGCATCTGGAAAAAAAAATTCAGGTACCCAGAGACCTGATTTTAAACCCTAAAAGTACAACAAGCACCACCGCCCAAAAAAAATGGGAATCCTTCCATGAGCAGTGTTTGATAGTGTAGGCAAGTGGCATATTTCCTTGTGTAATTACTGTATCATTTCAACCAAAATTTCTAAACAACATCAAGGTGTTAGTATCCCCCCCCCCCCCCCCACCCTGGACTAGAAAAGATGTTAGACTACACATTTATTGGAACCTAATGCTTATGTATTTTGATATACACGGTACCAATAAACCATGTAGCTATGTCTATGTCTATGTCTATGAAAAAAAAACCATGGCGGGGAAGACAAAAATGGAAAAAAATTTCCCTCCCCAGGACCAGAAAAAGACAAAGATCCCATTGACACTGCGTTAATACAAAGCTTCACAACAAAATATTTCTGCTCACTAACTTTCAACTCCAATTATTCTGTCCGAGCATTTATAATTCGTTTTTAGAACTGTAATTTAGTTTTCTTGTCTTTGAACGAGTTCTCATTTCACTGAGACAAAATATAAATAAACAAATGAAACAAATCTGTCACAAATTTTCATGTGTGGTGTAAATAAGTCTTCTAAAATTTAAAAAGGTATTACAATATTGTAGACATACTCCTTCAAAAATCTCCACTCATTTCTCTAGGCCATTCACTTGTAGCCGTTTGGTTACACATTCCAAAGATTGTTCCCGGTCAACCTGAAACTCAAAACTCTCCATCTCATATCGCGGTGTTGTAGTTCCGCAAAACTGAATGCACTAAAGAACCAAAATTCCACACCACCCCTCCCCTGGAAAAAAAAACATATCCCGACACCAGGGCCAGCAAAATTTTTTAAATTCCCCACTATTGTGTCCCTTTTTTTTAGAGGGGGGGGGGGGGGGGGCATGGTCACTGCTGGAAATGACTGATACACATAAACAATAATTAATGCAAAAGGTTTGGCTGTTGCTTTCTGGAGGATTTGAATGGTAACCTTTCACATGGAAATATAATATTAAAATAATACACAAAATTAAACTACCAAAGTCCTCTTAAAATCCCAGACAGCAGGTCTGAATTATTCAGAGAGTATAAATGTTTTTATGTGCTTAAAATACCGACTTTGTGTCACCTAGAAACTTCATAAATTTCCTGATAAAATATTCTCAACAGGGCTGTAATTATAATGTACTGCAAAGTAAAGGTTCGCACTCTTAAAATAGACTGATAATTTATTTACTTTTAAAAAATCACTAGTGATATCTTTGCCATCTAGCCTTTGATTTGAGTCTCCAACCTTTTTACAAAGAATCTCTTGAAAATTTATTGCATGAGATTCTACTTCCTTCTTGAATGAAAGCGAAATGCTGATAATTTTAGACTCATCAAAGAAGAAACTAGCAGCTGAGTTTTACAGTGTAAAATTTCCAGTTACTGGTTTGTCACGAAGTTTATTTCCGAGTAATAAAATGATTATTTCATTTTAGAGAAATGCGGAGTTGAGTAAAGTGCCCATCATGGTTGTGAATTTTCAATTTCATCTAGTGAACGGTCGAGTGAGCCAGATTATGTTAGTTTGCAAATCTCGAATCGAATCGATTTTCCTGCTGACTTCCAGACATCTAAGGCATTATGGTAAGGCAATATGAAGCATAAGATTATGATTTCAATTTATGTAAGAATATGAAACGCCATTTACAAACATGTTGTTATTTGGTGCTTGATTCTCTTAGTTAAAGCCTGCAAAAGACCAACCACAGAGAATAGAAATACACAGCTTCAAAAATCATTCATTACTTCTTATTCCCATGGAGATATCGAAAATGGATAAGGAATTCTTAAACTGGCAAGACATTGAAAACAGAAATCCTCTCGCTATTCATAAACAAGGAGATGGCAACTTACTTGTAAGATCGGGACTTCGCTGTGCCTCTACTCAGCTTGGATGCGCTTTTTCCCCTTTCACAATCATCATCCAACTTCACTTCAGCATGTTCCACTGTCAGCGAATTTTCGCTTGTATTTTTCGCTTTAGCCGCCATGACAAAGCCCAGTTATTGTTCTAACTAACCATTTCAGCTTTGTTAGGGCGTAATTATTATTATTTTCGCCTTTTTGACCGCAAAATGAAGGAATATTTTGTGGCGCGTAATGAGTTGACTTCTGTTCCTTATGTTGACTGAGGCTAACACGCGCGCACAGACTTATGGGTAAAGCGGGGGCGAGGAGACACGGCGGGGTGAATGTAGTCTTGTAATGACAATGTTTTTATTAAAATAATACTGCATTTAGAACCAGGAGGGCCATAAGTTAGAAAACTATTGTATATGGTTATTTTCATAATATGAAAACCTCGTGAAATAAGATTTTTGTTTTTTTGTGATCACGCTGTCCCATTGACTTCTTTACTAGGTGCGCCGATAGGAGTAGCTCTGCAAACGTTACCATTTTCACGTTGTCTCTTAATAATGCTGAGCGTGGGTAGCCTTACTTAATTAGACCTCGAGCCCGAAAGGGCTATGGACCAATAGCCCATGAGCAATGTGCAAGAGGAGATGTTGACAAAGTTTGGCGGCGTTGCTCTATGGTCTATGGGTGCTTACCATTGGTCAAGGAAAACCGATCGGTTTGATCAGCGTCAAATGGTACAAAACATTTCGGTTGGGACAGAAGCTCATAAGTAGTACTTATGAGCTTCTGGTTGGGATGAAAAACCGAGCGGAATGGCGCTTACCATTCGCTTATTCGCATTTCGGTTCGGATCGGCTACCTTTCACAATGTTTGGGAGCTTTATTCTAAAAAATCGCGGGGTTATGAGCAGTTTTGTGAAATCACGTGTTCGATGACGTCATCACATTTGATTGACAGGTGTCAATAACCGATGGGCGAGATAATTTGTTGACAAAATTTGGCGCGGTTGTATATTAGAAACTCGCAGAGTTAAAAACACTTTTAGGAAATAGCGTTAGTAATGACGTCACAAATATTTGATTGACAGTTTGTTTATGTTGTTTACCTGTCAGGAGGCATTATATTTTGAGTTTACCTGTTTTCAGAGCTTTAAATAAAAAATACAGGGTAGGCCATAGGGTAGGCCACAGGGTAGGCCATGGCCTAGGCCACGTTTTTTCCCGACCCTCTTTCTTCCCAAAAAAATTTTCCGTGCCCCGTGCGCTAATTTTTCTCAAAAATTGGTACCCCGTATGGGTTTTGATCTCATTTTTACCCCGTATAATACTTATTTGGCAATATCCATAACAAAATCCGTGGCCAAGGAAAAAGTACCCTATAAAATTGTACACTTTTGCCAGGCTGCTTTTTTACTGACCTGTTTACTGGAAGAGGGATTATACAGGGCATCATACACTAAGTTTTTTTATGTAGTTCATGTTCAGATCAATACGGTTTGCGTAAAAAAAGTATGTGAGGTAAAATGCCAGCAGTTCATGCATTTAAAATATTTTCGATAGTACAGATTAAAGTTACTAAGAACTTGAGTAGACTTTCATGGAGGGATTTCATGGCTAACAAAGTGTGCCAGCTTGTAATAGCCGGTGGATCTGGTGGTCCACTGTTAAAATGCAATGATTGCGTGCAGAACAAAATGCGCGATCATTATTGCATTCTCAGATTCCATGCTAATAATTTTTAAAAGCAGTGTTTATGCCTTCAAATACTGTTGTGACTGATATTCTGCTTACCTTACATTGTACTTGTACTCATTTGGCTTGTGAACATTGTGTTTGGTGAATACATTTTTTTATACCCCGTATCAAACCCCCGTACGTTTACATTGTAATTTTCAGAAGAAGAAAAAATTCATACCCTTACGATTTTATCCAACCCGGTACTCCCCAGAAATAATGAACGGTCCCTTAACCAGGCTAAATAGTTTTCAAACTTGGAAATCTGATAGCGATAGGTATACAATCTTACGTTAGAGTGTCTATATACACGTATAAAGATGCAAATTGTATGAGTAAACACGTACCCGGAGCTCAAATTAACTTTCGATCAAAAACGGGGAAAACGGTATGGCCAATTTTCAAACACGTTGAGTGAAGTCCCACTAAAAAAGGAAAATAATATGGTGAACCTCAAAAGCTAGAACCTCAAAAGCTAAAGCTAGAGAAAATAATATGGTGAACCTCCTTGCCACGGAAACATCAACCGTCAAAATTTTCCTTTA
The DNA here is from genome assembly GCA_033964015.1 of Scolanthus callimorphus. Lineage (NCBI taxonomy): Eukaryota > Metazoa > Cnidaria > Anthozoa > Actiniaria > Edwardsiidae > Scolanthus > Scolanthus callimorphus. The sequence continues at coordinate 33,208,899 of CM066912.1, read as the reverse complement.
ACGAGAACTAATATTGACGCAAAGTTTCGTTGCTCTAGCTTTGTTCTTATTTGAGATATTGACAAAATTATTTTATCCCCGCGTATAAGCCCCAAGTCAAGGACTCAAAACACGTCTGAGTGATAAATTGAAACATGGTTTAAAAAATTCCAATAACCGAATATTCTTTTGTTCCACGTTCGATGTGTCAATGATTGAATTCTGGTGTATATCGGATCAAAACTGCCGAGATACAATTTGAAAAAAAAAATAGAGAAACGCATAGACTTCAAGACAATTTGACAGGAACGCCTGACAATTCTGGCTCAATTTTAGTAGACTTCCCCTAAATGTTGAAACCACTGTAATTCGGTCAATAACTATTTGATCAAGCCTATATTCAAGTATGTTGCCAAACTTTTCATGCTCTTTCTTCTGATATAAGTTTGGCTTTTATACTCATAAAATTGAAAGACTTGATTTTGTGGACGAAAAAGCCGAAAAATGCAGAATTTTAAAAAATGAATAAAATAAACAAATGGTTTATTTCAAACTGTTGTAGAAGTAAGGCTGCATTCATTATGTATACTACAGGGGGGTGGGGGCAGAGGATTTCTTTTTGACAATGCAAAATTTTCTCTTGGTCAAAAGGAAAAAACATGCCCCCCACCCCCCGAGACATTTTAAAAATTTATATGTCGAGGTAGGGTCGCGTCAATAACATCTTTTCAAAAGATGCAGAAATAACGGCTTGCACTATTTCAAGATGCAAGATGCAGAGATGCAGAGATGCAGAGATGCAAAGATGCAAAGATGCAAAGATGCAAGGGTATCAAATTACAGCATTGGTGAAAATTCCTAATACAGTGTTGACAGCCGCAATGTCTCATAATAAATACATTATTGGCGGTTGTACGCGTGAGCCAAGTATCGATTTATCTCGCAATTTCGCATTATTATACCAATTTTAGAAGCTTCACGATGAAAACAAAACTACATCGAACTCAACCTGACCCTATTTATGACTAAAACGCGGAAAATGGATGCTTTCTGCGTAACGTATAACTTGATAAAATTTTAAAAATAAAAACCGCGTTTACGACAAAAAAAAAAAAAAAACTCGAAAACCGGGTAAATCCGGAAAAGGTATACGCTGTTTATGACAAACTCGAAAAACCCTACGCCCCTCCCCACCGAGGTATGTGGATAAGTTTCTCTTTTTAGCTGGCTGCTACACTTTACAGAACGAATTTTTTGTTTCTTGGTAGAAACGCCAATTCTGGTTCAAATGACGTTTTCTCGTTGTTTTTTGGGTCGCGCTTTCTGCTTGAATTATGATATGAGTTCAATATATTATCTTGGAGAGCTCAGGTAAAAGAAGGGTCTTGGCAATTGAGTTCTATGTATTTTTGTTTCATTGTGAAGCTTCTAAAATTGGTATAAATATAATGCGAAATTGCTAAATAATTCATACTCCGCTCCCGCCTACAACCGCCAATAATGTATTTATCTCAACACTGTATTAGGAATTTTCACTAATGCTGTAATTTGATACCCTTGCATCTTTGCATCTTTGCATCTCTGCATCTTTGCATCTTTGCATCTCTGCATCTTTGCATCTCTGCATCTCTGCATCTTTGCATCTCTGCATCTTTGCATCTTTGCATCTTGCATCTTGAAATAGTGCAAGCCAGAAATAACAAGGTCAATGATAAAAAAATACAAAGCGTAAAAATGCAAATACAAATCCTAGGTGGCTGTACTCTTTTGTGTGTAGTGACTTTCTACCAAGTGATCTGGTGCGCTCCTCGATTGGAACCTTATACTACATAGACTGAGTATCATTTATTTTGTATTTGATTGTTTGGTTTGGTTTCCGTTGTGCGCGCGCCGCAGTTTTGACAATGAAGCTACAAGACTATTAATCAAAAAGTCCAAAGGCGTTTTTGTCTGGCAGACAAAAGTCACTGAAGAGCACCTCGAGGAATTGTGGTAAAACAAGAAGGCCTTTTACGATTTGTTAAGTTTAACATTCTTTATGCATGTTTATGCGCGCGAATATCAGTTGAAAGAGGGTAAATACACGAGAATAGTAGTGCAAGTGATATTTCTTCAGGAAGTTCAAACTCGGTGTTCAACAATTGAGCCTTCCTTCATTTACTATCAAGCTGCACCTTGTCTTAAATATATATGTCAACAAAAATATGCATCCCCCCTTCATGTTATGAAAAAAAACTTGACATCCCCCTTTTCCAGTTCCTGAATTTTGAGATCCCCCCTCAAAATCCTCTGCCCCCCCCCCCCCCCCCCCACCCCTGTAGTATACATAACGAATGTAGCCTAAAGCCGGGGAAATACGAGGCACAAAATCCCTCAACTTGTCGCGCAACATTGCTGCGTTGCAAGTCTAATGTTTGTTGCTCGTTTTTCATCAAATTCACAACTTGTCGCGCAACATTTTGTTTTGATGATCACACATGCTAGACCAAGGCGAATTTGGCCCCTTAGCACTTCCTTTCTATTGACCAACCAACTTGAATCGTAGGCAAAATGTTGCGCGACAAGTTGCGTGTTTGATGAAAAACGAGCAACAAAGCCAGAATTTGTGTCTCAAAGTAGACCCGCGCTCTACTTCGCGCAACAAGTTTTCACAACCTGCAACAAATGTTTTTGTTGCGCGACAAGTCGTGGCGCGAGATGAAAAACGCGCAACATCGATCATCAACTTGCAACGCAACAATGTTGCGCGACAAGTTGAGGGATTTTGTGCCCCGTATTTCCCCGGCTTAAGGCATTATTTCTTGCGTAAATCTGAAATAATTTGGTTCAGATTTGAGAAAGTTATAGCTGTGTGAATATTTTCTATATATATTATAATATTCACACAGCTATAACTTTATCAAATCTGAACTAAATAATATCAGATTTACACAAGAAAGAATGCTTTACCTCCACGACAGTTTGACATAAAGCTTTTTATTATTTGCGCGTTTTCGAAAATTCAGCATTTGTTCCTGCTTTTTGGGCCAAAAAGTCAAATCTATCAATTTTATAAGTATCAGAACCAATTTACACGATTGAAAAGAGCATGATTGAAAATATAAAATATCTAAATATAGGATTGATCAGATTATTTGACATTTTTAGGGAACTCGACTAAAATGAGCCAGAAGTTTTAGGCATTCCTGGCGAAATGAAATGTTTATTTTCTTTTTTTGCCGAATTCATGACAAATTGAAAAATGGTTTTAAAAAATCCAATAACCGAATATTCTTTTGTGCCACAATGATTAAGACAATCCGTGGCAAAAATCGGCAATGCCGCTTTTCTGAGTTTTTCCTTTTTGATCTCAGCAAATTGCCCCATCTCTCGATTTTAAAAGTTTTTCTTCAGCCAAAACCCGAAATATCCCCAACATTTTGCGGAAATTTTCTAAAATCCTGAATGCTGAGAATACCCCCACTTTTTTGAAAAAACTACCCGACATATCGAAATTCGAAAATTCCCCTAGTAAATTCGATTTTCTTACTGCAAAATCACTGGAAAAATCTCCCACTCTTTTTCTTAAACAATATGCCGTTTTCTGGCAATTCTAGGCAATTCTAGCAACCCCGGCTTCGGCGCCCATGGCGAGGCTCCCATAGAATGAGCTCTCCAGCCAGGTTGTCATGTCTGTAGCAGTGGCCAGCGAGACCCAGGCGCCTCCAGGCAATTTTGTCTGAGACTCTCGGGAGGGCTCCGTACAAGATTTCATTTGGTACGAGGCTCTGCCAGTGGACAACAAGGGCTGTGCGAAGCATCCGAGTGAAGGACCCATCAATCGATCGCTCGAGGGTGGAAGTGGGTGACCAGCTCTCGCAGCCGTATAATAGAACTGACTCGACAGTGGCCACGAAAAGTCTGCGTTTCAGTGTAACGTCGAACTCACGCTTACTACCATTTTAGTTCAACCTTGAAGCGTGGCGATTTTTTCGCATAGGTTTACGTTTCAAACGTGCACACTTTGTCGAGAAGTTGTCGCGTTTCTCGCTCGCTGATTGGCTGCTGTTCTGACCGTTATTTTTCAATCAATCAGCGAGCAAGAAACGCGACAACTTCACGCCAAAACATGCACGTTTGAAACGTAAAAACGCGAAAAAATCGTCAAGCTTCAGGGTTAAACGAAAATGGTAGTATCTAAGGGGTCTTCTTCAATCATAGGCTGACTGTCTACTAGGCCTATCACTTCAGGGCATTTTTGGGAGAGTTAATTTTTCCTCGTCAAGATACACTTGTTCTATAAATGGCGCGGGGGTAGTGCCTCGTTGCGCGAGTTCTCAAAGAGTAAGTTAGATGTCATTCTTTATGCGCGCGAAGCGCGCCGAAAATTTTATTAAGTATGCGAAATTAAGTATGTGAAATACGAAAGCATATTAACGGCCTCTACAAATTCGAGCATCCAGGGCTATTTGTCTACAGACCCTACAGTCAACAATCCGTAGTTGCGATTATCAAATGTTATCAGAATCCGAAATCCGAAGTCGAATTTTCAATAGATCCGCGATCCTGTACGTTTCGAGAATCCGAAAATCCGCTCGAGTTTTTCTTAAAATCCGTAATCCGTGTGCTATTTACGCCCAAATCCGCCGATCCGCAAACCTATTCACCTCCCCCTTTCAGCACATGCTCCAACCCTCAGAATCAGCCAATCAGCGACGGCTCTCAAATGGATGTCCCCAGAGCCTCCCCTGCGAGCAGACGAGACGGGGAGGCCTGGGTACGAGAATGCGTCCCTGTAATTCAATTTATTTTTAAAAAATGTTCATTTACGAGGCTTTCGGCCTTATGAAACAAGAGTATGATAAACAAACTGGTATCTCTCAGTTTGATATCTTCTCTTTCTTCTCTCGCGTATCTCCCTTCAGGTTTCGCTGTATCTTACTTCAGCAACCACAGAATCACCCAGCTGGGAGTTGCACCCAGTCCTCGCTGCACTGGCAATGCTGCGTATGCTCTGGTACACCACTGGATGTTTATTTTACTGCGGTATTGTCTTTCTGCGCAACTAGACCCCATAAAACGTTTTTGTTTTTGCGTATTTTATCTGCTATTTTCCTTTTTACCAGCTATGTAAAGACCGTGTCAAAATTATGGAAGGGAAGGCAGCGAATGAGAAATAACTACAGCCTAATACAATTTTCAAAGGAAAAAAAAAATCACCAAATGCCGTTATTTCCGCTTTGCCTTGTAGAGTACTTTAAACTGCATCTTATGCTCTGTCTCCAATTTGACGTCCTAAAACGTTATGTTTTTAACTACTCTCACACTTTTTTTAATGTGGGGATTTAGACTTTAGACGTTTTTCATTTTTTCTCGAGCAAAGGGGATCTGGTTCTTTACCTTTTTGCGAAGCAACAGCCAAAGAGTTATTTGGGAGCTCGATGCCACTCACTCACTCCTTCATTAGCGAGATATTAGCATAATTTATACTGAAGTCATCCATCAAATCCCGTCCTCGAGGTACTACGGGATCAAGCGAGTAATCTACGGGAATAAAACTCAAAATAATTTCTCTCTTTCCCTTGAACGCCAAAGTATATATACATACTACAGATTGCAGCAAAGTTTATCCATGTGGGAGCATAGATTTGAATTAAAAAGTTTGACAAATCTTCCAACGCATAACTGTAAAAAAAACATTCAAATACTCAATATTATTCAGAGTATTATACTCAGTATTATACAGAGTTAATCAGCCAACCAGAGCTCTCATTTTGTACCACGTGCAGCACCTTGAAATCCCAAGAAGATACTGCAAGTGGGACATTGACATTCACATTAGGAGAAGTGGATACAAAGAAATTTTGTTGGAGACTATATGCATGTGCGCCGCCAACCTCCATGTGGGACAAGTTTTATGGAAACATGCTTCATATTTTTACTTCTGCGCATGACTAGTGACAAAATCCAAGTTCATAATATTCATAATTTCAAGGTACTCCACCCCGAACATTTTTCCTACTAGTCCAGTGTTTGTGCCATGCAAGACTGCAGGAACCGCTCCGTGAGAAGACAAGCTCTCCTATCTCATTTCATTTCATTTCATTTTATTTGCCACTATATAAATAAAGTATTTACAAAATGAGAGAACTAGATAGAAAAAGAGTGGCGAGGTGCCCTCTAAGAAACCGTGCAGGTTTTTACGAGAGAGGACACCTCAATACGAAAAGCTTGCAGTTTAAGTAGTGAAAAGTGTGGGTCACGGGTGTGCGAGTCAAGATCTATTTAGTAAAATTCTTTTAGTTTATTTTTGAAAGAGAAAAGACTAAGGGAAAAGATATTGATGATGGAATAGCATTCCATACTTGGGACCTTGGGAAAGAATGGTGAATTTCTTAATGTTTGTTCGACAATTATGAGGGCGTAAGTTAGTTGCCTGTCTTGTGTTGTAGTCATGAATTTGACTACCGGTTTGAAAGAGATCAAGGAAAATTGGAGGGAGCAAGCGATTTTGATGCAAATACATGAATTTTGCAACATAAAAAGCATTAACCTGGAAAATATCTAAAACCTTCAGACGACTAAATAAAGGGGCAGAGTGTGCCAAAAAATCAGATTTAGTTATTGCTCGAACAACCCGTTTTTGTAAGAGATAAATTCGATTTAAATTAGTCGATAAGTTGAGGCCCAGACAGTATTACAATAGGTTATATAGGATATACTAGAGTGTAATAAAGAGAGAGTAAAGTTTTCTCTGATAGAAATAACGTGACTTAGAAATAATGCCTATCGATTTAGAAAGTTTTTTACATAAATACATCTCCGAGAAGTTGAAACAAGGATTTTTTTGTTCCAGACTAGATGCATAGCCGCAGCCAACTTTCATGTGGTCAATGTAATAAAACGTTTTTCAGTATGTGTGTGAGTATAAAATAGATGATGCAGAGAATTGTCATTTCATTTTACAGTGTATATTTCTTACGAGTTTAGCTTAGTTCAGAATGCTCATTCTCAAATAATTACATAACTCATATTCTTATATGCTGGATTCATGCTTTAGGCATTCATTATTTTTACTAACAATACTTGGGCTTACCGGTAGTGATTCTGATGCAGGTCCAGGCGTGAGACAACACACCATTTCCAGTGTGGATGCTTCGTTTCTTCTCGAAGTTGAAGTAGATGAATCATCGATGTGTTCTGTGGGTGTTGATAGGATATACTTTACAAATGCCAATTACAAACAACAGGAAAATGTCATTTGTCCAGTAATTCTATGGTTTGACCAGGAACTAATTGCAACAAAAGTTTTTTCGATGGTGTGCTACATTTAGTCCGCAAACGAACATACTAAAAGTCCGAAAAAATCAGAGTACAGGAACATGCCGAAAATGGCCAAACATCTACCTTGTACCATTTTCAACTACCCACTATTGACCATTGTATTAAACTTCAAATGTTGGAAAAAGTACAAAAAACACCTGCTCAACTGGCTTAACCATTGTTCAGAGGAGTCAAATGGCAAACCTTAAATTGTGAACATTTTCTGACTATCTTGATTAGATTTACATTGTGTGCCCTCCTATAATCTCAGATTTAGTGCAGCTCCTTCAGGACAAGGTGGCTAAAATATTTAATGACCTCCCTGTGAAGGTGAGGGCTCTCACATACTTATGGAATTTAGCAGGAAGGCTAGAGAGCATGTCCTCAAATTATAATCTTCCTATTAATATTTTAACTCCCTGAAGTTTATCTCTGCCCTTAATCAAGTCAATTCCCTGATAAATGTAACATTAGCTTATTAGTATAGTGAATTTGATATTGTTTTTATATTCTTAAGTCAAGATTTATAGTCTATAAATTATTTCATATTTAGCTAGATTCAGGTGAAGAGCCACCCAGTGGATATACTGAATAAAATCATTATTATTTTTGCGGTCGAAGATGACATACTAATCTCATCAGGATCATATCCCATGATTCACGAGTAGTCCCATGTGGGTTTGGATGCCAGCTTGATTCAGAGATTTTGGACTGACCATTTTATTCAGCCTAGAATTCATGTCAAGAGCGGCCAAGACAGAATGGTAATGAAACTGCCTCACAAACCATTCCACCTCTCACAAACAGAGGTGGAATGGTAATGAAAATAGCCTGACCTCATATGGACAGGGAGAGATATGGTAACTAGTGCATGTCACAGGAAAAGAAACGATGGCCTACAATTGCAGGCTCAAAGAACTGAGTTCCAGGTATATGCTTCATCGCTGAATGTCACAATAGCCGCCTTATTTGAATATGAATGGTCCTTTTGTTTGATGCCTCGTTCTATTAGAAGACGACTATATGGCATTCAGCGATGAAGTAGATACCGAGTTCCATGTGGTTTTAGTTTGGAGTTAGGGTTAGTTAGGGTTTTCCAAGAAGGACTACATTTAGTTTTAAACATGACGTTGCCACCAGATTTTATGGAGAATTTTGCTGTTGATATGCGACAGAAGAAAGAAGAAGGCGAACTTCAGATCACAGTTTATATTCGGCAAGATAGCCTTGTTTTTATATTGAAACAAGAAAACAGCTTGTCACTTCGTGACACTAGAAGACTCAACCTGAGTTCCCCCTTCCATAAACTGCTGACTTACATTACTAATGACCTCCCTTCAAGAAAGACCCACTGCCGCATGCCGAAATAAATGAAGTGAGCCACAGAGCAATTTTTGTATGTTTTGCACTGCTCTCCCTGATTTTGGTGAAGAATGAGGCATGTGTGTCCTGTGAGTCAGTACAGCTCCCAAATCTATCTAGGCCCCTTTCAAACGTCGTGCTTCTCATGCACTGAATGTAATTTGGCAGATTTCATTTCTCTTGGTAACATCCGAAAGGAAAACAAACATCAAAAACTAATTTAACATTCCAATTGGTTTTGTTATAGGTGATCTATTTTCTTATATTTTTTTCCGTCTCTGATACTTGAAACTATTTCTAAGCCCAAAATAATTTCAGGACAATTAGATTCGGCACATGAGAAGCACGACGTTTGAAACGGGCCGCTAAAATTGAAAATGCAAGCCTATTACACAGAAAAACCATTTGACTTCGGAATTGTTTGTATGCTTATTATATCTCAGTAAGGGAAGAGAAGAAACAGGCAAAGTAAAATTGCTCATCATAGATTTTTTTAGAGAATTTCCTTCATGGCTTAGCATGCGCTCTGTAGGCAGTGGCAGTGGTGTAAGTTTGTTCAAACTTGAATGAAAATTTTTCTCAGCTCAAATCTCTCGAATTAAAATTATCCCTGCACATAATAGTAAGTAATCTGTAATAGAACCATTTAGTTTAGAATGTCTATGGTGCTATCGGCTAAGGGAACTGAGTTCTTTTTAGTTTATGTGGGAGATTTCAACATGGCCGCGATGGCGGCTTTGTCCCCTTGCTGAAAAAATCGCTTGAATTAGAACTTAGCCAAAGGTGAATCTTTTCCAACAAAAACACGCCCACTTGAGAGATTTCCTTCTTCTCTTCGAGTGTGTGTCCTTCGTTTTGCGATACAGCGTAAGGATTTACACTTTGAAAATATTATTCATGGCTTTCCTTTGTGTAAATTTGTCACTCATTTTGCCTTAGCACGTGAACAGGAAAGCAAGGCACTGGTATATGTTTGTTCAAGCTGAATGAAATTTTTTCTAAACTTAAAGCTTTCGAATAACAATTACCCCTGCACATGCCTGACAGTATCTGTGACAGAACCATTTAGGTCTGAATGACTATGGTGCTTTCGGCTGTGCGAACTGAGTTCTTTTTTAGTTTCTGTGGGAGATTTCAAAATGGCGGCGATGGCAGCTTTGTCCCTCGCTTAAGAAATCGCTTGAATTAGAATTTAGCCCAGGGTGAATATTTTCCAACCAAAACACGCTCACTGTCGATATTTCCACCTTCTCTGTAGGTTTGTGAACTTCTTTTGGCAACACAGCTTCAGGCCTAAGCGGAGTGCGGATGATTTAGCCAATCAGAAACGTTTGCGCAGACAACCCGATTATAATAGTATAGATAAAACATGTTCATTTAATATTCCTTCCCACGTCTAATTGAAACAGCATATTCACCAGTTATAGGCTCTGGACTTGCCCTTGAAATTTTCCTCTTTATCCTCATGACACACTTGCATCGAATGCAATTTAGTGATCTATGATTATTCTAGTTATCTTATATATAATACGTGATGTGGGCGGGGTCAAGGTCAAACTGTTAGCTCAGCAGCCTGGAAAAACGGCTACACCACGGAATTTCAAAACCACGCCATTTTCTTACAAACTTGGGGAACTGTGTTATAGGATACATTTTATTCGAAAATGATAAAGTGGACGCAAGATCTAATTCAAGCGTTTTCGTAAGCGAGAAGATCGAGTTCGCAAAGGCGCCATTTTAAGTCTTCCACAGAAACAAAAAAAATAAGCAATTTCTCGCAGCCGAAAGCAACAAAGACGTCCAAACCTACGCGATTCTCTCACAAATACCACAGTAATGTTCAGGCAAAAGTTGTTTTTCCAAAAAGAATAGAGTGGACAATATATCCCATTCAAAGGTTTTGGCGTGTTGCACGAAAACCCGGCGCGCCATTTATAAATAAACAAACAACAGTCGTTTGACAGCCTTTTGAGCCCGGTATGAAACTTTCGAAATCTATCCTAAACACAGAGATGTTGGAGCCAAAAAAACGAAGTTCACAAACCTGAACAGAAGGGGAAAATCTCACCAGTGTGCATGTTTTTGTTGGAAAAGGGTCGCCTTGAGCTAAGTTCTAATTCAAGAGATTTCTTAAGTGAGGCACAAAGCCGCAATGTTCGAGTCTCCCACAGAAACTAAAAAAGAAGTCAGTTCGTACAGCCGTAAAGCACCATAGACATCCGGACCTAAATGGTTCCGTTACATATTGCTTACAGTCATGTGCAGGGATAATTCTAATTCGAAAGCTTTGACCTGAGAATAATTTTCATTCAAGTTTGAACAAACGTACACCGCTGCCTTTCTTCGCAGTGCGAGCGCTAAATGGAAATGACACCAGAAACAAATTATATGTCCGTCGTGAGTTTTTTTTCATTTGTTTTAAGAGAATAATATAAGTAAGATAAATTTCCCCCCTTACACTCCGTGAATTTTTCACGGGCATCAGCTAGTATTATTATTATTACCTGCTATGCTGCAGATTTCTCTCCTGAATTTGGTCATGACTTTGGAGAACTCCTGATGTAAGCATAATTTAGCGTTTGGAAAAATGTTTATGTTAAAATTATTGTTTATCAATAAAAAAAAACTCCTTATGCATTAGTTATTTTGATAGCCTCACCAACAAAGGCACTTTGCACAAATTTTTGCCAAAACATTCAATAAGCACCTAAGAATTCCTGATTCATGTGAAAGCAGCGAATTCTCCCTGGTAAAAGAAAAGAATATCCCAACAGTAAATCTTAAAATTATGCTATACCCCTGAGCTTGGTGACGTGGATGCACAGGAAGACCAAGTAAAATATACAATGGTCGTTTATAAAACGTTTATTCTGGCTTGGCGATATAATTCACCATTATCCTACGAGATTGCGCAGAGTATTGTCTGTTATTATTCAGTACATCGATGCACTGCCCAAATATGGTCATTGTAACGCCAATAGCTGTCTTCTTTACATGACAGATATCCTGCGATATCCGTCGTCTGAGGGAAATATGATGTGTTTTGCTCGTAAATAATAAACAAAAGTAACTGTTTTTCAGTGTTTTTTGTGCTAGTGATGTGCTGAATAATAAAACCATTATCCTGCTCGATTCATTGCAGAATATCGTCTGATTTAGCCAACTCGGGACTGCGTCCCTCATTGGCTAAGTATCAGACAATATTCTGCGCAAAGTCGCCAGATAATGGTTAAATACTTAGCCGCCGAGGGACGCAATCCCGAGTTGGCTAAATCAGACGATATTCTGCAAAATCTTACTTACTTTATTTCCATCTCAGTTGAATTTAATATAGAATCATATGATATCTCTTTTTTGTATAAATTGAGGACGAGATACCATAGGATTCAAGTATGTTCAAAGCATTCAGTCGGTAGATTCCGCCGAAAATAGCACTCAAAAAGGCGACATCGCCCTCGTCGCTGCACGACTCGTGTGATATCGCTTTTTTCGTGCTATTTTCTTAGCGAAATCTAGCCTCCTGAAGCTTTGAATAATCCTATAATGTACATAAATTCGAATTTACAAATTCTAAATTTCAACTGAAAATGGTTTTATTATTCAGCACCTCGATAGCACAAAAAATCCCAGAAATGATTTACTTTTGCGTATCAAATACAAGCTCAGCACATCATACTTCCCTCAGAGATGGATATCGCAGGATATATGTCATGTACAGAAGACAGCTATTGGCGTTCGAATGACCATATGTGGTCAGTATATCGATGTGCTGAATAATAATAGTGTTTATGTGGCTTTGTATAAGAGTAAACGATAATCTCGCTAAATTGCTATAAAATCGTCACTGAGTTCTGGTAAATTATGGCAAATAAAAGTAGAAGACTTACATTAAGTTTGTTGTCCTTTCCTCGTCTAATGGCGTTGAAGAGTGTTTCCGAGGGTTCCACCACCAGACCCCTCTAACCAGAGGGGAAGGCTCACTACAAGAATCTCGAACGCACCACATCGCAACCGAATTTCTTCGTTAATCGCCACTCGATCGGTGATCTAATCACACCAGGAGAACCGTCTTGTCATACATCTTTCCTACAAAGGAGCGATGTCTCGATTAAAACATCTGAACACAGTGAATCCCGGCGTTTTTTCCGTTGAACTTCGACAAGCCATTTTCACCGACTTTCGAAGTCAAAGCCTAAAGTTGTATATCCTATCACTATCCACAGATAACCCAATGCGAATTAAAAACAACAGGAATTACAAAACTGAAAATGCTATGGTTTATCCAGCATAAGTGACCATAGGCCATTTGATTTAGACGAACCATTTAGACATTTCTCACCTCCTCTTCTGATGTAAACTTTTCAAACGCTTATAAATCTCAGCTCCAGATCAAGTTTTTCCCTGCAGTGGATAATGATTTTCCTTTTACAACCCTTCTTTCCTTGCTGTCCAAGAGCTAAATGATTTTTCACGTCTTTGTTGGCGATTCTTAAATACTTTCGCTCCACACCGCCTGGCCTTACTACCGGCTGTATCGCACCGAAGCTTCGTAAACAGCACGCCTTGCTTTCAACATGCTTTCAATGAAAAAAGCCCGAACAAAATGTTTACCTGAAAAAACTGTTCAAGATTAGAATTGAGAAATATTTTAAAGATTCTGCGAGAACACTTCGCGATGTAGATGATGTTTTCTTGCACAAAGTCGAAGCAACTTGAAGCACAGCAAAATTCAACATGGCGGACGGTAAGCGCATGATCGGAAAACAGCATTTCCGAACAAACGATTCGGCAACGATTCGGCTGAAACTCGGGACTCCTACATAACAAAGGAAAACAGCGAATAAAGCCCAAAAAAGACTTCGAGGAATTTTGGCCAATCAGAGCGCCGAGTTTGGGTGATTTTTTTCAGGGATCACTGCGCATGCGTTAGCACAGAACTCCGTGAAAGTGATGATGTCACATATCACGCATGTCCTTTAAAAATTTGTTTAACGTTACCCACATGGACCAAAAATCAACTAGTCTGACCTATAAATATTTTCGCGAGGGTTAAATAGCTGAGGGGGAAAGTTCACGCACGTTCAACATCCGATCGCACACCATCCAGCATCCAGCGCACGTTTAACAGCAGATCGCACACATTCACTAGCGAGCCGGGTTAGAATGTTTTCGGGTTAGAATGTTTTCGGGTTAGAATGTTTTCGGGTTAGAATGTTTTCGGGTTAGAATGTTTTCGGGTTAGAATGTTTTCGGGTTAGAATGTTTTCGGGTTAGAATGTTTTCGGGTTAGAATGTTTTCGGGTTAGAATGTTTTCGGGTTAGAATGTTTTCGGGTTAGAATGTTTTCGGGTTAGAATGTTTTCGGGTTAGAATGTTTTCGGGTTAGAATGTTTTCGGGTTAGAATGTTTTGGGTTAGAATGTTTTCGGGTTAGAATGTTTTCGGGTTAGAATGTTTTCGGGTTAGAATGTTTTCGGGTTAGAATGTTTTCGGGTTAGAATGTTTTCGGGTTAGAATGTTTTCGGGTTAGAATGTTTTCGGGTTAGAATGTTTTCGGGTTAGAATGTTTTCGGGTTAGAATGTTTTCGGGTTAGAATGTTTTCGGGTTAGAATGTTTTCGGGTTAGAATGTTTTCGGGTTAGAATGTTTTCGGGTTAGAATGTTTTCGGGTTAGAATGTTTTCGGGTTAGAATGTTTTCGGGTTAGAATGTTTTCGGGTTAGAATGTTTTCGGGTTAGAATGTTTTCGGGTTAGAATGTTTTCGGGTTAGAATGTTTTCGGGTTAGAATGTTTTCGGGTTAGAATGTTTTCGGGTTAGAATGTTTTCGGGTTAGAATGTTTTCGGGTTAGAATGTTTTCGGGTTAGAATGTTTTCGGGTTAGAATGTTTTCGGGTTAGAATGTTTTCGGGTTAGAATGTTTTCGGGTTAGAATGTTTTCGGGTTAGAATGTTTTCGGGTTAGAATGTTTTCGGGTTAGAATGTTTTCGGGTTAGAATGTTTTCGGGTTAGAATGTTTTCGGGTTAGAATGTTTTCGGGTTAGAATGTTTTCGGGTTAGAATGTTTTCGGGTTAGAATGTTTTCGGGTTAGAATGTTTTCGGGTTAGAATGTTTTCGGGTTAGAATGTTTTCGGGTTAGAATGTTTTCGGGTTAGAATGTTTTCGGGTTAGAATGTTTTCGGGTTAGAATGTTTTCGGGTTAGAATGTTTTCGGGTTAGAATGTTTTCGGGTTAGAATGTTTTCGGGTTAGAATGTTTTCGGGTTAGAATGTTTTCGGGTTAGAATGTTTTCGGTTAGAATGTTTTCGGGTTAGAATGTTTTCGGGTTAGAATGTTTTCGGGTTAGAATGTTTTCGGGTTAGAATGTTTTCGGTTAGAATGTTTTCGGGTTAGAATGTTTTCGGGTTAGAATGTTTTCGGGTTAGAATGTTTTCGGGTTAGAATGTTTTCGGGTTAGAATGTTTCGGGTTAGAATGTTTTCGGGTTAGAATGTTTTCGGGTTAGAATGTTTTCGGGTTAGAATGTTTTCGGGTTAGAATGTTTTCGGGTTAGAATGTTTTCGGGTTAGAATGTTTTCGGGTTAGAATGTTTTCGGGTTAGAATGTTTTCGGGTTAGAATGTTTTCGGGTTAGAATGTTTTCGGGTTAGAATGTTTTCGGTTAGAATGTTTTCGGGTTAGAATGTTTTCGGGTTAGAATGTTTTCGGGTTAGAATGTTTCGGGTTAGAATGTTTTCGGGTTAGAATGTTTTCGGGTTAGAATGTTTTCGGGTTAGAATGTTTTCGGGTTAGAATGTTTTCGGGTTAGAATGTTTTCGGGTTAGAATGTTTTCGGGTTAGAATGTTTTCGGGTTAGAATGTTTTCGGGTTAGAATGTTTTCGGGTTAGAATGTTTTCGGTTAGAATGTTTTCGGGTTAGAATGTTTTCGGGTTAGAATGTTTTCGGGTTAGAATGTTTTCGGGTTAGAATGTTTTCGGGTTAGAATGTTTTCGGGTTAGAATGTTTTCGGGTTAGAATGTTTTCGGTTAGAATGTTTTCGGGTTAGAATGTTTTCGGTTAGAATGTTTCGGGTTAGAATGTTTTCGGGTTAGAATGTTTTCGTTTAGAATGTTTTCGGTTAGAATGTTTTCGGGTTAGAATGTTTTTCGGGTTAGAATGTTTTCGGGTTAGAATGTTTTCGGGTTAGAATGTTTTCGGGTTAGAATGTTTTCGGGTTAGAATTTTTCGGGTTAGAATGTTTTCGGGTTAGAATGTTTTCGGGTTAGAATGTTTTAGGGTTAGAATGTTTTTCGGTTAGAATGTTTTTCGGGTTAGAATGTTTTCGGTTTAGAATGTTTTCGGTTAGAATGTTTTCGGTTAGAATGTTTTCGGGTTAGAATGTTTTCGGGTTAGAATGTTTTCGGTTAGAATGTTTTCGGTTAGAATGTTTTTGGGTTAGAATGTTTTCGGGTTAGAATGTTTTCGGGTTAGAATGTTTTCGGGTTAGAATGTTTTCGGTTAGAATGTTTTCGGTTAGAATGTTTTTCGGTTAGAATTTTTCGGGTTAGAATGTTTTTCGGGTTAGAATGTTTTCGGGTTAGAATGTTTTCGGGTTAGAATGTTTTCGGGTTAGAATGTTTTCGGTTAGAATGTTTTCGGGTTAGAATGTTTTCGGGTTAGAATGTTTTCGGTTAGAATGTTTTTCGGGTTAGAATGGTTTTCGGGTTAGAATGTTTTCGGGTTAGAATGTTTTCGGGTTTGAATGTTTTCGGGTTAGAATGTTTTCGGGTTAGAATGTTTTCGGGTTAGAATGTTTTCGGGTTAGAATGTTTTCGGTTAGAATGTTTTCGGTTAGAATGTTTTTCGGGTTAGAATGTTT